>CM060109.1:5591154-5596154 GCA_030522415.1 Channallabes apus
CTACGTGATGCACTTGTATATGGTTAAACACTAAACGAATGTGACCCAAAGCCTGATTCATTAATTATTAAATGTATTCCGGCTAGACGTAGCGCGCGGCGCTCCACGCTAATCTCTGATCTCCATATCATCTCCTCGAACACTCGCGTTTTTTAAATTTGTTTCTAATAGACCGGTATGAACCCAGTTTGGTGAGTGTGTGTGATCCATTTCTCAGCACTTCTCCTCTGATGTCGGAGCCGAGTGCTGTCCGGACCCCGGGGTCACCGTAACCCGATCCCTCCCATTAGCGCTCGGCTCGGCTCTGTGCGGTCAGCCATCGACCCTGCAGACGTCCTGGATCGATTCAGTGCTCAGAAAGTGAACATAAGCCAGTCTCGTGTGTGTGTGTGTGTGTGTGTGTGTGTGTGTGTGTGTGTGTGTGTGTGTGCAGTAGACTCCTGATTTGTTTGGGCATCTCCATGCACGTCACCTCACGACTATGTTTGCATGCTGGATCTGGTGGCTCGGGTGACGCAGAAAGGATTTCCCTTTTCAGGTTTAAACCACTTTCATTGTGGTTCAAGGAAACCTCCAGAGTTTGTTTAACCTGTGTGTGTGTGTGTGTGTGTGTGTGTGTGATTATCATGAGGTGAAGAATGAGGCAGAAAACGTTTATATACGACTGTATCTCCTTCTGAAAATACTGAGATCAGGTATTTATTAATCGAATCACAGTTCAAGAAAAAGTTTTAAAGTGCTTGGGCTGTTCGAGTCAAACAGGGTCTTTTGATTGTGCAGATTATCAGAGCACCTGAGAGTTAAAATCTCCCTTTATGTCTCCATATAATCTCCTGCTACACTAATGCACTCATCCCAGTGTTTCACTAGCGCTTGGACACCATCAAGGTAGAAAGTTTTCAGAAACCCCGGCCTCCCAGGAACTCCTTTAAACATGTAGAAATGGCTTGGATTGGGCAATGACTCCCAGCCGAGTTCCTTTAATGTAAATATAAAGTGAATGATTGTGTGTACAGTTCACACAGACACATGCCTCACACAGTATGACCAAAAGCGCTATCCGCCCTCTTCCACATGCTGTACATGTGCTCACACACGCCGGTGATTAATAACTAGCGCGACTACGTATATAAAAAGATTTGTGATTTCTGCACAACAGTGTGAACGCTGTTCTCTCACGCCACACAGGAACCATGTCATCATGCTTGGTTTAGCCCGATAGTTAGCACTGTAGGTATACCGTTAGCAAAGCTGTAAAGTTGCCACTCGAGCGCGCACACACACACACACATGCGGATCAAAGGACACAGGACTTGAGTGTGTCTAAAGCTGTGTACGCGACCACAGCCGTTTCCTCTTGCGGTGTCTTTTGTTGCAAACTCTCGAGTATCGATCACACGTTCTTACATCACATCACCTTTACAGAGCGAGACGCGCACATGAGGTTTTGTTCTCGCGTCCGTCACTGCAGGTTGTTGAAAACAGCCGTTATATTTCGTGAGAGTTTTGGCCAGTTTTTATTTACTTTTAACCTGGTAGAATTTTTCACTGCTGAGTCTCATCATTTTTTTTTTTTCTTTAGATTAAATGTTTTTTATAAGACATTATTATTGCCTTTTATTTATTTTGACTTTATGGTGATGTTACACTAAGGGATTTATGCCTATCCTTAGTTTTCTTCCTCCTGGATTTATTGTCTTTGATAATTTTTTCCACCTTGGGTTCCTAGACGAGGGGGCCAAAACTAATGAATAATATATACAGAAAAAAGTCACTTGAGAGCATCAGCGATGGTGCGACTGTTGACATCTTTAGAGGGAACATTATACTGTACAAGAAAAGCCGTAAACCATATTCTGTAATTGGTGTGACGAGCCATTGCGTAAAATACAGTCTCACAGAGTGTGTGTGTGTGTGTGTGTGTGTGTGTGTGTGTGTGTGTGTGTGTGTGTGCGCAGTTTTACATAACATCCTGCACAACCAGCTACAGACATTCTGAGGACTTTATCACTCCTGCTTCTTTAAATAAATAAAAAATCTCAGAAGCTTTCTTTATTCATTTGTTTTTGTTTGTTTGTCTTGTGTATATAATATGCTGCTCTCTTTTCTGGCCTACTGTGAGATTAAACGTTATACTATAGTTATTTTACTAATGTTTGGAAATCAGAGGGCTTTTTTCTTTTCTTTTTTTGTCCTGGTGTAGCCCTTAAAACTCTAAATCTATTTATTTGTTGTTTTTTATAATAAACATAAACAAGGCTCAGGATTGTACAGTATAAAGTGACGTATCCTTTTTTTTCCCAGCAATAATTAGACAATATGACGAACTGGCTTTTTAAAATTTTATTTTATTTATTTATTTATTTTTTTAACATTTTTGCCTCAAAGAAACCGCACAGACTTCCACATAAAAACATAATCCTCAGTGAGTAACACAATCCTACACTGCACCACTCGACGTTTACTAACAAAGTCATGAAAATAAACATGCAGAACAATAAATAACAGTAAATAACAGACCTTTTGTCTTTTTTCCAGCCTGTGACCTCTGGAGTGTTTTTATCTTCCGGCTCCAGTTTTCTCTTATTAAATATTATTTTGTTACAGTATTAAGACTTGTTTTTTCATGTCTAGTAAATTTTCCACCGTATGATGAACTTTGCTTTACAGTGATTTTCTTTTCCTATGAAATGTTTGACCTGGGTTTATCCTCTAATATTATTATTATTATTAATAATAATAATAATAATGATAATAATGTGTTCATGTTTCATCAAGGCTTTATCTTCCAAACCACTTTTGGTCTCTTTTTAATTTTATTTTATTTTCTAAACCAGTTTTGTGTGTGTGTGTGTGTGTGTGCGTGCGTGTAATTAAACCATGGGCGGAGACTGCTACTGCAAACAACGTTTTCTCTCTCTCTCTCTGTGTGTGTGTCGTCCTGCAGAGTGCTGTATATCGGGTTGGCCTGTAACACCGCGCGCTACCTCTACATCTCCTACCTGGAGAACGCCTGGGTGGTTCTGCCCATGGAGGTCCTTCAAGGTGAGAAACATCAGCGCTGCCAATCTGCCGCACTCAGGCATCCGGTTACTTTATCTACCAGGAAGTGTTTGGCCTGGAGGCCAGTCTGTCCGGGTGTGAGTTTAGCCCAGGCCATGAATCAGCTGTTTCCTGCAGCACGCCCTCCTCACTGCAGTTAGAAACCTCTGTGTGGTGTGTACAGAAGGATTATCGCCCAGTGTTTGTAAACTCGCCCTCTACTGTAACCTACGGTTATGATCAGCGTTCTGACTCGTTATCGTTCTCCAGCTATAACGAGACGCAGTTTTATTTTTAACAGACAGGTATGAGCTTCTCCACATCAGGGTTCAGCGTCGGGCCGGTTCGGCGGCTTTTCCCGCTCCAGGGTTGCCCTGACGGTAAACAGACTGGTTTGTCTGGCTCTGACATCACAGACTCAGCAGTCAGGTCAAGTGTATTATCCTACAAGGGCACGGCAACAATAGCTTCAGTTCAGTAATAACTGATGCGCTCCGAACCCGAAGCCACACCCCGTCACGCCATTTCAACATAGAATGCATGGTATTGTTTATTATGCATGGATGCATGGACTGGTTCCAGTTACACACCAGGACAACCCAGTGTGTTTGTTTATGGACTGAGTCTCAGTAGCACTTCATTACATTATAAAAAAAAAACAAAAAAAAACCCTGCAGCACATTTATTCACTAATGGTCCATAAGTATTTGGACAAGTGATGAAACTGTTCAGATTGTAGCCATCAAGCAGATGATTAAAGTCTACTTTTACGGGTAACGGGAAGCGAACCTGTGACCTTCTGATCAGTAGCCCAACATCTTACCCACCGAGCCACCCCAACCCCTGTGTCCCTCAGCTACACTTCAAGGAGTTCACAAAAACTACAACACTATCTGTTTAGGAATTACAGCCTTTTTGTTAAGTATTATTACATTTAGCCTTTTTTATAGGTTCGAAAGTAATCGGACAGCTGGATGATGAGCAGATGGTGCCGAGTCGTGATCCGTTTCTTAGTTATTTCATGACAAATAAAAGAGAGAAAAGTGTTGAATTCGGCAGCTGGTCATGGAACCTCTCTCATTATTCCTGTCCAAGTGAAGGAGTCGAACAATCGGCCAAATCAAACGCTTTTGCGAATTTGTTACATTCGTGAACAGCTCGAGCGCCATCGTGAGCTCAGCACCACCAAGACTTTATGTGGAGGACCACAAAGTGGATGAATCTTCTTCCCTTGCTGAAGAATACCGCCCTTCACAACATCTAGCGGAGGCCAGAACACTCTGGTGTAGCCTCGTCATTTTGCTGAATGTAAATACGCTCAGGATGCAAACCACCGGGAACGCTCCAGAACGGCAAGGTCAGAGCTAATCTAAACAACCCCGCCCACTTCTGATACCATGAAGACGGTCCCGGCCTCGGCTTTGAGGACGTGTGACGGCAGTCGGACAACCAGCAATAACGAACTGGACTCCATATGAACTTAAACACTCCTGTGTCTCCTGTAATACTGAACTTCCAGCCTCCTAACACACAGCATGTCTTCAGATCAATCCCTGCTATCCATTATCACCCAGATGAGGATGGGCTCCCTGTTGAGTCTGGTTCCTCTCAAGGTTTCTTCAGATTGCCGTCTCTCACATTTCATTCGCATTACTATAATTTTCCTTTGTTTGTGTGAAGCTGCTTTGCGACCGTCGTTAAAAGCGCTACACAAATAAAACTGAAACAATACAAGATTAAACGTTGTGTTTGGAGGAGAAGAATATGGAGGAGGAGTGGAAGGGCTCGCGTTCCAAATCGCACCACGTCATCATCGGTGTTACAGCGTGGGTGTGTACAGTACGGCGATGCAGATGTGTACAGACGGATGATCCGAGTCAGCGTATCCTGAAAGCAACCCAAGGCAAATAAATGGAAAATCCTCAAAGGGCCGAGTCGGTCACCTGACCTCCACCCAG
>CM060109.1:5601154-5641154 GCA_030522415.1 Channallabes apus
GGCCAGCGTGAAGCAGTCTGATCATGTACTAGTGAAACACTGGGATGAGTGCATTAGTGTATCAGGGGATTGATTATATAGAGAAGTAAATACAGAGTTTTTACCCTCATACGTAACTGCGTTCTGTAAACAAAACAAAAGTCCCGGTTTGACTCGAAAATGCAAACATTAGTTACTTGAGCCATTTAAAAAAAAAAAATCAATATATGTTTTTATATACATTATATAATATTTAAAAATAAATATAAATGTGCTTAAATGCTTAGTTTGTTCCTGATCTTCTCTATAGGAACAGAAGCAACTACTGTACGCATGGTGACATAAACACATTACAGTACATGAAATCCTCAACAGACGACACAACCACTGAGCCGGTGTTAGATATGGATTAAATGTCTTTAACAATCCACAAAAAAAAAAAAGCTAAAGATGCTATCCTTTCTTCCATTAAAAAAAAAAAACACAAGGGAGTGAAAACTTTTGCACTTGACTCCACTTTGGTTTCACTTGCTCTTTGTTCTACTTACAAACCTTTAAATCTCACGGATTAAATAAGCAGAGAAAATGTTCATCCCTGACGGGATCTGAGCCGGAGGTAGGACACAGAAAATTCTACGACCCTGAAACAACAAAAAATCCACCATGACACACACACACACACACACACACACACCAATTATTATCACTGTTTCACTGGCATGTGACAAGTCTCCACTGATTATGTTATGTATACTAGTCCAGGCCGTGTCCTTGTTTGACTCCTTCCTGTCTCTGTGTGTGTAGGAGGCTGGTGAGCCGGTGTCTGCAGCGCCATCTCCTGGAGAACATCCTACAGGTCCTTTCAGCAGTGCTCCAGAGCAGATCTCTTCTCCTGATCGTCCCGTCTCTAATCGTCCCGTTTCTGACCATCCTGTCTCTGACCGTCCCGTCTCTGACCGTCCCGTCTCTGACCATCCCGTCTCTGACCGTCCCGTCTCTGACCGTCCCGTCTCTGACCGTCCCGTCTCTGACCGTCCCGTCTCTGACCATCCTGTCTCTGACCGTCCCGTCTCCCATCACACAGACTCTGGAGAACCATCAGAAGATCAGCAGAAGAGTTCCACCAAACAGCCAGAGCCTGCACACACACCTGTCTCGCCTCAAAATCCACCTGATCCATGACCTCCTGTTTATGAACGTGCTGTTGTATAAAATGACTTTATAATAATGTAAATAATGAGTACTGTACAAATGTCTGATGGTTGTCGATGCAGTAACTGCGATTTGCACTGCCAGGCCAGGGTTTAGACTTTACGCTGAACAGGAAACCCAGGTAAACCCAGCTGTATTTATCGTCTCACGGCACAGAACAAGGATACGACGTTCTCCTGACGAGGCTGCTTTCACACTCGATGTCGATCCATCGGAACATGTTTTACACACGCCGACATTCACAGTGACACAGGCGAGCTTTTATTTTGTATATAAATCCGCAACAGTTAGCACTGAGCCGCTGAGCGTGGGACAAATGACAAATCATGTGGTGCGTTTTTTTTGGGTGGACGTTTTTTGGTGGACTTCAGTTCTCCGCTTTAATTATTTACTGTTTGACGCACAAAAAAAACAGTAGAATAACTTAACAGGGTTTCTCATGTTCTCAAGTACGACCTCTTCATTAAACATGTATAGAGTCTGAAAGGAAGGTTTTATTATTATTATTATTATTATTATTATTATTATTTTTGGTGTGTCTGGTGAGCGTACGTAGTTAAATTAGTTAGCTCGCTTTGCTAATCTGAGAATGAAGCTGTTACGAGGGTCTGGTGCGTAACAACTGATTTGAATTTAACTAGGTAGAATTACAAGCATCTATAGCAGCTAGTATTTCTTATTGTCATAAGTAAACACCCCCCTCCACCCCGCCCCACACATACACAAAAAAAAAAAATAATAACCCAGACAGGACACACCCTGTCTCCCTGGAGACACAAAATCACGGTTCGTAGTTGGGTTGGACAAACATGAAGGACAAAGTGCTGGGTAAAACAAGCGAGTCTTCATATTGGTGAATGGAAATTGTGTAATCATCAGTGTTCCAACAACAAAACAATAATAACAATAAAGAGATCAAATTGACTTGATTTTCTGTCTCTGAATCATAGACTGTATTTAAAACAACTGGACAAAAACTGTGACGCCACCTGTAGGTTTTTCCAAAGTGCGGATTTAAAGCTCAGATGTGTAGGAGCTCCGGTTATTGTCATCATCTTGGCAGGAGCTGACTCCACCTAAACCCTGGTTAATCAATATATTGGGAAAACAAATAAACAGAACGGAATCTGGCTGTTGGTTGGAACAATTTTAGCCTCACTAAAATTGATATGCTAACATTGCTTTGTATTTGATTGACCTCATAACACACGTCATCCTTTATCAACTCCTACATTTCTTGTGGTAACTACAACAATTTCAGTCAGCCAAAATGATGCATTGTCGCCCTCCAGGGTCTGGGTTCGATTCCCACATCTAGGTCTGTGGGTTTGGATGTTCTCTACATGGTGGGTTTCCCCTGGGTGCTCCGGTTTCCTCCCACAGTCCAAAAACATGCAGATTAGGCTAACTCGTGTTCAAAACTGCCCGTCGTGTGTGAATGAGCATGTGTGTGTGTGTGTGCTCTGCGACGCATTGGCACGCCATCCAGGGTGTACTCCACCTTGTGCCCTAAGTCACCTGGGACAGGCACCAGGCCTCCCGCAACCCTGAATACAAGATAAAATGGTGCAGACAATGATTGAGTAAAGTGATACATAGCAGGCCGCTAGCGATTTGTCACCTGGGGGTGACAGCCCTTTGATTGGTTGACGAAATGACAAAAGAACAAGCTCAATTTTTTTTGTAACACCTTTTATGCGCTGAAATGCTTCCCTGCCATGGATTCCCCCTCCTCTCTCACACACACACACACACACACACACACACATAATCGCTATCAAATATTATATTAGAACATAATATGCACATATGTTTTACAAATTACATGAGACAATAAAATAAAATAAGAAATATGAAAAATATGTTGTATATGGAAAAATAGAAATATTAATATTTTGAAAAAAAAACGTATACTTTTATATTGTTTACTTTATAATAAAATTAGTTTTGTCCAATTTTTCATTATAAAAAATTATTTTTATTATACATATCTATCTCTCTCTCTCTATATATATATATATATATATATATATATATATATATATATCATATATATATATATATATATCATATATATATATTTGCATATTTATAACGAACCCCTGAAAAATAAATGTGTTACAAAATAAACATTATACAAGAATTTGAATTAATGGTCTTGAGGGCTGTCTCGTGCCTAGAGTTTATTATAATAATAGAAAACCTATGAATTTATGTTCTAATATAATATTTGATATCAATTATATATATATATATATATATATATATATATAAATATATATATATATATATATTTATATATATATTATGGCAAGCCGTATATATGCATGCAAGATACTTTTCTTTCCCCACGTGAGTCAGTCCACGTCAGCGCTCTTTAACCAATCAGATGTGACCTCACCATTTCAACCAATCATAACCCGGCAGGAGCGCAGCCTTAATCCTGTTTACATGAAATGAACCTGCTACCGAGCAGGTTCAAGCTTACGGACATGTTGCTATGACAACAAGTGCGAGATGAGCATCGGAGAACGAAACAATCCAAGATCAGGACAAATCCACAACAATCAAATCCAGCTAACTGAGTTAGCGACGTACGAAGAACACCCCCCTGCACAATGCAAAACTTCATGATTTAATGTTTGCATTTAGGCCTTTGGCAGATGTTCTTATTCAGAGCGCCTCGCAAAAGTGCTTTGAAGTTTCCGTCATTGGATAGATACTTACACTGGGTTACTAAGTAAATGCCATCAGTCAAACAGTTGGGAAGGTTTTCTTTCTTTCTTTTTTTTGGGTGGTGGAGGAGAATAGTCCAAGTATTGAAGAAACAGGTATGTCTTAAGTCGTGTTTTAAAGTTTGTTAAGGACTCCGCTGTACGGACATCTAGACCACCACCTCGGTGCCAGAACAGAAAAGAGTCTGGAAGAATGTTTTCCTTGATCCCTGAGAGATGGTGGGACGAGGCGAGCAATGCTGGAGGAACGGAGGGAACGTGGTGCAGGGTGTAGTGTTAGAGCTCAGAGGTAAGTGGATGCTAAGTTGATGCGGGCAGGTACAGGAGGTCAGTGCAGGGAGCGGAGAAGTGGGTTAATGTGGGAGAACTTAGGAAGGTTGAACAGACGTGGAGCTGCATTCTGTATCAGCTGCAGAGGGTCGAATGGTGGACGTAGGCAGACCTGCCAGGAGTGGCCAGTTTTGAAAAAACAAGGGACTGAACAAGCACCTGAGTTGCTTGTGAAGAACGAAATGGGTGGATTCTTCTGATGTCGTAAAGAAGAAATCGACAAGAGCGAGTTACCCCAAGATTGCCAGCAGGGGCTGAAGGATGATCAAGATTGTTGTCCAAGGAGATCACAAGTTCTTGACTGGGGGATGAATGTCCATGGGCCAGGGATGAACAGCAGTTCGGTTTTATTCAGATTGAGCTTCAGCTGATGAGCTGCCATCCGGGATGAGATGTCTGCCAGGCATGCTGAGATCCAGATGGAAACCTAATTGTCTGACGGAGGAAAGGAGAGAACAAGTTGTGATCTGCGTAACAATGGCATGAAAAGTCATGACCAATGATATGACCTTACCAAGAGATATAGAGAGAGAACAGAAGACGACCAAGTACTAAACCCTGTGGGACACCAGTAGAGAGTCTGCGTGGGGAAGATATGGATTCCCCCCACCTCCCCCCATGTCACCTTATCCAACATATCTTCTATGACGATAGGGTGCATGAAAACAGAGGAAGGGGAGAGTAAATGTTTCTGTGGGTAAAAGAGAAGTTCTGGAGGATAGCTTTAGACAGGATAGGAACCGTGATAGTGAAGGATACCAGGTAATGATCAGATTTATGAAGAGGAATAGCAGTGATATCTGTGACTGGGGAAGGGCGGCAGAAAACCAAGAGTCAAGAGTGTTTGGGAGGGAAACTGGTTAGTGTTAATGAGAAGGAGTTAAGGAGAGGGAGAAGGACAGAGGATTGGGTGTTTGTCAGAGGGGAGGTTGAAATCTCCTAGAAATTTGATTAATATAATTTTAACTGATGAATAAACATTCACTCCTGTACAGTTGCCACAAATGAGAAATCTAATGATGGAGACCGAAACAGTTTTTTGTACCAGGCTATAAACTTGTTTTTTTGTTGTTGTTGTTGTAAAGCTGGACATCTTGGTTGAATCTGAGTCTCTATGGTGGTCATTTGAATAACTGCACATTGGACTAATTTTTTTGAACCAGAGGTCGGCCCCTGGCTCCGAATCAAGTCAGACAAATCACCTCATCACATGGTATACACCACTCTTTAATTCATCTCCATAGTACATACTACTAGCTAGGCTAGTCAGTTAGCAGGTTGCAGCTAGCAACAAAAATTTCCAACTTTTCAAGTATCGTCACTAAGTACCACCATCTAGCTATGATTACAGTGTGAGCGCTACGCCATGGTTACGGCACAAAACCACTCCAAGCGCTTGTCCTGTTTAGTGTTTAACAAGTAAAAGTATACTGATCAAATAAAATTTGGTGGTGAGCAAAGTTGTTTAAAATCACGAAATAAACCTACAGTAGCTACCTGTATGAGATATCTAATTAATATAAAGGTTCCATGTAGTTAATCTCTGTATAAGAAATCAGGAAGGGGGCAAATAGTTTTTCACACCACTGTAGATAATTAATAGCATCTAAGTTTACTACAGCTCAGTGTTCAATAGCTACAGTTAATTCACCTAGAGGTGAAGATCAGCTGTGATTAACTGATAAGATTGTTAGCAATGTTCAAGTAGGTCTCCAACAACCTGTATGTTATTAAAGTAGAGGGCAATGTTAGGAAAATAAGAATCATTACTTAATTACTTATCAAAGCATGTCCAAGTTTTCATTAGTTTAACACCAAAGAAATTTGTCAACAAGTACAGTTTTTAAGTCTCTCGTCTGCTCTATAAATCCCTTTAAGTGAGCAGTTACTACAGAAATAACAACACATTAGGGTAAGTGCATTAACTAATAATGCCATGCTGGTGGTTACTGCTAGTTAAATAAAGAGAAAATTAATTAGAGAAAACTAAAATCTGCATTCAAATTGTACAGTTAAGATTTTAATTAACTTTCTATTACCTGAAAATGCTAATTAATGGTAATTAAGCCCTGTATTCAAGGAACTATAAACGAGAACTAAGAACTAAAGATTGGAAAGATGTGCGTGTCTTTAAAGGAGACAGAGACAGTGCAAGACCCAGCAAATTAACTTCCCATGACACCCCGACTGTACAGCATGAACAATCTTTATTAAATAAGGCATAAAATTTGACAAGAATTATACAATATCGTAAAACCAACCTATTCATAAAACCTTTAAAAATCTAATTAGACGTAACATTGGCACATTACGACAGGATTAAAATAAAAAAATCAGTAGTTGTTCGGTTTCCTGTGTTTCATGATTTCGACACTAGAGAGCAGTGTTTCCCTGAATTATTACTAAATACATCCAAGAGCCAGATGTGGCATCAGTATTTACATTAATACAAAGATAAAAAATATCAATAAGTCTTCCAGCTGAAATTATTTTAAAATAGCAGTAGGAGTTTTTATATCTTTATACACGTGGATTAAAATGGCTCGTCGTCATCTGTGAGCGGGCGCTCGGGTACAGGGATGTAGGGCATGGGGGGGTAGGGGCACATAGCGGGAGTGTAGGCAGGAGCTGTGGGCAGGACAGGGGGAGTAGGAGGGGCAGGAACAGCAGGAGGAGCAAAGAACGGGCTCGAGTTCGG
Source organism: Channallabes apus (assembly GCA_030522415.1). Taxonomy (NCBI): domain Eukaryota; kingdom Metazoa; phylum Chordata; class Actinopteri; order Siluriformes; family Clariidae; genus Channallabes; species Channallabes apus. The sequence goes on from CM060109.1 coordinate 5,608,109, forward strand.
AGATCGGTGTATGCTGTTGTCAACCTCGTCATCGCTGAAGTCCTCTGACGTCGCTGTGGTGTGTGTCGAGTTCAGAGGCTCTCTCTCGTTGTACTCGGCTCCGGCGCCGTGGTGGTGCGTGTGGCTCTGGAGCTCCGATGGAGTGACGTGGGCTCCGTTACGCAGGAACTCTGCAAACCTGTGTGTGAGGAGAGACGAGACACGAGAACGGATTAATCGAGTCTTTCTGACCAATCGGGATGCGGGATGAGACCGAGCTGTGGCGATGTGTGTGTGTGTGTGTGAGTGAAAGAGAGAGAGAGACAGCGTTACCTCTGTGGAGCGCGGAGCCTCAGCACGGTGTCCCACGCAGGAAAGCCGGGATTGGTGCAGTACCTTCTCAGCTCCTCCAGGGACGCTCTAGTGTGTCTCTCCGCCTGCTCCCGATACTCGTCCTCCGTCAGCAGCCTGGAGTTAGACGACCTCCTCCTGTGGAACAGGCCCAGGAACGCGGACAGCAGCCTCCACACTTGTCTGAGAAAAGACAAAATGGGTGGGGGGAGGGGTTACAATACATGGGGGAAAAGATATTCATCAATATTCTAAAAATCACACCTCATATCAGCCAGAACGCGTGTGTGGTCCATGACTCCCTTTCTCAACTGAACAAATGACTTGTAGTCTCTTATACAAAACTACAAGCATAAGAGCAAAAGAAACAAAACGATAGAATGAGAGACAACAAAAAACAGAGAGAGAGAGAGAGAGAGAGAGAGAGAGAGAGTGAATGAAAGTGAATGAGAAAGACACCAAGGAGGAGAGTGTGGAGGTATAACAGTGCCGAAATTCCTCAAAGCAAAAGCGCATGTTGAATTACATGAACAATTTTTTTTTTTTATTGCAAAGTTTTTTTGCATTGCAATTTGATCTGAATGGGGAAAAAATAAATAAACAGCCTTTATAATACTTGAAATTTTTCGACATTGAAGTTTTAAAAGCTTGAATTACATTTTAGTTGAAGTATACAAATCACCAGAAATTGCAATGCAAAAATATCAACCTTAACTGAATTGCTGTTCTTCAACATCACAAATTCACGTTGACAAAATTCAGACAGGAGGAAAAAAAATAACTAAATTAAAATTCAGGTCTTCACATCTGGGTTCCGATCAGTGGATTGCTGCGATCCGGTCGACAGTGTACTTTAAAGTGTGCACTTCGCAGGGAACTACTTCTTAAACGACAGGCTGGGTCACCAGTTGAGCAGCAGAATAAACTGTACAGTGGAACCTCGGATTACGAGCATAATTCGTTCAGGAAGCGGGCTCGTATTTCAAAACACTCGTAAATCAAAGCAAATTTTCCCATAAGAAATAATGGAAATTCTAATTATTCCTTCTACAGCCAAAAAAATAAATATATAAAAATAATTAACACAAAATATAAAGTAAAAATTTTTCAATTAACCAGCACTTTACCTTTAAAAAAAAAGTAAAAATAATTCCAGACAGATAAGTGTTTCCATTTATGCGCACAGGCACTGTGTGTGTGTGTGTGTGTTTTTCTCTCTCTTGAGCTGCGGAGTGTGTTGTGTGTGCGCGCGCGCTTAATTTAACACCGTGCCGTTTGTGTGAGTGAAGCATCCCCCTCTCTGCTTCACACACACACACACACACACACAAACACATTAAAGGCAAGAGAGAGAGAGAGAGAGTGTGAGAAACGGCGCGGTGTCAAATTATGTGCGCGCACACACACATAACACACACACACACTGCAGCGCAAGAGAAAGAAAAACACACACACACACGGATGTTGATTATACCGGTAAGAGACGAGCACTAAGACCCAGCAGGGGAGATTAAGGCCCGCAGCGCAAGAAAGAGAAAAAACGTTGGCTCAGTTGTGATCACGTGACGCTCGGCGTCAAATCAAGAAGCGCATGCGTGATACATGATACTCGGTGGTCGTAAACCAAGACAATGTTCGTTTTCCAAGTCAAAATTTATAAAAAATCTTTGCTCGTCTTGCGGAACACTCGTAAACTGCGTTACTCGTAATCTGAGGTATATTCCACTAATATAGTAATTCCACTGTATAGTGCTGTAAACCCGAGGCTGAGAGGAATCCTAATCAGCAAGAAGTTCCCTAAGAAGTAGACTGCACAGTGAGCAGAAGTGCACACTTTAAAGTACACTACGGAAGACTTTTTTTTTTCTTTTTTGATATTTAGTAAGGTCGGTATTTTAGCATTGAATTTTTAAACACTTGAATTATATTTTCATTTGAAGTATAAAACCACAATTAATTGCAAGTGCTGAAAATTTCACACATTATAAATGCAGTAATGATTAAAAAAAATTCCACTGAGCAACTTTGACACTATTATACTTCCATAGATGAGATATACAGTATAGATAGAGAGAGAGAGAGAGAGAGAGATTAACAAGAAGAGAAAAACAGATGAAGGGATGGAAAAAGAGAGAAAATGACAGATGAAGAGCAGGAAAACCAGATGAGACAAAAAGGCGTGATTGAGAGGAAGAGAAAAAAAACGGGGGAGAGAGAGAGAGAAAGAAAAAAAAAACAGTAAGAAAGACAGAAAGAGACAGAAAACAACAGATGAAGAGAGAAAAAACAGATGGCAAAACAGAAAGACACAGTATGAAGAGATGGAGAGCAATGAACAATATGAAGAAGAACAGATGAGAAAGAAGTATGGAGATAAAGAGAGATGGACAGATGGAGGGATGGATAGAGAGGAATAAAACAGATGGAGAAAGTGAGACATGTAAAGAAGAAAGAAACAAAGACAGGGATACAGACAGGAACAGAGACGAGACAGAGATGAAGAAAGATAAGAAGAGAAAAAGATGGAGAGAGAGAAAGACATGAGAAAGAGAGAGGGGTGTGGGACAGAGATGAAGAGAGGGAGAGAGAGAGAGAGAGAGAGAGAGTTGTGCGTTTCCAGTGGACCAGACCTCCAGAGCTCCAGGACGAGGGTGAACAGCAGGGGCAGGATCTCGACCCCCAGCATCACGACCAGCAGGATCCAGGACACCGGCGCATACGTGACACCGTGACACGCCACCACCACGCCTAGGACACGCAGCACCAACGTCATCACCTTCAGCGTGCGTGTGCCGATGACCGGGCCGAGCCGGTAACACACCGCCAGACTCACACACCCCGACACCAGCAGGTAACCTGTCAGAGAGAGGGGGGGGGGGGGTGAAGTGATCTCTATATCGCTCTCTCTCTCCTCCGTTCCATCAGTCAGTGTTCTGGAGTTGGGGGCGGGGTTAATGTGCGTGTAATATCAAAAACGCCATCGTTACCAGAGAAGAGTTTTGAAAAGAGAATGAAAGAGAGATAGCAAGAGAGAGAGAGAGGAATGAAGAGAGATACACAGAAAGAGTGAGTTAGAGAGAAAAGAATTTGAAGAAAGAGAAAGACAGATGAAGACAGAATTACAAGAGAGAAAGAAGACAAAGATGAAGAAAGAAAGATGTTGAGAGAAGGATAGAAAGTGAAAAAGATGAGAGAGAGAGCGAGAGAGAAAGGAAGAGGTGAAGAAAGCTGGAGAGAGAGAGAGAGAGAGAGAGAGAGAGAGAGAGACAGACAGGTGAAGAGGAGAAAAAGGAGGAGAGAGAGAGAGAGATGAAGAGAGATGCATTGAGAAGAAAATCCCAGTAGCTGATCAGATAAAGCGTGTGTGTGTGTGTGTGTGTGTGTGTGTGTGTGTGTGTGTGTGTGTGTACCGAGCAGCTCTCTCCAGTACAGCCTCATCACCTCCTCCCACTCCGTCATCATCTTCTGGATGCTCAGGTACGAGAGTCCGACTCCGGCACCGAACAGCAGCAGGAAAAGTCCTCGCTTAAAGGAAAGAAAAGACCTGTGAGAGTTTATGGAGGAAAATTAACTGTAAAATACCTGGGGCGTTCAAGTCAAACCGGGACTTTAGATTGTGCAGAATTACAGTTAAAAACTCCCTTTATGTCTCTATATAATCTCCTGATACGCTGATCCCAGTGTTTCAGTAGCACTTGGACACCATCAAGGTAGAGAGTTTTCTCAGTACACTGGAGATCGAACTGTCTGACTGATTCACGTCTGAAACCCCGGCCTCCCAGGAACTCCTTTAACGGCCCAAACATGTGGAAATTTATTGTAGCGAGGTCAGGACTGAATGGTGGATGTGGCGATGACTCCGAGCCGAGTTCCTGTAATGTGCGAGTGGTGTTGGTGATTGATATTTGTGTACAGTTCACACACACACACACACAGATGCGTCTCTACTGCAAGTTATCTGTCGATTTTCAAGGATCAAGCGCTTGTCAATGTTTTTCGATGATCTGCAGTCGGCTCTGGTCCGCAATCGCGGACGTACAGACTTCTTTAAGTCACCGTTTGAATATTTTACTGCGGCAAAGTCACAACTCGTATTAACTCTCTCGGTCGATGGGTTACTCACCGTGGGTATGAAGTTCTTCAGAACCAGGAGCAGGAACACGAAAACGGAGACCATTCCCAGAGAAACCCCAGAGATGTAGAAAAATAAGGAGCTCCTAGAAAAGAGGAAGAAGAAATGAACTGATTCTTTACAGAATTGTAATGGAATTAAAGACAAGAAGTGGAAATAACGGATAAAATTAATCTCCTTTTATTTGAAAAATAAATAAAATAACCGTATGTCGTGATAAAGGCTCGGAGTTGTACAGTAATCATCAGCTCTCTGTTGTATGGGCAAACTTTGTTTTTTTTCTATCTAGCGTGAAATCTAAAACTTTTGTTCACCCCTAACATCCATCATTAAAGGGATTTTGGCTGCTGAAACAGGTACGACTAGTAACTTCTGCAAGGGTTCACACATAAATTAATAAAAGAAAGAAAGAACGTTACGTCTGGATGAAAATGAGGAGTTTTACAAACAAAGACAAACAAACAAACAAAAAAAATAACCTGGGATTCGGCATTGCAGAAATTTCTCTCTACATGTGCTCTTAGCGCCCCCAGTGGCCGGATTGTGCAGTTCGAGTAATTACACAGTAGTGCACAACTCCTTCTTTAGTACTCGTCTGGTCAGGGGTGCAGAGGTTTAAATTCACCTACTAGTTTCCTCACATTTTAAAACAGGACTAGGGTTAGGGTTAAAAAAAATTAAAAAAAAGTCAGGTGATGAGCAGGAGTGATGAATGATTTATCTGCAATAAATTAACAATTTACTAGGCGGCACGGTGGCGGAGTGGTTAGCACTGTCGCCTTGCACCTCCAGGGTGCGGGCTCGATTCCCGTCTCGGTGTGTGTGGAGTTTGCATGTTCTCCCTGTGCTTGATGGGTTTCCTCCGGGTTCTCCGGTTTCCTCCCACAGTCCAAAGACATGTAGATTAGGCTAATAGCCCGTAGTGTGTGTGTGTGTGTGTGTGTGTGTGTGTGTGTGTGTGTGTGTGTGAGCGAATGCCCTGTGATGGATTGGCACCCTGTCCAGGGTGTATGTACCCTGCCTCACACCCCAAGTCTCCTATGATAGGCTCCGCCCCCACGACCCTGAATGAAGCGGTGTAGACGATGAGCGAGTGAGAATAATTTACTGTAACATTTCAAATTTCAAAGATTAGTGTAACATCACAATATCTGGAGTTAACCAGTTTTCAATTAAATGAAAAATGTATTTAAAAAAAAAAAACTTCACAACATCCTTAAAATATCAGAATCCTCACACTGAGAGTATAATTTATCATGATGTCGATGTTGCGTCACCGAACCCAACACACCCGGCCCTCGTTTTAATAACAAACGTCCTCAGGCAGTGACTTTCTGGTTTTAGGGCTAAATTTAGCGAGCAAGCTAACGCCTACTTAAAGGTCTTAAATGATGAGCTAATGTGAACCTTGTCTTGTACGATTATATTGTAAATAATCATGCAGGAATTTTATCCTGAATCATACTGGGACAAGATGATGATGTCATATGATTAGTCTGGTTTTGGGGTAAAATATTTATACACCAGTGTTTCAGTGTGTGTTAATATTCCCTGAAAACTACGCACAAGGATCAGCTGTTTATGAAATGATGGACATATTGTACTTACGACTCATACTGGACCTCTCACACACACACACACACACACACACACACACACACACACACAAATGATGTATTAATTATTCATATGACGCAGCCGGAGCTCTTCCCATGATGTACTACATTCCACACTCCATGTTGTGCTGTTAATGGAAATTTAAAGGAAAAACTCAAATGTACGTTCATGATAAAACATGAACGATTAAACAATTTTTTTTTTTTTTTTCTCCATAAACAGTCTGAGGATACAGCACTGGCTCTCACAAGTTAAAAAGTGCTCCATATTTGACAGATTTGAGGGTTTTTATCCCCCACAACCGCAGTGGTACCTCGGCGTATGAACGCTCCGCCTCACCTTAAGAACTGAATGTTTTCAAGAAATTCGCCTCAGCATACGAAGAATTTTTGTCGTACAGCCGAAGGAACGAACCGAAGCAAATGGCAGATAAATTGCACATACGTCCAGAAGTCGTTTAAACGTTTTGCGCAGATTTTTGGGGGGATATTTTCTGCATTTTCTGCAAAAATTAGTGAAGATATATCACCATAGAACCGCAGGTCACAAGAATGATGTCAAGAAGAAAACGGAGCCGCTTTCAGTTTGGTTTTTAAAGCAGCCGGTGCCGAGAGGAATCATACATTAAGGATAAGTAACATTTAATGTCGGTTTATTACATATTTTACTTCATTCACATTTACTTCTAAATGTTTTGATTGTTTTTATATACAAAAAAATATGATTATAGTTTTGGAAATGGGTAATACTGGTTATATTTTTAGGTGGCTGGAACGGATTATCTGCATTTACATTATTCCCTATTGGACGATGCGCTTCACAATACGAAATCTCACCTTAATTAAGAACTCGACACTGGAACGGATTAAATCCGTATGCCGATGTACCGCCGTTTGAAAAATATTTTCCACCCGCTGCTCATTCTCCTGAGGGCGGGTGTAAAGTGGCGTCTACATGACCTAGTGGACGCCCATGATTTGCCCTGACAGCATAGCCCTCATCTGCTCCTGAGACTCCTACATCTTCTGCTGGGATTCAAAGTCAAACTGCACACAATCATCTCCTCTCCGGTTCTGTCCCTCTATTCTTCTCTCTCCCTCTTCTGCTTCTTTCCTTCCCCTGCTTCTTCCTCTCACACTCTCTCCCTCCCGCGAAAGTTAACAATAAAGCTCGTCACGTTACCAACAAAGTCATGCTGACACCGAAGACTCGTTCCACAAATAATCTGAGGATTAACACTATAAATGGCACTGTTCCAATCCAAGACTTAAACCAAGTTAAAAAGCAGAAGGGCACAGAGACGTATAGTGACCCTCACGAACAGACAACAGGACAGTACCGGCCTTCATCAGACAGAGAAAACAACCTGGGTTAGGAATATTATTAAATAAATAAATAAATAAACTATAAACACAGGAGAGCTGTTTAATAGTGAAAGTAAGATCATTTACACACACACAGACACACTGTGATGAGAACTCAGGATTGGGACTAATCAGCTGTGTCCATAAGAAGTCCACTTGTTACTGAGACTCAGGAAATCAGGGGGAAAAAACGTCTTCTGTTTGCAAAAGACTGGACTTGATGGAGTGATGGAAAAGGGTCATGTGACCTGACAAGTTCAGATCCCAGAGTGATGCGCTTCCAATCCTACCCTGACACGCCCATGAAGCGATGCACCCATCATGCATAGTGTCCACTGTACAAGTCCTCTGGAGACAGGTTTATGATCTGGAGTTGATCAGGTGATCAGGTCGAGACTCAGTAACGTTATGGGGCGATAAAATGAAGTCAGCTGATGACCTGAATGTACTGAATCACCAGGTTATCACATCTATGGAGGTGTTCTGATGGCACAGGGTATATTCCTTGAGAGAAATCTATCCTCCTTTCCTCATACCGGATAGAGCGACAATAAATAATAATAATAATAATAATAATAATAATAAACTTTATACAAGTAGTTTTAGTTAGTTGTTGGACTGTTCACTGATCTACACTGAATTGAGGCCGATTGTGTTTGCTGGCTCCAAAATGTGAACACTGTTTACCTGCATACGTCTTCAGCGAAGAAGAAGAGAGCGAGTCCGGAGACGAAGAGGAAAAGTCGCATCTTGTTAAACCCTGGAATGTAAAATATACACGTTTAAACTCCATGAGAGCGCCGGACAATAAAACAATAAAACAGTTACAGGAGGTAAAAACACTGTGTGTGCATGACTGACTGAGCTTCACACACACACACAGATACAGGTCTTTGTACCGAGACCAAAGGTTTTACTTCAGTTTCACTCTGACCTCATACAGTAGGGTGCTGGACTCTGATTGGTCGGCTCTTTCCAGTGATAACAGCAGATCTGACAGTAATGTAGTTCATATGAAACGTTCTCGTTTCATAATTAACAAACAAATTCATACCTGAACGAATGTTTATATGCGATGAATCACAAAACTCCATATGAACTACGTTACTGTCGGAGCTGCTGTTACAGAAAACTAATCGATCTCGTAAACAGAAACACAAACCATCACTCCGGACGGTCCGGGTTTTATCAGTTCGCTTTTTGCTACGGTCACAGCTTTATGTGTCTTTCATGGTTTATTTGGAATACAAATATGGAATACAGCTATCGCACCTTTAATAAATCAAAGCTTGATCCACCCCTTAAAACGTTCATATGGTAATTCCTTTTTGTTTTTTCGTTTTATCTCTACCCTGTTGTTGATTAGTTTCCTACCACTGCACATCACCAGAAAGGCTTTGATTGATAGAACTAAACTACAAAAATATGTATAAGAAATAGAAACAACACAAAAAAACACCTAAACAAGTGTGTGTGTGTGGGTAGAAAAGTTCACTGTGGTTCTCACTGTGTTTGGAGACGTGGAGTGTGTACTCGGAGCTGGCTCTGGGAGACCTAACCATGAAGCACACCTCCTCCTCGACGAGCGGGATGTCCACGTCCTTCTCCTTCTGTACCCTCGAGGGCCAGTAGTGCTCCGTCAGACACGAGGCCAGCTTCGAGAGGTTCTCGGCATCCTGGCAGGATCGGGGTTTCATCGGGTACGCGACCACGACGTCCTCGCTGCTCGACACGTGGACCTGCGGGATGAGGGACTCAGATCACGAGCACAGGGTGCGTCTCGTAACAGGGGAATACACTGTGTGTTGTACTGCTAGAGGAAAATAATCACTCGATCGATCCCGCGGTGCTGTGATGAGGCAGAGGCTTGGATTACACTCCTCTTTTCATTAAAGTGATCAATTAACTTATGTTTTAATTTACATTTGAATAACTACTTTGTACTTGTTCATTTATAGTCACATTTTTCTGCAAACTAGACACTAGACACTCCTTCCACAAAACTTAAACAAACTTCACCACCATATTATTGAGGAGGTCTAGTACGAGCCCGAGCTGATGATATAGAAGCGACTTGAAGAAAGCCGATCAATTAGAAACGTCAGATCGCTCTGGTATAATCATGATACTGGGAGTCCCCGACTTACGAACGAGGTCTGTTCCAGAAGAACGTCCGTAAGTCGGATTTGTTCTTAAGTCTGTTGTATTTATACATGTTTGCATATGATGTGGTTAAAACGTTGCAGTTCCTCTGTCATCCTACAGGTGGCACTCTACTCTTTTTAATTACTCACACTTTGGCAGGCAGCACAGCATCCTGTGTGAATTATTTCTATTTTTAGAATTAGAAATCTTTAAAAACAAAAATTCTTTATATAAAATCGTGATATTTACAAAATCACAATACAGATCGTATCATTCAATTCTTGGTAATTCCTGACCGTGGTATTTTCTGTATATTGTATTATACCGTGCTTCATCTACAACTTGATGTGCGTTTCACTGATTTTTAGGGGGCGGCGATCATCAGGGACCGCACGATTCTTTCACGATTTTATTAATATCCTGATTCAATATTTTCTCAGAATTTGTGTGACAAGTCTAAACTACGTCACCTTGCACCTCCAGGGTCCGGGTTCGATTCCCCGGCCAGGCTCGATTCCCGTCTCTGTGTGCATGGAGTTTGCATGTTCTCCCCGTGCTTGGTGGGTTTCCTCCGGGTACTCCGGTTTCCTCCCACAGTCCAAAAGACATGCAGGTTAGGCTAATTGGCATTCCTAAATTGCCTGTAGTGTGTGATTGGGTGTGTGTGTGTGTGCCCTGCGATGGATTGGCACCCTGTCCAGGGTGTACCCCGCCTAGTGCCCGAAGTCTCCTGGGATAGGCTCCAGGTCCCCCGCGACCCTGAACACAGGATTAAGCGGTATAGAAAATGAATGAATGAAAGTCTAAACTACTCTGCTTCATACTTTCCCGATGTGTGAATAGTTTAGAGTGCACTGCAATTATAGATTATAGAGGAACTGCAACATTTTACCGCATTAAATGTAAACATGTCAGCATCGCGATACATGAAGTGCCACATAAAAAAAAAAAAAAAAAAAAAAAAAATCACGATCAGTAACTGAAATGATAATTTCCACGCACATCTCTGCTGACTTTAGCATGAACTCTACTCAAACCACTTCCCCTTTTGTTCCACAAACACAATTGCTTCAATCTCTTTATAATTTCTTTACCACACATCTTGCTAATGTTTACTGTTTTGAGTTTCCTTCAAGCTAACCCTTTTATCTAGCTAACCTTGTAAAAATTTGCACGATTACATCATCGCTGCAGATTTTAGGTGTTTTGTTTTTCAGTTTCAGGTTTAAAAGCGATACCATGGCTGATTAAAAAAAAAACACACACACACACACAAAGCCAGCTCTATAACAATCAAAGCCTTACACAGGAAGTGAAATTAAATCATGCTACAGCGAAACTCCTTCCTCCTACAGACCTCGATGTTAGCTGGTGGGTTCACCTGTGTAGAACAGCACACTGTACCTGGAACGTGGACCAGAAGTCTTTCCATTTGATGGTGGGACTGGTGTAGCAGAAGCACCGCTCCCCGTAGTAGGTAGAGGGGTGGTCTGGCTTCACGTATGTGCAATCTGGAGACAAGGGGATGAATTGAGACACGTTAGCGACACAACGTCATCAGATATGTGATAGGAGAACTTCACTGTTTGTCTTTATTCAGTAACAAATACACTTTATTTTCTTATTCATAAATGTTATCTTCGCAGTACAAAAATAGTCTGTGTCCTCTGGGTGGGTTGGGCTAACTCCTGTCAATCACAGCAACATCAATCAAAAGCAAGCTCAAGTATGTGTAAGAGGGCGGACAGCGCTTTCAGATAGAGATAGGCCTCACTATATGCAATCAAAACACACCAATGACCGTTTGTAAAACTATGTGAAGTTCAGTTCAGCTTATTAAAGGTCGATAAATAAGGCGAAGTGTGCTCAAAATACGTAAAGCTATAGGTTTGTACTTGAGGAGGGTGAAAGTTATGAATCGCGATTCTTTTGTGTGCTGATTCATTAATTTTCTATACCGCTTAATCCTGTGTTCAGGGTCACGGGGGACCTGGAGCCTTCATGTATCGGCAAAATTAATTCTCGTTCACATTTAGGCATTTGGCAGACGGTCTTATCCAGAGCGACTTACATTTTGATCTCATTATACATCTGAGCATTCGAGGGTTAAGGGCCTTGCTCAAGGGCAACAGTGGCAACTTAGTGGTTGTGGGGTTTGAACCTGGGATCTTCCGAACCGTAATCAAATGCCTTAACCACTGAGCTACCCCTGTTTCAGGTGGTAAAAACGTCACAGTTTCTTCATGATCCTACAGGTATAATAATAATCATGAAGGATGATGTAACATATGCACTGCTCAGTAAAATGAAACTTTTTTTAGTTTCATTAAATTTGAAGGTAAATGTTAAACTCTTACATTTGACTTACAGAAATCATGATACTAATCGAATCATCATGTAGGCATCATGATATCGTATCAGGAGGTGACTGATGAATCCGATCCCTAGATTGTACTCGCATTAGAATATAAAGCCTGTGTATGTATTTCTATTTCTCCAGAAATATTATTTACTTCAATGTAAGCTTGAATGTCTCCTTTCATCATATATTTCTACATTTGTTTACTTTTACACATCAGCAAAACTCTTTAAACACACCAATCTTTATTTTACTATTTTTTTATTATTATAAATATATATATTACAGATTACAGGTTGATTTAATTTGTTTGCATATAAGTTTCATATTATAACATTGCGTTTATATATTCACTATTATACACAGGTAGGTGTATGTTTGTCATTAGCAACATGTTAGCTAATACTGCTCAAATGCATTGAATTCACAACAGCTAATGTTAGCTAATAAGTACATCTCCAAGTGAATAAGTTGTTGCTTCAGATACTCAGGTAAAAACCAGATCAAATCCGTTATTAAACCCTAAAACCTTCTTTACACTACTGTAGTTTATTAGCCAAACATTAGCCGTTAGCTCGCTAGCCAGGTATTTACCTGAATAGGAATATCCACTGTTTCCTTCAGCGTGTGAGATAAAAATAATAACTAAACCTACGGCAAATAAACTCCTAACAACCTCCTTCATAATGTCTAACCTGGTAATTAGACCTGCTGCGATATTAAGTTAATAAGCCTCAACCAGCTAGTTAGCTAAACTCGACTAGCAAAGCCTTTTCAAATTCTGTGCCCTGCGCTAAGGCATGATAAGCCGAACCAGAGCGAGTCGTCACGCCGAGATGTCGACAATCTTACATTATTATAAACGTGTCTAACCTCTAACTTAAAGAATGTCTAAAAATACTAAGTGTAATACTTGAATATTTTAATAAATCCGGATTAATAATTGTTTAGTAACTTTGTGATCGATTAGTTTGGCCTGGATAAGATGGTTAATAAAAGCCGATCAACCCGTTTGAAAATAAACAGCTTCACTTCCGGGTTCTGTTAAAGTGTAAAGTCACAGGTCAAAGGTGTGTCACGTGACGTAATAATAATAATAATAATAATAGGTGGAAATTAACTGATAAATATTCACCAGGAAATAAAAAAATTATATATATATATATATATATATATATATATATATATATATATATAATACCCCTCAGTACACACCTCATATCATTAAATTTTTTTCAATATACATTTAATTTCTTGATAAAAGGATTTGTTTAAATTTTATTAGAATTTTTAATTTTTTTCAGGGCCCAAGCACTATGGCATCAGTGTGATCGGCGCTGTTGTTCTTCTAAGGATTACTATTTTTTAAACAACAACAACAACAATAATAATAATAATAATAATAATAATAATAATAATTCAATTTTATTCATATTGCGCTTTTAACAATGGTCATTGTCTCAAAGCAGCTTCACAAAAATAAAAGAAAAAAGATTATGAAAGTGTGTATGTTTGAGAAAAATGTGTCTAGATAATAATGAGATGAATGAATGAATGATGAATGAAATGTCTCTGATAATAAAGCTGTCTGGAAGAACTGTGTTGAAGTATAAAACTACAGTATAATATGCGGAAATTAACTGATCAATATTCACTGGAAAATAAATACTTTTCTATAATCCCCCTTCTTACACAACACAAATCCTTTGCTCAATTTCAGTTAAAATTCGAATTTCATTTGAATTTGAATTGAATTTGAGAAGAGGATGTGTTCGGGGTTTATTTGAATTCGGAATTTCATTTAAGCTCTATGACATCATAGTGTGTGAAGGGTCATCTTGTCCTTCTAATAATTTTTTCCAGCATCCAGGGCTTTTTGGACGTCTTTACATGCACACAGGTTGGAATCTGCCAACAATCGGACGATTGCCCCAGCCGGGCAGTCAAAAGTGTGGACACACCTCATTCAATGTTTTTTTTTTAATTATTATTATTATGATTTATTAGTGATTTATTAAAATTTATTTCGATTTAAAACTATGAATTAACACATATGGCATGAGATAATTAAATAACAATAAGAAGAAGAAGAACAACAGTCAGGTGTTATTTTAAGTCATGAAGGTCAGCTGTTCTGAAACAGTTCTTGCGAGAGCAGTATCGTGTCAAGTGCATTTGCAAAACCCATCATGATGAAACTGTGTCTCATGAAAACCTTCAAAGGAAAGCGAGACCAAAACTGACCTTTGCTGCAGAGGTTCATTTGAGTCACCAGCCTCAGAAATCACCAATTAACAACCAGCACCTCAGATTAGAGCCGTTATGAAGCTTTACAGAGCAGAAGTAGCAGATATACATCTCAATATCAACTGTTCAAAGGAGATTATTGTGGATTTTGGATAAACGCCTTCAGTGTTGTTTTACAGTGTAGAAAGAAATAAACATCAGTAATTAGAAGGGGTGTACAAACTTCTAACTGGTAGTGTACTTACAGAACCACTTATCAGATTAAATAAATAACACTATATAAAAATTTTTTTTGAAGAATTTCTTTCATTCAAAACGTTAATCAAAACATAGTTACATATAAAATACCTGAATAAAAAGTTAGGTTTAAGCTATTTATACACATTAAATGTGAAAGTGTGTTTTTATTGATAAAAAAAAAATATCTCAAAAATATCTCAAAGCCAGGTTTGTCCTGAAAGAAAACTTGCCAGGTCATGCTGATGTCGAAAAATGATCAAAGTTGGGGGTTTTGTGATGCACCGTGACACAAGGAGTTGTTAATGTTAACATCCTGAACTTCATTATTTTCCTGCAGGCTATTATTCCTCTTCCACAACTGCAAATTTACCAACCGTTCCTTTAAATGTTGCCTATTTAACACATGATCTTATTGTTTATATCCCTTTAAGATATCCCATATTAAGATAAGATAAGATATAAGGGGCCAGGTGTAGCTCAGTGGTTAAGGCATTGGACTATGGGTCGGAAGATCCCAGGTTCAAACCCCACAACCACGAAGTTGCCACTGTTGGGCCCTTGAGCAAGGCCCTTAACCCTCAACTGCTCAGATGTGTAATGAGATAAAAATGTAAGTCGCTCTGGATAAGGGCGTCTGCAAAATGCCTAAATGTAAGATCGAATAAAGTTTATAATGTCTATGTTCTTTCTTACGTTATAATTACAGTCGTCACATCATTGGCCTCTCTTCTTCTGCTAGTATTTCTCCAAAAAATTCACGGAAGAAAAGGAATGCAGCTTCTTATGAAATTTCAAATTGTAAATTTCTCAATAAAATTATTTTCCCATAAACTGATTATTTCCCGCTTAAAGATTAAAATTTAAAGAATGACACATTGCACATTTTCTTTTTCAATTAATATTTGCAATACAATATCTTTCCTACTCGCCTGTCCTGAAAATGTTGAGAAAGCCGCAGTTTAACCTTTGACTGTTATAAAGTGCAGACAGCAGAGGCGCCTTCCATAAAGGTTACACTGGAAAACCTCACTATGTCAATGGTTATACATGTTTAAGTGTATTGTTGTTGTTATTGCTATATAACGACACTTTTTTATGATTAGTCTGGATCGTCAAGACTTTCCGACCAATCAGAATCCGTTCTGAGTTCATCAGCGCTGCGGTAGAACCGAGCGCAGAACATTTCGTGTCAAAACTAATTGCACTTTCTTAAACCCTAAATGAACATGAGTGTCAGGGCTGTTGTTCTTTCCATCGTCCTGTCTTACTGTGAAATGTCTTTAAAAGATTTCCAGATGAAGGCTTTCTTTGTCGATACGAGAGCGTTATAATCAATACCATGGAAATGGAAATGTCCCCTATTGTTTTCTGTCCTGCTTGCGGTGGTGAAACATCAAAGAAAGGCCTTTATGCGCGATAGTTTTTTATCTCCACATGAAACCGTGATGAATATCTCTCTCTCTCTCTCTCTCTTTCTCTCGCTCCCTCGGTTGCATATCCTTAACACACAGATCATGTCAGACTGTGGGGAAAATGTAAAACCCAAAAAAAAAAAAAAATACAAAAATCTTCACGCAGACCTGATGAAAATGTCATCTCAGTGTAGCGCTCAGCCTTTGAAATGGAAGGGGGATTTTTGTGGTGGGCGTTTGCACAGCAGGCGCCTGCTTTCTCATTTCTCTAGGATGCTGAGACGACAGTGGCTTTTCCTGACAGGTACACCCACGCCAGGCCGAGGCCTACTGTCACTGCCGCTCTCTCTTCACATGCTGAGCACCTCACACTGCACTACATCTTTCACTTTCAAACATTCACTGGCTCGCCTCGAAAACAGATTTAACATTTCAGCAGTTTCGTGTAAATATTCATGCTGGCTGTAAGTTTTTCTAGTTGCAACTCAAATTGTTTGAAAAAGAAATATCTTTTTTTGAGTGTGTAATTATGAAGTGCAGTTTAGTTGCGTTAGAGAGCAAGAAACATAAATGAACCCAGAGTTAAGCAAATAGCCAAGGAACAAATAAGCTAGATGAGTATTTATTCCGTAAATTAGTCTGTGAGGATCTACTAACTGTACATTAGGGGGGAAAAAACAGGGACAACCCTCAGACATCCACAAGATACTGTACAATATGATGTAATACAATATATACATACAATATGATGGCATATGATACTTAATGTAATTAGAAGCAAATTATGGAATGATGTGACGCAATACATAATATACTGTAATACAATGTGACACAATAATATGGAATATAATACTACACACTGCTTAG
Organism: Channallabes apus; assembly: GCA_030522415.1. Taxonomy (NCBI): domain Eukaryota; kingdom Metazoa; phylum Chordata; class Actinopteri; order Siluriformes; family Clariidae; genus Channallabes; species Channallabes apus. Next base: position 5,624,822 of record CM060109.1, read on the forward strand.
CCAAAAAGTAAATAAATAAAAATCACACACTTTTATTTCATGTTTATTTTCTTGGACCCCCATTAGGACCACCGTGGCGCTGCTCCGACAACCGTATGAAACTTCACTACATTTACACTGTCCTCCAAATTATTCTGCAAATTGGATGTAAGTGTCATAAACTTTAAATGTTTAGTTTTTAAATTAAACTCATGGATGGTGTCGTGTCTCAGGGCTCTTTGGATCACTGATTAGTTTGCCAGATGAGCTCAATTAAAGGAAAAGTACTGAAGAAGGTTGTTCCACATTATTAAGCAGGCCACAGGTTACAAGTAATATGGGAACGAAAAAGGATCTCTGTTGCCCAAAAGCGTCAAATTGGACAAGGTATGAAAACATTAGATATTTCACGAAAACTCATCGTACTGTGAAGACATTTGTGTCTGATTCAGAGCACAGACAGGTTCGTGCAGATGAAGGCAGAACGAAGAGGGTTTCTACAAGACAAATTCATCAGATTAAGAGAGCAGCTGCTGAAATGCCATTACAAAGCAGCAAATAGGTATTTGAAGCTGCTTGTGCCTCTGGAGTCCCGCGAACCTCAAGGTGTAGGATCCTTTAGAGGCTTGCAGTTGTGCATAAACCTACTATTCGACCCCTAATCAATGCTCACAAGCAGAACCGGTTGCAGTGGGTCCAGGCATACATGAAGACAAGTTTTTAAACAGTCTTGTTAACTGATGAGTGTCGTGCAACCCTGGATGGTCCAGATGGATGGAGTAGTGGATGGTTGGTGGATGGCCACCATGTCCCAACAAGGCTGCAGCGTCAACAAGGAGGTGCTGGAGTCATGTTTTGGGCCAGAATCATGGGGAGAGAGCTGGTAGGCACCTGTAGGGTCCCTGAAGGTGTGAAAATGACCTCTGCAAAGTATATTGACTGACCACTTTCTTCCATGATACAAAAAGAAGAACCGTGGCTTCTGTAACAAAATCATCTTCATGCAGGACAATGCACCATCTCATGCTGCAAAGAATACCTCTGTGTCATTGGCTGCTATGGGAATAAAAGATGAGAAACTCATGGTGCGGCCACCATACACCCCTGACCTCAACCCCATTGAGAACCTTTGGAGAATCCTCAAAAGATCTATGAGGGTGGGAGGCAGTTTGATTCAAAACAGCAGCTCTGCGAGGCTATTCTGACACCCTGCAAAGAAACTCAAGCAGAAACTGTCCAAAAACTCACAAGTTCAATGGATGCAAGAATTGTGAAGGTGATATGAAAGAAGGGGTCCTATGTGAAGATGTAACATGTAGCCCTGTTAGGATGTTTTTGATTGAAATAGTTTTTGATTTCAGTAAATATGACCTCATAATGCTGCAAATTCAACAAAAGTCCATTTTCAGTTCTTTACAACCTATAAAATGTTGTGCATAATAATTCGGAACAGTGCGTTATCAGTTTTTTTTTTTTTTATAAATATTGTTATCATTAGGAGGTTTGCAATAAAATTCGAATTATACCCTAATAGTTGATGACTAGAAAATTATACTGAATGTCATTTGCATTTACTAATTATGAAAATCAGAGAAAAATATCATTTGCGTAATAATTTGGAACGCAGTGTATATCTATCCAGAGGTTCAGTAATGCTTTAGTAACGCTCGATCTTGTATTGATGTTGGGACAATCGAGCCGCTTCATGACCTCCTCTCCAGCACGTCCCAAAGACTTTCAGTGTGATTAAAGTAAGGTTTCAGTTCCTTGTGCTCCCAGAACAACTCTTTCACAAAGACGAAAACCTCCATAGATGTGATAACCTGGTGATTCAGGACATTCAGGTCGTCAGCTGACTTCATTTTATTGCCCCATAACGTTGCTGAGTCTCGACCTGATCAACTGATCAACAGCAGATCATAACACTGTCTCCAGAGGACTTGTACAGTAGACACTATGCATGATGGTGCATCGCTTCATGTGCGTCCCTTCTTACCCTGACACGCTCAGTCTGGACTCATCAGGTCACATGACCTTTTCCCATCACTCCAAAGTCCAGTCTTTATGCTCCCTAACAAACCGAAGCCAAACAAGTGGTTCTCCGATGGACACACAGCCGTTTAGTCCCAATGCTGTGAGTTCTCATCACACTGTGTGTGTGTGTGTGTGTGGACATGCTCCTTCTTTTCCCTATTAAACACAGCTATGTATGACTTTTGCTGTTCGTGATCTCCATGCATGATTATTTTTTCCGACCGTATTAGTTCTTCATTAAAGTTGACAGTTCAGTATTATACTTTAAAGTTTTAATAAGGTGTTGGACAGTTTAATCCAATTCCCATCATGTCAACTCAATCTCCTTGGTTGTTTGCTTCGCTTGATGCAGGTCAATCATTGGACAATATGATAGAATATGATACAATAAGATATGAAATGATAGAATACGACACAATATGATGTGATATGAAATTGTATAGTATGAAATAATGCAATATAATATAATACAAAATGATAAATGATATGATATGATATGATATGATATGATATGATATGATATGATAGGACATGATAAAATGTCAAATAAAATAAGTCAACAAATTGAATTTGAATGTAATTGTGTGTATTGTTATTCTGATGGACTCCTTCTGCCCAAGTCAGGATCCAGATTTCTGATGTAGATCAGGTTATAAAGGCCAAACCCAGAACTTTACAGTACACATTTTGCATACATATTTTTTTTTAACAAAGGTAGAAAAAGAAGACGTTTATCTCTGAATCAGTGTATCATTTCAAGCGGAGATGGCTAACATGAGGAAGTTGAGGGTGTCAGACAGGAAGCTATTAGAGATGTGTGAACACAACATTTCAAAACATTTGCATAGCACGTTATTGAAAATGTCACCGGAGGGGGTTAAGCTGCTATTTCCAAACTGAACGTTATGGTGTCAGTCCATGAGGTATCGTGTGACATATTAATGACATCACAGAAGCTGATGTGCACACAGGCATCCAGAGAGACAGGAAAGGACAATAAAGAAAGACTATAGACTATGATTCACGACAAGCCACATTATATTGGAAGTAAAATATGAGGGGTGTTCAAATCAAACCGGGACTTTTGATTGTGCAGAATAGGTGGAGACGGATGTGAGAGTAAAAACATAATAATTACGCACACCCCACTTCGCAGTTATTTATTTGTAAAAAAATGTTTGGAATCATGAATGATTTTCGTTCCACTTTTCGCGTGTACACCACTTTGTATTGGTCTTTCACGTGGAATTCCAATAAAATTGATTCATGTTTGTGGCTGTAATGTGACAAAATGTGGAAAAGTTCAAGGGGGCCGAATACTTTTGCAAGCCACTGTATGTAATCCTCTGCTACACTGATGCACTCATCCCAGTGTCTCACTAGTGCTTGGACACCATCAGGGTAGAAAGTTTTCTCAGTACGTCGGAGCCACGATCTGTCTGATTCACGAGAAATTGACTTTAAACGTGTGAACATGTCTTGGAGCGAGGCCAGGACTATACTGGTGATGTGGCGACGACACCCAGCCGAGTTCCTGTAATGTCCAAGTAGTGTTGGTGAATGAGTGTTTGTACAGTTCACACACACGGATGTGTCTCTTCCGCATGTTGACTTTCAAGGATCAGGTTCTCCGAGCCACCTCGGTCGGGATCATGCGTCACTCACAGACATACAGGCTTCTTTAAAAACGTTTACTCCATTCAAAAGTTTTACTGAGTCTCATCGCCGAACTGCGCCTGAAGTCTCCTGTAAATGTCAATCGCTTTTTTTGCCTTCATTCATTCACTAGAAATTTTCATCATAAGTCCCGGTTTGACTTGAACGCCCCTCGTACAGTATGTTCAATATAACCAAAGATATCTGATTTATTTTTTATTGCTAGATCGTTATAAATACAATTAGCCTGTTTGGAGATACTGGAGTAAAGATCGCTGTACTGGATGTGACTGCAGTAGAGGAAAATTAAAATGAGTCTAAAATTAGTTTTAGGGTTGTCTTGTAATATGAAGATGAAAGGTTTTTTTTTATGCAGGAACGTTTTTTCGATGTCCGCGTGAATATAAACCATCTTTAGGGTCTTTGTAAGCCAAAGATTAGCGATATGAGTTTTCTTGAACTGTTTTGTTTTACAATGATGCAGGATGTGCCGAGCCCCAAGGGGAAATTAATAGGAAAAAACAGTCAGTAAAAGACGGTTAGAGGAAGTTTTGCGGTTTCTTTTAAGGCACAGAAAGTCCCTTTAACCAAAAAAATTTCAATCAGAATATGGTTTCATGTGATGAAGTGGAGATACAAGGCAAACGTCACGTTTTGAAAGAGCATACATAATGAATGGAGGACTGAGTGTGTGTGTGTGTGTGTGTGTGAGATCAAGAGGGGTTTACTGTGATTTCAAAAAGAAAAAAGATACAAAAAAAATTCTTACAAAAAAGTAAATATAAAGAAACGGATTGGTGATTGAACCAAAAAAACCATACTGGAGTACATCGGATTCTCTGCTCAGATCTTTCCTCCATTGTGAGCTCCACAGCTGCATTGTTGTAACCCTGTAATTCAATAAGCCGAGCTTTTGTACGTGGGACTCGGAGCACTGACGGCAGCGCTGGCTCTGAGGATGGACGCCTCTCCGCAAACACGCACAGAAAAGAAGGACTTTTGTACTCGGTGCGATCAGTGGGCTCAAATCCGACACCCACGGCCACAGCCGAGCCTCTAAAGCCCCATCCTACAGACACAAACACTTCCAGAGCCTTAGCGGGCAGAGGGAAGCTCGAAAGGGACTTTTAGTGACCCACTGCTGGGCGCTGACCCACGCGTGGGCCGGAGATCGCTTCTCCGTTCCCCACTTCAGCCCACTTTTTTAGCTAAAACACAAGTTTTTCAGTTTCACTCAGACTTCTCTTCCTGCTCTGCAGAAAACATATGCATCCTTTCTTTTTCTTTTTCTTTTTAAGTTTACATATATTAGAAACACTTCTCAGTTTCAAACGGCTGTTTATGAAGTTTTTTTTTTTCTTTCTCATTTTTGTTTCCTAAAGGAGGGTTTCAGAAAGACAAAAATAGAGAGAGAGAGAGAGAGAGAGAGAGATGAGAGATTGACATGAGCAGGGAGCTGAAAAAAAAGTGAGTACGTAGGCGTATGAGTGGGGGGACCGATCCTCAGCAGAGCCTGTTCATAATTGCCGTCTGGGAAACATCAAACATGAAAAGACTTGATTCTTTTCTTAAGATACAGAGTGAAAAAAAAAAAAAAAAAAAAAGAACTGAACCGTATGTGAGTTTATTTTCTGCCTTATGTTTATGAGAGAGAGAGAGAGAGAGAGAGAGAGAGAGATCTGGTACCTGTTCAGGTGTTGGTCAGATTCACGAAAGACAAAAAAAAAAACAGTAAAGTTTTGTTCTAATTTCTGTTTTCTTCCCTTAAAATCATTTCTAAACACTATTTTCCTGAAACGTCCTGGAACGTGGCTGTGACATCAGGGATGAAAACCCTCCATAGATGTGAGAACCTGGTGATTCAGTACATTCAGGTCGTCACTATACCGTACATGATGGGTGCATAAATCACTCATAGGTTTTCTGAAGAGCGGTTTTGAAGCCTAGATGGTCTGGCCCTCCGGTCTTCACTATCCTGGCTGCTGCTGACTCCGCCCAAACCCTGGGGAAACCATAAATAGGCAAATAGTGAACAGAACAAATGGAGACTGACTCTTGATTGGAACTGAACTCCGTTACCACCCACAAGCAACTGAGCTCAACTTTAGCTTAGCTGAAATGCTATTGTGGCTAATGTGGAATACTCCACTCCTTTGGAGTTAAACTACAATGATTTCAGTTAGCTGGTTAGCTGGCTAAAGTGATGCATAACAGACATCTAGCAGTCTGTCAATCAAATTGGCCCTGCCCATAATTATTTTTCAATTCAATTCAATTTTATTTATATAGCGCTTTTAACAATGGTCATTGTCTCGAAGCAGCTTCACAAACAAATGAAAAGAAAATATGAAAAGAAAATTTATGGAAGTGTGTATGTGTGAGAAAAATGTGTCTAGATAATAAAATTATGCATAAATGTATGGCTTAATTGATGAGCTACATGAAAAATTAATCTGCTACTTTCATGAATGGGAAATATAACTACTGAGAGCGAAACAGTTTTGTTGTTGTTGTTGTTGTTGTACTGCAGGTTTGGTGTAGAGTGGTGTAATGTAGAGTAGTGTGGTGTATAGTACTGTAGTGTGGTTTAGGTAATGTGTACTGTACTATGGTGTAGTGTAGTATGGTATAAGCAGAGGTGGAAAGAGTAATAAAATTTTGTACTCAAGTACAAGTACTGTTACTTCAGTGAAATTTTACTTAAGTACAAGTAAAGTTACCATTATAAAAATCTACTCAAGTAAAAGTAAAAAGTAGCTCATTAAAAGATTTACTCAGAGTAAAAAGATGAGCAGATATAAATCTCAAACTAGTTGTTTTTAACTGAACGAACACCTTTGCATAATAAAGCTGTTGTCTTTCTTGTGCTTGAAAATCAAAGTGGTCACTTAAATATGGTGTTACGTCCCAGTCTAGGGTCATACAGCAAAAGAATGGTTCAGGGTTCTATTTTAAACTGTATGGAAATGGTGGTATATGGCAGAAAGAACTAGATCCAATCATTAACTGATGAAATAATGAGTTTGTATACACACACACACACACACACACACCAGGAGGAGGATCAGATTCAGCGTGGACCCAGGCCAAAATAATAAACAAAATGGTATTTATATTTAGTAGCTAGATTACCTGCAAAAAAAAAAAACACAAACAAAAATACAGGTACCTTCCCGGACTCCCTAAACCAATATAAACTATATAATATATAAACCTAAGCTAAACTATATAAAATACCTGGCTCAAAAAAGTCTCACAGTCTAATATTTCACTGGATTGTTTTAGCTATGATTAAAGTCAATTGGAGGCAAAAAGTCAAACCGGAATACACAACCAAATGTGAAAACGCCAAAATCACAACCTCTTTCATCTTTCCCGCGTCTCTCTCCGGTTTATATATGGTCGCGCTAGTCGATGACGTCACTCAGGGCGGAAGCGACCGTGTGGAAGGTCAGGAAGATGCCGAAGTCAGAAAACCTGGAGTGGAGTCTGGAGCGGCGCGCGACCAGGACATGATACACACACGCGGCGCAACGGAGCATTTATACAAAGCATCATATTTTTATTATTTTAGCATTTTCATTCATTTATTTTTTACTCAGTAGCGAATATGATTTAAAATGTAGCGAATTACAATACTTCAAACAAAACGTACTTAAGTAAAAGTAAAATTACAGATTTTTAAAACTACTTTAAAAAGTAGAAATACACAAAAAAGCTACTCAATTACAGTAACGCGAGTAAATGTAATTCGTTACTTTCCACCTCTGGGTATAAGGTAGTGTGGTGTAGAGTTGTGTGTAAGTTAAGTGTAGTGTAGGGTGGTGCAGTGTAGTGTGGTATGGTGTAATCTGGTATAGTCTGGTGTAGTGTTGTGTGGTGTGGTGTAGTGAATCATAGTGTAGTGTGGTATAGTACAGTAGAGTGTAGTGTAGTGTAGTATATTGTATTCTGGTGTAGTTTAGTGTAGTGAAGTATAGTGTAGTGTGGTATAGTGTAGTGTGGTATATTGTATACTGGTGTAGTGTAGTGCATTGTAGCATGATATACACTGTGTAGTAAAATATATTTTGCAATGTTTTTTGGTATGGTGTAGTATAGTATAGTGTAGTGCGGTATGGTTTAATGTAGCGTAATATATTGTAATCTGGTGTAGTTTATTGTAGTGTAGTTTGATGTAGTGTAGTGTAGTGTGTTGTAATCTGATGCAGTGTTTTGTAGTTTTGTGCGGTATGAAGTGGTGTAAAGTGTTGTAATCTGTAGTTTAGTGTAGCGTGTCGTACTGTGGTGTAGTTTAGTGTAGCGTGTCGTACTGTGGTGTAGTTTAGTGTAGCGTGTCATACTGTGGTGTAGTTTAGTGTAGCGTGTCGTACTGTGGTGTAGTTTAGTGTAGCGTGTCGTACTGTGGAGTAGTTTAGTGTAGCGTGTCGTACTGTGGTGTAGTTTAGTGTAGCGTGTCGTACTGTGGTGTATTTTAGTGTAGCGTGTCGTACTGTGGTGTATTTTAGTGTAGCGTGTCGTACTGTGGTGTATTTTAGTGTAGCGTGTCGTACTGTGGTGTATTTTAGTGTAGCGTGTCGTTCTGTGGTGTAGTTTAGTGTAGCGTGTCGTTCTGTGGTGTAGTTTTGTGTAGCGTGTCGTACTGTGGTGTAGTTTAGTGTAGCGTGTCGTACTGTGGTGTAGTTTAGTGTAGCGTGTCGTACTGTGGTGTATTTTAGTGTAGCGTGTCGTACTGTGGTGTAGTTTAGTGTAGCGTGTCGTACTGTGGAGTAGTTTAGTGTAGCGTGTCGTACTGTGGTGTAGTTTAGTGTAGCGTGTCGTACTGTGGTGTAGTTTAGTGTAGCGTGTCGTACTGTGGTGTAGTTTAGTGTAGCGTGTCGTACTGTGGAGTAGTTTAGTGTAGCGTGTCGTACTGTGGAGTAGTTTAGTGTAGCGTGTCGTACTGTGGAGTAGTTTAGTGTAGCGTGTCGTACTGTGGTGTAGTTTAGTGTAGCGTGTCGTACTGTGGAGTAGTTTAGTGTAGCGTGTCGTACTGTGGAGTAGTTTAGTGTAGCGTGTCGTACTGTGGAGTAGTTTAGTGTAGCGTGTCGTACTGTGGTGTAGTTTAGTGTAGCGTGTCGTACTGTGGTGTAGTTTAGTGTAGCGTGTCGTACTGTGGTGTAGTTTAGTGTAGCGTATCGTACTGTGGTGTAGTTTAGTGTAGCGTGTCGTACTGTGGTGTAGTTTAGTGTAGCGTGTCGTACTGTGGAGTAGTTTAGTGTAGCGTGTCGTACTGTGGTGTAGTTTAGTGTAGCGTGTCGTACTGTGGTGTAGTTTAGTGTAGCGTGTCGTACTGTGGTGTAGTTTAGTGTAGCGTGTCGTACTGTGGTGTAGTTTAGTGTAGCGTGTCGTACTGTGGTGTAGTTTAGTGTAGCGTGTCGTTCTGTGGTGTAGTTTAGTGTAGCGTGTCGTACTGTGGTGTAGTTTAGTGTAGCGAGTCGTACTGTGGTGTAGTTTAGTGTAGCCTGTCGTACTGTTGTGTAGTTTAGTGTAGCGTGTCGAACTGTGGTGTAGTTTAGTGTAGCGTGTCGTACTGTGGTGTAGTTTAGTGTAGCGTGTCGTACTGTGGTGTAGTTTAGTGTAGCGTGTTGTACTGTGGTGTAGTTTAGTGTAGCGTGTCGTACTGTGGTGTAGTGTAACATAGGAGACTGTGGTGTAGTTTAGTGTAGCGTGTCGTACTGTGGAGTAGTTTAGTGTAGCGTGTCGTACTGTGGAGTAGTTTAGTGTAGCGTGTCGTACTGTGGAGTAGTTTAGTGTAGCGTGTCGTACTGTGGTGTAGTTTAGTGTAGCGTGTCGTACTGTGGTGTATTTTAGTGTAGCGTGTCGTACTGTGGTGTATTTTAGTGTAGCGTGTCGTACTGTGGTGTATTTTAGTGTAGCGTGTCGTACTGTGGAGTAGTTTAGTGTAGCGTGTCGTACTGTGGAGTAGTTTAGTGTAGCGTGTCGTACTGTGGTGTAGTTTAGTGTAGCGTGTCGTACTGTGGTGTAGTTTAGTGTAGCGTGTCGTACTGTGGTGTAGTTTAGTGTAGCGTATCGTACTGTGGTGTAGTTTAGTGTAGCGTGTCGTACTGTGGTGTAGTTTAGTGTAGCGTGTCGTACTGTGGAGTAGTTTAGTGTAGCGTGTCGTACTGTGGTGTAGTTTAGTGTAGCGTGTCGTACTGTGGTGTAGTTTAGTGTAGCGTGTCGTACTGTGGTGTAGTTTAGTGTAGCGTGTCGTACTGTGGTGTAGTTTAGTGTAGCGTGTCGTACTGTGGTGTAGTTTAGTGTAGCGTGTCGTTCTGTGGTGTAGTTTAGTGTAGCGTGTCGTACTGTGGTGTAGTTTAGTGTAGCGAGTCGTACTGTGGTGTAGTTTAGTGTAGCCTGTCGTACTGTTGTGTAGTTTAGTGTAGCGTGTCGAACTGTGGTGTAGTTTAGTGTAGCGTGTCGTACTGTGGTGTAGTTTAGTGTAGCGTGTCGTACTGTGGTGTAGTTTAGTGTAGCGTGTTGTACTGTGGTGTAGTTTAGTGTAGCGTGTCGTACTGTGGTGTAGTGTAACATAGGAGCCTGTGGTGTAGTTTAGTGTAGCGTGTCGTACTGTGGTGTAGTTTAGTGTAGCGAGTCGTACTGTGGTGTAGTTTAGTGTAGCCTGTCGTACTGTTGTGTAGTTTAGTGTAGCGTGTCGAACTGTGGTGTAGTTTAGTGTAGCGTGTCGTACTGTGGTGTAGTTTAGTGTAGCGTGTCGTACTGTGGTGTAGTTTAGTGTAGCGTGTTGTACTGTGGTGTAGTTTAGTGTAGCGTGTCGTACTGTGGTGTAGTTTAGTGTAGCGTGTCATACTGTGGTGTAGTGTAACATAGGAGACTGTGGTGTAGTTTAGTGTAGCGTGTCGTACTGTGGTGTAGTTTAGTGTAGCGTGTCGTACTGTGGTGTAGTTTAGTGTACCGTGTCGTACTGTGGTGTAGTTTAGTGTAGCGTGTCGTACTGTGGTGTAGTTTAGTGTAGCGAGTCATACTGTGGTGTAGTTTAGTGTAGCGTGTCGTACTGTGATGTAGTTTAGTGTAGGATGTCGTACTGTGGTGTAGTTTAGTGTAGCGTGTCGTACTGTGGTGTAGTTTAGTGTAGCGTGTCGTACTGTGGTGTAGTTTAGTGTAGTGTGTCGTACTGTGGTGTAGTTTAGTGTAGCGTGTTGTACTGTGGTGTAGTTTAGTGTAGCGTGTCGTACTGTGGTGTAGTTTAGTGTAGCGTGTCGTACTGTGGTGTAGTGTAACATAGGAGACTGTGGTGTAGTTTAGTGTAGCGTGTCGTACTGTGGTGTAGTTTAGTGTAGCGTGTCGTACTGTGGTGTAGTTTTGTGTAGCGTGTCGTACTGTGGTGTAGTTTAGTGTAGCGAGTCATACTGTGGTGTAGTTTAGTGTAGCGTGTCGTACTGTGGTGTAGTTTAGTGTAGCGTGTCGTACTGTGGTGTAGTTTAGTGTAGCGTGTCGTACTGTGGTGTAGTTTAGTGTAGCGTGTCGTACTGTGGTGTAGTTTAGTGTAGCGTGTCGTACTGTGGTGTAGTTTAGTGTAGCGTGTCGTACTGTGGTGTAGTTTAGTGTAGCGTGTCGTACTGTGGTGTAGTTTAGTGTAGCGTGTCGTACTGTGGTGTAGTTTAGTGTAGCGTGTCGTACTGTGGTGTAGTTTAGTGTAGGATGTCGTACTGTGGTGTAGTTTAGTGTAGCGTGTCGTACTGTGGTGTAGTTTAGTGTAGCGTGTCGTACTGTGGTGTAGTGTAACATAGGAGACTCAGCACTATTTTTATGTTTTGTGTTTTTGTCTTTATTTCTTATTTTTGGCTTTTACTTTGGCTCAGTCATTTTTAGCAGCACAGCAGAAGCATGTGGAAATACTACCAATAATAAACCTCTTTTCCACAAAATAACACACTGCAAAAGAAAACATGCACATGCAATTATTTGTTAGGGTTTTAACCCGTACTGATCTCATTGTATCCAAACAGAAGTCAGACAGGACACGGCAGTGAATGTGGTAAACGATAAACACGTGGTAATAATGGAAAAGCTCGGGTCGAGCGAGGTTCAGGCTTCAGACGTGAAGTGCTCTTAATTAATCCCCTCAAACAAGCGTCGAACCCGTGCTGATCGGTGGGCCGGCAGCTCCTCATTAGCCTCGCTGTGCAGGAAACAGGGGTGGGCAGCAATCAGAATGTGGCAGTGGTGGGAGCCCCACCCACACACCAAGCTCCACCAGGGGCCCGAGATATGATTACAACTCATTACGGCAGTGTGTGTGCAGGAGGTGGGAGGGACACCGGTCATTATGGTGCTCACGTGTAGGCGGTGCCCTGAAAACACACAGGAAGATGTGGGCAACGCGAACGCCTGTGCCCTTCAGGGAGAACGTACACAAGCTCCACTCGGGGGAGCTGGCAGAGCGTCATTAGTGCTCCATCCAGAGACACCTTGCTTTTCATAGAGACTGTTAGAACAGCAGCGTAAGAACCTCTCACTCCCGGGCCTGCAAGGTTGCCAGATTTAACCTCACAAACCCTCCTCCAGGTTCTGTCAAGCAATAGTCAAGTTGTCAAGCAAACCTCGATCATGTGATATCGCTAATCTTACACTTTAACAAGGCATCAATTAGTTGGTTTTCACAACAGTTTACCGACGTTTAAATAGGTGCTTTTGAAAAATATATTCAAATTAACGTACAGTACGATGCTTTAATGAACTGCCTCGATATTGTGATTTTTAAGTGACTTGTGATAACTTGCTGAATTTGTTCGTGTTTTTCCTACAGTGGTACCTCAGCATACGAACACCCTCACCTCCCTCGCCAGGGAAATTTTGGAAGAAAGTGTTGGAAATTGGTAATATTGGTAACATTTTGGGAACGGATTATCTGCATTTACATTATTTCCTATGAGACAATGCGCTTCACAATATGAAATCTCACCTTAAGAACTCGCCTCGCCTTAAGAACACCGCCGTATGAAAATCATCATTTACAAGATACTTTTTTTTTCTGGGCCAGAAAATGGATATTTTTATAGGGAAATAAATAATATTTGCCTTTCATTTAGAAGTATATATATATATTTTTAAAAAGATTTCCAGGACGCGATGTCATCTTTCCAGGGTTTTTATAATTTTTATAATAAAAGTTTGAGACTTTTCGTGTGTTTTGTTTAGCGATCCTTCATTAAACTATTTCTAACCCTGACCTTAAAGAGCAGCTCATGCAGTCAGACACTTTATATCTCCTCCACTAGCTCACAGAGAGAGAGAGAGAGAGAGAGAGAAAGTGATCGTACAAGAGCAAAGCCGGCTTGACGTGTGACATAAGCACCCCGTGGCTCTGAATCCAGTGTCTCCATGATGCGGGGATTACTCCTGCTCAATCTCCATAGCGAATAAGGGAATTAGGGTGAAATTTAATCAGCCGTCTCCCCCCCACGCTCGCTCACACAGGCGCCACGGGTGAACACGAGCACGCTCGGGCGGACTGAGGTTTAATCTGATTGCCCAATCTAATCTGTGCGAATTTTCTCCTTCTTGACATGCTTGACAAAGTCTCGAGCGTTTATTGCGTCGTCAAAATGAATTGCTGTGATTACGAGAACCTCGTATCCAGGCATTAGCAGGTAAGATTACGCGTGGGCTGAGGTGCGCGTACATGTGCCACGCCGTCCGCTTTCTCCTGTTATTATCCCTAACTCGATGCCAAGTGCACCATCAACCTGTCTGATGTGAGCTATTGATTATACTGAGAACTTAACACTGTCAGGTTTTTACTTAATTTTTTTAAACCAGCTGGAGGTAAAAAAAAAAAAACATCTGTTTGAGCTTCAGTCAGTGAAAAAAGAACTATTTTAAAAGATCTTCTTTATGAACTAATCACGATTGGACCGATAGCGATTGGAGCGATAATCAGTGCCAGAGGTGTCAAGTAACGAAGTACAAATACTGCGTTACATTACTTAAGTAGAAATTTTGGGTATCTATACTTTACTGGAGTCATTATTTTTCATTCGACTTTTTACTTCTACTCTTTACATTTTCACGCAATTATCTGTACTTTCTACTCCTTACATTTTAAAAATAGCCTCGTTACTCCTATTCTATTTCAGCTTGTCACTCAAAAAACAAACAAAAAAAAAAACTATCCCTATAAATCGCGCCATCCCGATGGAGTGAATTTGATTGTGGTTGGATGATGTAATGTTTACATGTAGTTCTGTTCCAAGTTTTCTGTTCAGCATCCTGACCCTGACGTAAGCACGTCGAGCGGGACGAGGTAACTACAAACTAAGCGTGTGTAATCTGTCACATGAGAGAACAAAAAAGTAAACGGCACATTCGCTAACAACTCCGTTTGTCTATGTGATCTTTATTTTCTTCTATATCGAAGGACGTTACAGTATAAACATACCATTCCGACACCCTGTGACAACACACCTGCACATGACGTTACATCACACACTCCAGCAAGGACGTCTGAATAAATTAGCATTTTCGGTTGATAAGGTTGTGATAAATAGACGAAGATGTCCGTGATAGAGACTCAAGAATCGAGCGAAATGTCACAACCAAGCGAGGAAGGTAACAGCACCAGGAGGGTAACAGGAATGATATATATACTGTATACACACACACACACACACACATATATATATATATATATGTCTGTGTGTGTGTGGGGGGTATATATATATATATATATATATATATATATATATATATATATATATATAATATAATTTTTTTTATGAATCACTTGGATGAATCCTTCATTCTGACAGCACTAATGTTTATTATAGACAACCATACAAGGGTAATTGTTACTAAGCCTGCCCTGGGTGCACTAATTGTCTTGTATGTTGCCCTCACAGATTCCTGCAACTACAGTAAGCTTGGATTTACATTCTAATAAAGGTTACTGATGACGTGCCTCTGAAGTTTGACATTTTTGACACTAGGCAACTAGTTATCATATCTTCTTCTCCATAAAACATGTTAATGCTCAGTAGTACACATACATGGTTCTTTAATGTATTTGCATTGTACTAAAATGCATTCTTTTTCAATTGCCATATACAGAATCCCAAATCACTATGGCCGTTAAAATATACAACAACAAAACAGCAACACATTTTTTTCTTTTTTTTATGAGGTGTTAGTGTACAGTAGTATATGAGGTTAGTGTACAGTAGTATATGAGGCGTTAGTGTACAGTAGTATATGTGGTGTTAGTGTACAGTAGTATATGAGGTGTTAGTGTACAGTAGTATATGTGGTGTTAGTGTACAGTAGTATACAGGCCTGTGGCACAGCCTAAGCTTTTATCCTTAATGCTTTTTCCCCCTCACGTTACTTTTACTTTTACACTTTAAGTAGTTTTGAAACCAGTACTTTTACACTTTTACTTGAGTAAAAAGCTTGAGTTGATACTTCAACTTCTAAAGACGTCTTTTTAAACCCTAGTATCTATACTTCTACTCAAGTAATGAATGTGAATACTTTTGACACCACTGATCAGTGCTAATAACAACCTCTCGCTGGAACAGCACTTAGCCGATCGCCATCCTGTAAACAGCAGCGTCTCCATCCGTAGTAGAGCGTAAATAATATTAAAGATGCGGTCTGTAAGGTTTAAAAGTTTTCCTATAGTAGACCTGCAATCATCATTTCACTAATTCCACTAGTACTTCAAATAAACTCGGATTCACAGCAGCATTTCCATCTTTTTATAATATAATTATAACAGCGATGGAAGTTTTCCCTATGTACAGTAGAACCTCTCACTGTCGGTTCGTCCATCGCATCTTCTTTCTAACGTCCCGTATCCTAGAGCTCAGACTTCCAGCCACGGTCCAGGGTTCATTCGTCAGAAACCCAGAAACTTTTAAAAATGCAATCACTGATCAGGGAAGAAAGCATTTAATGTTTGTTTGTTTTTTTGGGGGGGGCTGGAAAATCAGCTTTAAAAGCCCGGGAAAGTTGGGGGAGAGCGAGAGCTATAGGTGGTGCTGATGCAATTTTCAGAACTCCAGTAGCGGCACTGAGAGGGAACGTGTAGAGAAGATAGAAGGTGCGTTCCGATCGGACTGAAGTACCCTGCGAAGTACACTACACGGGGTGTTCAAGAATGTTAAGCGAGAAACCAACCCGCACGGAGCGAGAATGTGAGGTTGAAAGGGAACTGCGGATGGTGTAGGGAACGAGTGAACAACGGGTCTTCACTTCACCGGAAAAGGGAATGAAAAAATCCTCATCAGTCATTGCATCTCGCTGGAGCATAACAAGATTTATATTTATTTATTTATATATTTATTATCATTATTATCGAAGACTATATCAAATTTACATTTTAATTTAATCAAAAAATCTTTAGTATTTTAAAAGCTAGTAATCTGTAAAAAAAATTAATCTTTAATCGATTATTATTATTATTAATCAATAATTTATTTACAATTTATACATGTTCCAATAGCAAATGCTTTATAATGGTATCAGTTTTTGTTTCAATAAATAATCAATATTTAATGTCCATTGTGTAAAATTTCCACAGCAGCAGCGACAGGTATCCGAGGTGCGTATGTTACCACGGTAACGCTCGGAGGAAGTGACGTCAGCGCTGGTGACTTCGCAG
>CM060109.1:5643654-5648654 GCA_030522415.1 Channallabes apus
TTATATTCTGATAATTATGTTTATTTTACTAAAAGTTTGTGAAGTATTTCATTCTCATTAATTTAATTAGTTTAACCTAAACATACCAGTTGTTATCTTTATTTACCGTTGTTCAGCGTACACATTTGATGTAAGAGTGGAAACTGTTGTTAATTAAAATATGTTGATACACAAATCATGGATTATCCATAACATCAGATGTGTTAAGATAAGTTCAGTTGGTTAATTAGTTCAGTTAGTGATATTTTCTCCTGCATAGAGACATATAGAGACATATATATATATATATACTGTATATATAACCTCGGGGTCTGTGTGCATGTTCTCCCCCCGTGCTTGCTGGGTTTCCTCCGGGTTCTCCGGTTTCCTCCCACAGTCCAAAGAAATCCAAAATGGGAATAAATACAACGGCCACCACTGGCCTCCAGGGTCACTAATTGGACTACAGAGGTTCTTGGATGAAGAAAAAGAAACATTTCAGAACATGGTCAAAATATTGAGCTTCATCAAGCAAAGACAACATTTAAAGCGATTTGAAATTACTGGAAGTGGATCAAAAAAACGTGGAAGGATGGAGAAGGATGTGGAGGAAATAAATCGTGAACGGAGATGACTTAGACTCTAAAAAGGTCATGTGACCTGATGAGTCCAGATTGAGTCCCTATTCCAGAGTGACGGGCGTGTCAGGGTAAGAAGGGAAGCGCATGAAGTGATGGACCATCATGTATAGTGTCCAGTGTACAAGTCCTCTGGAGACAGTGTTATGATCTGCTGTTGATCAGTTGATCAGGTCGAGACTCAGCAACGTTATGGGGCAATAAAATGAAGTCAGCTGACGACCTGAATGTCCTGAATCACCAGGTTATCACATCTATGGAGGGTTTCATCTTCTTCCTCCCTGATGGAGCAGGTATAAACGTAAGGATGAAGGTGAATGAATGGAATTTTACCGTGTGCAATAATCTATATCTATACAATAATCTATATCTATACAATAATCTATATCTATACAATAATCTATATTTATATATATATGTATAAGAAACTCCTTAAAGGGACAAACCTCTGAGAGAACGTGTAGAGGTTCTAGATTTAACACTTTCTTTCTTTCTAAGAGCGTACATCCGGAATCATCCATCCGAAATAGAGTGAGAAATTGTTATAAATATATAAAAATATTATATACTTGTGTCGAGGGCAACTTTTTAACCTTTACACTGAAGTCATGAGAAGGAAAACTGGGAAAGCTAAAAACACACCGAGCCAAATCAGCTATCTTTAGATGCCAGATACCCTCCCTAAACACACACACACACACACGCACACACAACGAGAGAGAGAGAGAGAGAGAGAGAGAGAACACACCCTGGCGCAAGAACTCAGCCCACACACACACACACACACACACACACACACACACACACACATTCTCACTTTAATGAGCACGACAAAAAAAAAAAAAAAAACACAGATGTGAGCAGCTCAGCCGCCCACACACACCTAAACACACTTGCGCAGAAATACACTTAATGCGTAAATACCTGCCCACACACTCTTACGTAGATACACAAAAGACATGTACACCCGCACCCTGAGAGTCAGCACACACACACACACACACAAATTTCCACACGCACGAACACGTAGTCATAGCCCGAGCCTAAATGTCAGTAATCCCTTTACAGGTTGGGTCTTATTTCTGCACACACACACACACACACACACACACACACATGATGGTAAAAGTTGCATGGTTAAAAAACTTTTCTGTCTCAGGCTCTTATACACACTTCCCTCTCACCAACCCTCATCTCTCTCTCTCTCTCTCTTCCTCTCCCACACTTGTACACACTCGCACCCTGCCGGGAGGAGAGCACTGAGCTCTGTATGTGAGTGTTTTGTATGTGTATGTGTGTGTGAGTGTGTGTGTGTATGTGTGTGTGAGTGTGGGGGCGTAGTGTCGGGGAGTGGGAGGTCTTGGCTGCTGAATAGCGCTCCATCTCTGGCAGCTGTGTCAGATGGAGAGATCTGGGCGCGGACGAGCGTGGGTGTCTTTAATTCCGCAGCCGTGGCAGGGTGTGTGCATGTGTGTGTGTGTGTGTGTGTGGTAGGGGGTTTATAGCGAGAATCTGTCAGTCCCAGACCAGGCCTGTGTGGTGTAGACACTCAAGTAATTACTGGAGCTGAAGTGTGTGTTTTCCACTGCCCAAAAATACCCTTCTGTAAAGAGGTGTCCATGTAGATTGACACACACACACACACACACACACATACACACACATGGTAGCACTGAGGTGTATCTAGTGTGTGTTTGTGTTAGTGAGAGAAAGAGAGATATCTGTGAAATGTATTACTGTCAATAAATATAAACATGATTTTCTGAACAAGAGCCGCGTACGCATCCGGTTACTGGGTTTCTGATCGGAAGGTCGTGGGTTCGAGCCCCAGCACCACCAGGTTGCTAGTGTTGCTCCAGGGGGCATAATTAATTAATTACTGTAAGGTCCATGTGACAAATAACGAAAAAATAACGGAAAAAGCACACACACACACACACACACACACAGCAACCTTTAGCCATAGAAACTGACGTGCATGCTAAACAAGATAGCTATCTAAAATAAACTGACATTTGTTCGTTGTCGTGGCAGGATTTGACAACGCAAGCCTTTGAACTTTAACCTTCAAAAGCAACGCAGCAGCTACAGGATGTAAGTTTGGTAATGACGGTCCTGAACAAACTCCCGCTTGTCATGCTAACACTCCGTTAACGTATTTCAGCAGGTTTTATTCCTTGCGAATGTGAGTGAGCGTTTTAATCAGGACCGAGACTGAGATCCAGCTGCTATAAAGTAAAAAAAAAACAACAACTGCAAATCAAACCTCTGGAACTAAACCGAAAACCCAGCCTGCTAGCAAGCGTACTAGCCGATAACTAGCTCGCGAGCAACAATGAGATCAAACTTGTGGCTCTAGAATAAGGTCAGAGTTGAACCTGCAGTGACATTGTATCCAAACTCATAGACTTAGACGGTATGGAGTCGGACCCCCTTTCTCACAGCTCTAACAGCTTCTACTCTTCTTGGAAGGCCGTCCACAAGATGTAGGAGTGTGAATTCGTGTCCATTCATTCTGTAGAGCATTTATGAGGATGTTGGACGAGAAGGTCCTGGCTCACAATCTCCGCTCCAGTTCATCCTGAAGGTGCTCGATGGGGTTGAGGTCTCAGGGCTCTGTGTTTGGTCCGCTCGAGTTCTTCCACACTGAACTCATCAAACCGTGTCTTTATAATCCTTGCTTTGTGCACTGGGGCGGAGTCTTGGTGGAGTAGAAAAGGGCCTTCACCAAACTGTTCACACAAAGTTAATAAAATCGTAGCATTGTCCAAGACGTCTCGGTATAACGCTGACGCATTATTAAGATTGTCCTGAATTCAGTAATTAACAGGTTTGGACAAATATTTTTGTCCATATATAGTGGAGCTAGATGAATATATTAGCTTGCTATTGTTAGCGTTAAAGGTCATTACGGTAAAGTTATGACTTGATGCTGTTACATTATGGAATTAGTGCTAATACAGGAGTCTCTGAGCTTGTTTATTAGCAGCAGAATTAGCAGGTCAGCTAATCACTTAGACAGTATATGTAGTATGGAGACTGCCGGGTGCACTCTGGGTATGGTGTGTGTGCGTGTGTGTGTGTGTGTCCATATCCATTAGATGATATGTTTTGGTCATATATTAAAAAATAATAATAATGTTCCATTGGTGTCTACCTGAGTAAATGAATTTACTTTAATTAACATTAAATAAAGGTTATGTAATAATAATAAAAGCTGTTTAAGAGCGATCTAGCTAATATCAGGCTGTATTGGGAGGTGTTTGTAATTTACATATTAATGAATATTCATGTTCTACAGGCATATCTAATGAGGCTGTAGAGGTGTAGAGCAGTGTAGGTTCTTAGGCATTTAAAACATATTAAATCTTTAATTATTATACATAAACTGCATGTAATGGTTATAGAAGACACATTCAGGGCTCATTTAAACATTAGAGCCCACACACACACACACACACACACAGACACACACGCATACACACACACACACACACACACTTAATTGACAGTTGTTTTTAATGTCTTGTCTAAAGTGTATTATATGAGTTACATTAAGAAGAGTGAATGTGTCCTTTAGCAGGCTGCTGAATTCAAAGCCCTCTCGCTTAAAGGGACGTGCTGTTACAGAAACCGAACAAAAAGACAAACCGCACACTCGTTTATTACTGAATTCATGAATGAATCGAGTTCCTGCGCTCTGTTCCTGTTCTTCTCCCCTCGTTTGGAAAGTGAGATGAGGATCTGGGTAGCGGCTCCTCTGAGACCCTCTGAGCGCTTCAGCTCGGATGAGATGATGAACAGAACGCTCGTCCTCTGTCCTGTCCCCCGAGAGAAGAAGAGGAGAAGAGGAGGAAGCAGTGCCAAAAGAGAGAGGGAGGGAGAGAGAGAGAGAGACTCAAAGATAGAACCTCAAATAAAATAAAAAGATAAAAAAAGTGGAAAATATGAGCAAAACACTTGAGCAAGAAGAGGAGGAGAGAATAAGACAGGGGAATAAGATAGATTAAAGAGACGAGAGAGAAAACAAGATTAAAACCCCTTACCCCTAACACACTAACCCCTAACACCCTTACCCCTAACACCCTTACCCCTAACACACTAACCCCTAACACCCTTACCCCTAACACACTAACCCCTAACACCCTTACCCCTAACATACTAACCCCTAACACCCTTACCCCTAACACACTAACCCCTAACACCCTTACCCCTAACACACTAACCCCTAACACCCTAACACCCTTACCCCTAACACCCTAACTCCTAACACCCTTACCCCTAACACCCTTACCCCTAACACCCTAACTCCTAACACCCTTACCCCTAACACCTTTACCACTAACACCCTTACCCCTAACACCTTTACCCCTAACACACTAA
>CM060109.1:5653654-5688654 GCA_030522415.1 Channallabes apus
TGCAGCTGGCCATGTTTCTGAGAAACCCAGGAAGCATAACATCCTCAGAAAACGTAAAGGTACGAAGAACAATAGAGAAGCACAAGAACAAGATTCTACATTTGTTCATGCACCACTTCCGCCGTCCCCGTGAACGAGCCGTTGCTATGGAAACCGTATCGTATTTGAACCTGCGCTAATCGATACCTTACGACCAATCGGGACCCAGACTTCGACCTCGCTCGGTTATTTCACACATAACACATCGATGATGACCTCATCATCCGAACTGGCTTGTGATCAGTGACATGCTTAAAGGAACGGATTCTGTTCGCATGAAGATAATGAAAAAAAAAACGACGTTTCAATCTAAGCCGGCAGGAAAGAAAGCAAGAACGAACCTTTAAATTCAGCTCACACACACACACACATGCAGACACAAAGCCGAGAGCTAATTTACTCTCTCAAATCTCTGCACGGCTTGAAATGTCAGTCTGGTGTTTTTACACAAATGCGATGAGCCAGAGCTAAAGCGCAACAAATACCACAGGCGCGCTGTTTACTCTCGATACGAAGAAATATGTTCAGAGTTGCATTTGTGCAAGAAATGTTATCTGGGAAAATCTGGTGCTTTTGGAAAAATGTTCGTTATCATTTTTCAAGATAATCTCATTGCTGTCCAATACGCTCTGTCTGTCTGTCAACAAGCTTCCGTATTCCCTCGTTAAACAAGTTTCTAGTCTGAGCTGCGAACCACGAATGCACCGCTGTCTTCACTGCTTCATCAGAAGTGAATCTGAGTCCTTCCTGTCGGGGGACCGAACAACACAACGAGATCAGGACTGTATGGAGGATGCTTTAACACAAGTTACGCAGTCCTCTGCGCTTAATCCGAAAGTTTAGTCTTCATCTCTTCAAAAAAACGTCTCACTGTAACGGACACTGCTGATTGTCGAACCTTTTTCCTGATGACGTTCCAATACTTCTGGCCCTCGAGAATCCCTGAAAAATCTGTAAGCGTTGATGAATTTTCCTGCTGATGGTTAACATTTGAACTTTTTCTCGGTCGGTGATTGAGGACGTCTCCGTTCCCGACTCTGACTCGTAGTGATGAATCCGTGTCTCGTCACCACTAATGATTCTCTTTAAGAAACCTTCACCTTCCTTACAGTATCGCTCTGAATTCTGTGTGCAGATTATACAAAACACTTCTGGTTATAATCTTCTGTGAGTTGTTTCGGCACCAGGTACACCCTCAGACCACAAAAACAAAAAACGAAAAAACGAATCGCTGCAAGCGAGGCGTCCATTGTTGCTCACACCGCAGTTACAGATGAGCTGATGTAAGACGTTCACACCTGCACAGCCGTGACCGGGGATACAAGAGCCTTCAGCGAAAAGCGCTGATAAGACAGTGAGTTTTATGTAACCGGAGTGCGGATCATTTTTGACTCACCCTCATAAGGAAGCAATTCAAAAGGTACAGACATTACCGTGTCACGTCGGTGCTTCACACAGTCCAGTAGATCCGATCAGACCATCAGGAGTCACCACCAGCTCGCCCTCATTAGACCTGTTCTCGGGTTTGCGTTGATTACTTTCGTTAAAGCTTCACCTTTCCATGCTACTGTTCTCCATGGAGCAGTGGAAGCTCAGCGGTTAATTAGAGCTGTACACATTAGAGCTGCCTGTGTTGAGCTCTTCAACAAGACTCTTAACCTTCTCATAACCGCCGTGATGCACCAGTGCTGACTCCGGATGAGGACGTAAATGCTAAACAGCGTGAATGATTCTTATTTTAATACACACCAATCAGACACACACGACCGTTCAGAAGTTTTAGAACACTTGCAAATTTCTTTGTTTTTGTTTAGTGATTTATTTTCTACATTCTACAACAATACTATAAAATAACACATATGGAATTAGGTAATTACGCAACAACAAGAAAAACAGCAGTTAGTTGTTATTGTAAGACACAGAGGTCGGCCTTTCTGTAATAGTTCCTGCAAGAACAGTATTGTGTCAAGTGCATTCGCAAAATCCGTCCAGCACCATAATGAAACTGTCTCTCATGAAGGCCGTCCCAGGAGGACGAGACCAAAACCTACCTCTGCTGCAGACCAGAAGTTCATTTAGAGTTATCAGCCTGAAAAATGACCAATTAACAGCAGCTCAGATTAGAGGCGTTATGAAGTCTTTACAGAGCAGAAGTAGCAGAAACATCTCAATATCAACTGTTCAAAGGAGATTCATGCAGTTTTTGGACGCCTTCAGCAAAACTTTACAATGTAGAAAGAAATAAACATCAGGAAACATCATGGAGTTAGAAGGTGTGCTAAAACTTTTGAACGGTAGTGTAAGTTTAAAACCATTACCATTAAAACCACCTACAGTAGGATGTAAGTGCCCCTTGTTCCAGCGGGGTAGCTCTGGTGACTCGGGCCACGACTCATAAAGATCTCTGAAGGTGTGCTGTGGTCTCTGGTACCTGGACGTTGGACATTTTGGGTTTTGTGGGCTGCAAGGTGGGTGGGACCTCCATGGACGGTTCACACACTTCGGTCAATTTGGGAACGCTAATTACCCTAATCTGCTTGTTTTTGGATTACGCGATAAAACTGGAGGAAACCCAACAACCACCTGGAGAACATCTCCACACACAGACCTGAGGCTAGATGTCAATCAGCTGTAGGATGATCGGTGGGTGTGTTTATTGTTCATCAAGAAGATCGTTAATACTTTTGTTCCTCACATTCTTCAGTAAAGGTGAACAAAATATGACACCGGTTTAAATCTCACGCGTGACTCGTACACACTCCTTCCTTTTCTGTGAAATGAAAAACCTCACGCCTGAGTTTGTAGGAAAAAATGTAAAAAAAATAAAAATAAAAAAGATGTCTTGACTCATGTGAGTTGGCGTGAGTTGATTTGGCGCGAGCTGTAGTGATGAACGCAAACTTCTTCCCTTCTCCGTCTAATTACGTTACAGCACCTCCAGGCAATTATTCTTCATAATCCGCGAAAAAGAATCTCTGAGACGCTGTAGAGCTTTTTACAGTAACTCGATCTGCTGAAGTAAAAACAGTGACAGAAGAGAGAGACGGAGACACCCGCACTGAACCGGTAGATTTACGTTAGACTTTATATAATCTGAAGAAAATGACGGAGAACCTTCTTTCTGAATTCATTTCACTATTTTCATTTTTCAGATTTTGAATCTTTGTGTGCAATATGTGTGTGTGTGTGTGTGTGTGTGTGTGTGCGCAAAATCATGAGAGACTCTTCCACATTTTTTTCTAATAAAGTGAATCGACACATCAGTGTCACAATCGACTTCAGTCCTTTATATTAATAACTCTCTGTAATAAATGTCTTTAATTAAAGTACACTAAATAAATAAGACACTTTAAAAGGATTACTGTTCAACATAAGCAACGTGACGCTATAATTAATCCGTAATTAACTGTTTGAAGTAAAAAAAAAAAAAAAAACGTTTAAATCATGAATAATAATAAAAAAAACAAAAAGTCCATTTGTAATTTAAACCTTAATATAATTTAAGATAAAAGGTAAGATACATCTTTATTAATTCCTATGGATTTTTTTTTTTTACTTTAACTTGTTAATGCTGATTAAATTTAATTAAAATAATTCACCTTTACTTTTATTTAATTAGATTCAATTTCATTTCATTTAATTTTTATTCGTATATTTTTTAATATTTAGGCACAATTACAATATATAATATATTTTATTAATTTTGTGTAATATGGCCCAACTTTACATTTAAACATTTTTATGCTAATAAATAAATGCAGTGTGCAAAATCATGGAAAAATTATTAATTAAAATATAAATAAATATTAAAAATCAATATTTTACAGTAATTAATCAATGTAAAAAAAAATCACACTTTTCAAAATAATAAGGATTTTTTTTTTACATTTTATTAATTACTGTTAAATATTGATTTGTAATCTTTATTTATATTTTAATTAATAATTTTTCCATGATTTTGCACACTGTATTTATTTTATTCTTTTTGTTGTTTGTTTGTTTTTATTTAAATTGTCGCTGGGATCAGATCATATTCTGGTATAGAACAGAGTGCACCTTAACACATCTGACCTGGTCTACAGTTAATCTTAATAATGTAATGAACCTCACTCGTCTTGTTTCATTATGAACCAAAAAGAAAAGAAAAAAAGCCGCATGCAGACTGTAGAGAGGACGGGCCTTAGCCAAAACACCAAGGCTTTGTTTAGCTGTTTTGCATTTCTTCTGCCAAATAAATTAATTCAGCGCTCCCTCGTTAAAATGATCATCCCCTGAAATCATCTCGGTTCCTCTCTGATGCAAAAGAAGAAGAAGAAGAAGAAGAAGAAGAGGAAAGAAATTACACAAAGTGTTTCACAGCACCGTCGCTGGCCTACTTCCCAAAAATAGCATCAGAAACTGAGGAAGATTCTGAGCTCTGAGTGTGTGTGTGTGTGTGTGTGTGGTGCCTTTTAATTTCCCAGAGTGCCAGCATACTGTATATATATATATATATATATATATATATATATATATATATATATATATATATATATATATATACACACACACACACACACACACACACTTCATTATTTCATGTGACATTTCTTAAAAATAAGAGGAAACAGAATTTGGGAAGCTGTGGAGCAGGAGTCCGGTGAAGGCGTGGGTCAGGTCCATCAGCCATGACAGGGCGCTCTAATCCGGTCACCATGTGTGTTTGTGGTGTGTGTGTTGGGGGGGGGTATTGTGTGTGTATGGATGTGTGGATCCGTATATACACACACACACACACACACAAACATATATATACTATACATACGCACACACATATGTATACTGTATGTGTGTGTGTGTGTGTGTGTGTGCAGAGCAGCTTAGTGGCAGCTGAATCACAGTGCGTGGGAGTGCAAATATCCTGGAAGAGGAGTGTGTGTTGTGCTGCATGTGGGAGCACAGCTCCTCCCTTATTCCTCTCCAATGTGTCTTCCTGAACCCAGTCTCCTGACACACACACACACACACACACACACACACACGCACAGTAACAACACGGAAAGGGGAGGCTTATTTTTATTGCCCGGTCCCTAAAATAAAATATTCAAAAACAAAAACAAAAAGGCCACTTTAAGGCTTTCACTCTGACAGGATGTTTCCTGAAAAGCCTGAGACATGAGGAGATGAAAAAAAAAACGCTTCATGTTCATACTGTTACAGGAAACAAAATCACACAAAAGCACACAAATCTTGTTATGATAATGAGAAACTGTAGAGAGAATTGTGAGTAATGAGAGAAGTTCTCGACAGATGCAGTTATGACGAATGCAGTTTAGCAGGATACAGAGTGTCTGTTGTAACTACCATTTACTTTTTAAGATCAAAGCTTTGCGATATGATTGGCTTTCCAGAATTGTTTTTTTTTTAAGTTTTACGTACAAGGGGAAAGTTACCGCAGCGAGGTGTGCCGAAGGTACGATTAACCGGTTTAAAGGGGAGGTAGGAGTGCATCAGGGATCGGCTCTCAGCCCCTTCCTGTTTGCGTTGGTGATGGACAGGTTGACGGATGAGTTTAGACAAGAGTCCCCTATGGACTATGATATTTGCAGATGATATTGTGATATCATGGAGCAGGTTGAGATGAGGGTTGAGAGGTGGAGAGAGGCACTGGAGAGAAAAGGAACGAAGATCACTAGGAGCAAGGTGGAGTACAAGTGTGTATTTGAGAGAGAGGGCGGGGGAAAGGAGCAGTTGCAAGGAATGTTTGTTAAATATTTAGGGTCAACTGTCCAAAGCAGTGGGGCATGTGGTAGATAAGTGAAGAAGAAAGTGTGGGCAGGAGTGATCTATTACAGGAAGGTATCGGCAAGAACAAAAGATAAAGTTTACATGATGGCAATGTCGTACGGTTTGGAGACGTTGGTGAAGCAGAGCTGAAGGTGGCAGAACTGAAGAAGCTGGGATTTGATTTGGGAGCGACAAGAATGAACTGGATCAGAAATGAATATATTAGAGATACAGTGCAGGTAGGATGGTTTGGGGACAAAGTTAGAGAAGCAAGATTAAGTTGGTTTGGACATGTGCAGAGGAGGGATGAGGGGTATAACGGGAGGAGGTTTATGGATGTGATGAGGGAGGACATGCAGGAGGCTGGAGTGACGAGGGAAGATGTGGTAGATGGAGACAAATAGTCCATTGTGGCGACTCGTAAAGGAAGCAGCTGAAAGAAGAAGAAAAAGAAGAATGGTTGCTTTCAGACTGAGGTTCAGAGTGAACCAGTGACCAGAGTGAACCTCTTGGATCACTCACTCACTCATCGTCTATACCAGTCTATCCTGTATTCACGGTCGCGGAGCGCCTGGAGTCTATCCCAGGAGACTTACAGTAGGGCACAAGGTGGGGTACACCCTGGATGGGGTGCCAATCCATCCAGGGCACACACACATACATTCATTCACACACTACGGGCAATTTGGGAACGCCAATTTGCTTAATCTGCAGGTCTTTGGATTGCGGGAGGAAACCAGAGTACCCGGAGGAAACTCAACAAGCAGGAGGAGTTTTTTAAACTTTGTGTGGGTTGTGTGTGTTAATAAAATAATAATCAGTGTTGGGAAACGTTACTTTTTAAAGTAACTAATTACATTAAAAACTTACTGTCTATAAAAAGTAATCCGTTACATTACAGCGTTACTTTCTGATAAAAGTAACTAGTAGCAGAAAATGAAAACTCCTTTGTGATTCCCCATGCATGATAAAATGCACGTTGTTTTAGTCAAGACCTTTCTAATTATTTTACCATCATCACTCAGTGAAGTTTGGCCCCTAATCTGTTAACTACTAATACCCCTATCTCACCTACTAATACCCCTCTCTCACCTACGCGGTTTCGCACGGTGGCTGTAAGTACGGTTCATCATGATTTACCGTGAGTTTTGATGATGTGATTAGGTTTCCATCTTTCCGCGCGTTAGTCCTCGCATAGTCAAACCACATAGATAAGATAGGGTGGTGTAGAGAGGAGGGTGTAAACCTTTGATACTGTGTTCTATAGGTAAACATTATCCATGTAAACACACTTGATCTGATCGTTTCTCTCCTGGTCTAGTAAATATGTTCTTTCTATGCATGTTTGCCCCACATTGCAGGTACAGTAACGTTACGTGATGTGACAAGGTTCCAGCAGGGAAATTTTGATTAAATGAAAGAAATGGGAGCAAATGTTTTACTGCAAAGTGCCTAAAGAATTAAGACAATTTAAAAACTGGTTGTTTATGTAACAGCCTCAGCAGCGACCTCATTTCCCCTCTCGTCTGTTTCAACAACTTAGCGTTCAGCATCAGCAGTATAATAATCACCAGCTTGATCATCTCTCCTCATCTGAACCTGTTTCTCACTGAGTCAGGACTTAAGTTAGATGCTTGAGCGATTCACTTGTGTGGTTTAACAAACGAAAAACATTCCTCTGAAACCGCTCAGGTTCAGGGACTGGACTGAACATGAGAAGTCCTTCAGGACGCCTGGAGAACTATTCCTCAAGGTTACATAAAAAAAAATATAAGAAAGTTTCGCTCTTTGGAAGCAAAATATGAAGAAATAAGTGGAAGTCAATTTTTTTGCACAGTACCGTATATTATGCTAGGCTTTCATTTTAACCAGGCAACCAAACATTTATGTGTAAATTCATTATAAAAAAAGAAATAAAAAAAAATTAAAAGGATTCTTGCTCCACAGAACGTGTCACGTCACTAATGTTTAAGTAGCTGCCTGATGATGCAGTACAAATTTAATGCAAGGATTTTTATTAGAACATCCATCCATCTGTGTGTGAGTGGAAAATCCTTACTTGTTCTATAACCATTCTTAAGTACTAAGTAGGTGCACTTGAGTGTGATTGAAAAGCAATACTTCGATTCAAACTTGATTTTCAACAAAAAAGGTTTTTTTTTTTTTTACTCCTCATGTTTTTTTTTTCTTAGAAGTTCTCATCTTCTCTTATCCAGTCAGTGACTATACACCAAACAGTCCATCCATCCATCTAGGCAACATTGTAGTCCAACTAGGGACCATTTTATTTATTCCCATTTGTCCAACCATGGTAGGACCTCCGGTCAGCATTCACACACTGCAGGCAATTTGGGAACACCAGTCAGCCTAATCTGTGGACTAATGTCTAATGTCTTTGGACTTTGTGGGAGGAAACCTGAAAACCTGGAAGAAAAAAAAAAAGTCCAAGTCCGAGGAGAACATGCACACAGAGCCGACGTGGGAGTAAAACCCAGAATATGGAGGTGCAAGGCGACAGAACTAACCTTTATGCTACCGTGGCACCATGGTAAATAAACACTCTATGTAAAATAACTGATCATTTAACTGTAACACCCAATTGCTAGTCTAAAAATTTATATAAACATATTATAAAACATATAATAACATGAATATTATCTCTCTTCACTTGGAGAGGGAAAAAGAAGTGGAACATCAAGCTGTTTTCCCCCTAATATCAGAGTAGACTAGCTACAATCCCAGAAGCTAAAGAATTAAACCGCACTATGCTACACCTAATCTACCAAAATAAAGTGGCTAAATTCACTAAATTAGCCTGTTTTTCTTTTACAAAAATATAATTAGACTAGCAACAGTCCTAATATTTAAAGAGGTACACTGTGCTACACCTAGTTTGCTAACACTAAGTAGCTCTATTCAATAAATTAGCCTGTTTTTCCTGGCTAATGTGGGATTGTATAATGTGGGATAAGCCTTGTAATAATCCCAAAGTGCCTGGTTTTTTTTTAATTAGCCTGTTTTTCTTTTACAAAAGTCAGATTAAACTAGCAACAACTAAACTCCACAGCACCTAATTTACAAACATTTCCATACTAGTAGCTGTATTCATTAAATTAGCCTGGTTTTCTCTGCTAATATAAAATTAGATAAGCAACAATTCCAGTAGCTAAGGTAGTACACTGCACTCCATCTACATAATTTGCTAAAATGACATTGCTATATTTATTTTATTTATAAATCAGCCTGTTTTCTTTGTTGATGTCCAGTCGAGCTAGCACAATTTCAGTAGCTAAACTGCTACACTACACCTAATTTGCTGAAGTGTCGAAATGACTAAAGTAGCCTGTTTGCTTCAGAAAAGTCCGATTAAACTAACAACAATTCTAGTAGATGAGCTACCAAACTGTTATATCTAATTCCCTAACATTTAATAACTGTATTCATTACATTAGCCTTAGTTTTTCTTTGCTAATGTGATCGACTAGCAACAATTCCAGTAGCTAAAGCTGTACACTGCGCTAAATCTACAGTAATGCGCTAACATTAAGTGGCTATAATAAGTTGCTAATGTCCAGTTAAACTAACACAAATCCCAGTAGTTAAACAGTTACACTACACCTACTTTGCTAACATTACATGGCTATATTCACAATATCAACTTTATTTTTATTTATTTATTTATTTTTTCAAAAATAATTTTCTTTGCTAAAGATTAAACTAGCAACAGTTACAATAGCTAAAGTAGCCGACTAACATAATGTATTCTAGTTAATAGGAAATGCTGGTTGTTCTACAGGATATATGTTACTTCTGATTATGAATATTTTCAGAGGATGAATGATGTTTATAGTCAAATTAGCATAGCTGCTAGTAGCATATTCCAATAAGGATTAAATTTGTATGTTCCCAACATAATTTTTTTTTTTACATAATATCACCAGCTAGAACATCTAGTCCACCCCAGCCCCCGTTTCCCCACACATGAACGTGGTAGTACAACCCGCGTTAGTGTTTCTAACTAGTGTTTATAAGTATTAGCAAGGACTGCCACGACATGACGCCACTTTTAAGCACAACATATAACAATATAAAACATGAAATTCAGCTCATAATACTTTATGCAAATGATAGAGACTGCAGCTAGCAAACTTTTCTCTCCATAATAAGCTGTAATGAGCATTAAGCTGCTGTATTAGCATGTTAGCAGAGTGTAACGTGAGTGTGAGGGAGTGTTTATAAAATGACTGACAGAATAGCAATGTGAATACAAACAGTGACATCACAGCTTAAATCCTCATCCTTTTTTTTTTTTATCATGCTCCGCATATCATTCGTATTATTAGTAAGAAAAAAAAACATTCCATTTAAATAAGATAAAGACAAATAAAGAGCCGATGTGGAACGACTTCTGAACTCTAACAAACACGTTTTTTTAGTAACAAGATATTCTATTTTTCGTCTAATAATATATCTTTAGAGTAATGTTTTCTTGTGTTTTATAGCATTTGATGTTTTATGTAGTGAGAAGATACAAGATGTATGTACTCGTAGTAACAAAATGTTTTCTTGTGATGATTAAATATTTTTCTCAAAGCGACAAAATGTTTTGTAATGTCTTGTAGTAATGAAAAGTTTACTCGTAGTAACAAGATGTTTTCTCATGGTAACGAGTTATTTTCTTGTAGTAACAATGTTTTCACATAGCAGCGAAATGTTTTCTTGTAGTACTGAGAGCTCATGGGCACTGGTGGCTCAGTGGTAGGTGTTTCACCTGCCATGCAGAAGGCCCGGGTTCGATTCCCAGCCAGTGCCCAAACCCCAGCCACTGGATGCAGTGCCGGTCCCAAGCCCGGATAAAATGGGAGGGTTGCGTCAGGAAGGGCATCCGGCGTAAAACCTGTGCCAAGTTGTAGTGCGGACTGGATACCCCGCTGTGGCGACCCCGTGTCGGGAGCAGCCGAAAGACCAACAACAACAACGGAGATGTTTTCTCTTGCTGTAATGCATAGTAACAATTTTTGTTCTAGTAGTAACGAGATGTTTCTCATAGTAGTGATCTATTTGCATGTAGTAATGAGCTGTCTTCTCGAATTAGCAAGCTGTTTTCTCGTAGTAATATGAGATGCTACATGCAACAGTGTTTTTTCTCCTAACAGGTTTTTTTCTAGTAAATGCAGATGATACAGATTTCTTTTCTCATAATACTGTTATGTTTTACTTGTTTCTTGTTTTAACAAAGATATGTTTTTTCTCATTTAAATTTTAACAACAATTTTAGGTAATAATAGGATCTTATTAATAACCAGATGC
Source organism: Channallabes apus (assembly GCA_030522415.1). Taxonomy (NCBI): domain Eukaryota; kingdom Metazoa; phylum Chordata; class Actinopteri; order Siluriformes; family Clariidae; genus Channallabes; species Channallabes apus. The sequence continues at coordinate 5,664,770 of CM060109.1, forward strand.
TTTTCTTATAGTGACAAAAGGCTTGTATTGATTTCCCTGATTTTTCTTTTTCATAATGCTTTTCTTGTTGTGATGGAGTGCTTTTCTTATTTTTGCACACTAAACACTAAACACGCTTCCTTATGGTGATAAGATCCTTTTGTGCCGCAACATGGTGCATTTCTTGTAATAACAGCATATTGTTCTAGGTTAAACATGATGCCTTACTTAGAAAAGTCGGAAGCTTTTACTGCAGGAACAAGAGTTTGTTCCCGCAGTGTCAATTATTCATAATTAAGATGTATATACTGTACTGTATACATACATAAGTCACACCTTGGTACAGAATTGCTTCCACGCAAAAATAAATAAATAAATAATTAAATAAAAATACAATTTGTCACGCAATAAAAGCACATTGTTACTGTGAGTAAAGCGTCTCATTACACCACATCCCACAGATCAGACTGAGATCTGGAGAATTTGGAGGCTGAGTCAACACCTTGAACTCTTTCTCATGTTCCTCAAACCGTTCCCGAATAATCTTTGCAGTGTGTCAGAGCGCATTAACCTGCTGGAAGATGCCACTGCCTTTAGGGAACATCATTGCCATTAAGAAGTGTAACTTGTTCTGCAGAAATGTTTAGGTAGGTGGTATGTGTCAAAGTAACATTCATATGAATGCCAAGAAAGTGTGATTCATCAGTCCAGGCCACCTTCTTCCGTTGTGCCACGCTCCATTTCTGATGCTCACGTGCCGGTTGTAGGAGCTTTCAGTGACTGAGCTGCAGCTATGAAGCCCCGTATACAGCATGCTTCTGTGGGATCAGACCATATGCGCTAGGCTTCGCTCCCAACATGCAGCACTGTGCTTTGTGCCTCCATGACCTTGTCAATGCTTCTCCAGTTGCCCTTCCTTGGAGCATTTCTGGTATGTAATAACCACTGCATACCAGGAACCCTCCACATGACCTGCTGTTTTTTTATTTATTTATTTTATTTTGGAGATGCTCTGATCCAGTTGTCTGGACTTCAAAATCTGGTCCTTGTCACTCAGATCCTTCCCTCCATTTTTCCTGCTTCCAAAAAATTTGAAACATATAATCTCTCACCTTTAACAGATACTGCTTTAAAAGCATAAACAATGTTATTTAAGTACACACACACACACACGGGTTCCATCCAACCATAGTCAACCACTTATCCGAAGTCAGTTCCCCGCAGTTCCAGCAGGGAACCCCAAAGTTCTCTTTTCCTGGCCACCTCATGCAACTCCGACTGGGGGATCCCGAGGTCTTCCCAGGCCATTGTGGAGATACTGTATAATCTCTCCACCTTGTCCTCAGTCTGCCTCATGGCCTCCTCGCAGCTGGACATGTCAAAAGAAGCATGCTGTTCATTCCACACAAAGTAGCAGCGGTTGTACTCCGAGGCTCTCACAGATGACTGAGATGAATTCTCATCCCATTTCTAAGCCATTTACTATTTTGAGAAAACCAATTTCGACCACAGTGATCTTGTCCTTTCGGTCATGACCCATAGGTGAGGGGAGGAATGAAAATTCGACCGGTAGATTAAACGCTTTGCCTTTTGGCTCGGCGGTAAAGCGAATGCGATTCTCTGGCTAACCTCACACTCCAGTGTCCCCTCACTTGTGCTGAAGATCCTGAGATGCTTGAACTCCTCCATCTGGGGTAATGACTCACTCCATACCTGGAGTAGACCATCCATCAGTTTCCTGCTGATATATATCAGAGCTACATAATTAATCGAAAATTAATTACTTAAAAATCACAATTGCTAAATATTACAGGTAATTTGTCAATATGTATCTGTTTTTTTTTTAAATGTTGAGATGATAATTTAAAAAAACATTGACGAACACCATCTTAATGAGATCATTTGTGCTGTTATTTGGCGTTAGCATAGAACAATGCGTTTGAATACATTTAAATCGCAATATGATCGATGTGTGTCAAAATAATTTTTATATCAAATCGTTCAGCCTTAATAGACAAAAATTTGGATTTATTTTCCACATTCTATAATCATAGTATCTCAATATCAACTGTTCAAAGGAGATTATTGTGTATTTTGGATAAACGCCATCAGTATTGTTTTTACAGTGTAGAAAGAAACAAAAATCAGGAATTAGAAGTGGTGTCCCATATCTGTGACTGGTAGTGTAGAATATGTCTGCACTATGTTTACTCACTCACTTATCATCGATACCTCCTTATCCTGTATACAGGGTTGTGGTGGGTGTCATGGGGGGAGGGGGGATGTACTGTACAGTATGTCGCAGGAGTCTATCCCAGGAGTCTTTGGGCATGAGACGGGGTACACTCTTGAGTGCCGATCCATCGCAGGGCACACTCTCACTCTCTCTTTCGCTCTATGGGCATTTTGGGAACGCCAAGTAGCCTAATCTGCATGGGAGGAAACCGGAGTATGCGGAGGAAACCCACCAAATTTCACAGGGTGAACATGCACAACTCCACACAGACACATGGACGGGACTCAAACCTTCAACCCTGGTGGTGCGAGGCGACAGTGCTAACCGCTCCGCCCACTATGTTTATATCCTATTAAATATTTAGTACATCCCCGGTCCTTGTTTGTTAGACGCACAAAGTTCTCACCAAACCTTTTTTTTTTTTGCCATTCATGTGCGCCCACTTTATGGGCCAGAACTCTTTTTTTTTTTCTTCTCTCTCTCTCTCTCCATGTGACAGTTTTCCAGCCCCTGCATGTGTTCAGGTGTGTAATAAGGGTTCGGGTGACAGAGCTCTCTGCAGCTGCAGGTCAGTGTTTATGTAGAGAGTGGAGGAAGGAAGAAAGGAGGAGGAAGATGAGGAAGAAGATAAGGGCGAGAATAGCGCACTTGCGTGGGAGTGCCACTGCTTGTGCCACGCACATACACAAGGACACACACACACACATGTAAAGCTTCTAAAGCATGTAGCAGAAAAGCAGATATCTGTATTGAAGTGTTAGAGGTGGATGAGGATGAGGGTGGATGTGATGTGAGGATGGAGAGGTGTGTGTGTGTGTGTGTGTGTGTGTGCGCGCCTGGTGACATGGAGCTCCCGGTGACGCTCTCTCTCTCTCTCTCTCTCTCTCTCTCACACACACACTGTGCATGCGTGTGTGTGTGTGTGTGTGTGTGTGTTGATGCGGTGCACAGCAGAGCAGTCCTCCCACGCGTCCTCGTGACGCACATCGCCGCGTGGGCGGGCCGCGCGTGGGAGTGCGAGCGCGCAAATTGTAGCAGCGCGGAATATCCCAACTCTGGCAGTAGGGGAGTGAGAGAGAAGAAGAAAGAAAGAGAGAGAGAGAAAAGAAAAGAAAGAAAAAGGAAGGCGGAAGTCCGACTAGTTCGTCTCTCTCTCTGTTTTTTTTTTCTTTGTTATGTTTTTAATCGTGTGCACGTCCGGGTTTTGACAACACACACACTTTCTCTCTGTCTCTCTCACACACACACACACACACACACACAGAGCAAGAATTGGGTGAACGCTAGAGCGGAACTACCTGCACGAGCCACAGCGACCCGATGCCGCGCGCCGCGTCACCCCAGTGACCCGCCTGTTCCTCTGAAGTCCGCAACATTGTGTCCGTTAGTAGCGCGAACACTCAGTTATTCCCATTCTAAACAAAGACTTTGATATCAGAGTGTTCGAGATCTTTCTGGAATTCCGGACCTCAAAGAAAGAAGTCCAGACAAAAAGGTAAGATCCTCTCCAAAACACTCACATGCAACTTGTGCAGCATACTGTAGTGTGTGTGTGTGTGTGTGATTAGTGTTTACTTTGTTCTTCAGATCTCCTTTAAACCCCCTCACATCAGGACAAGACCCCAAAAACATTCTTTATAGGTCTATATTTATCATTCTTATCATCAAATCAGGAAGAAGTGATAATAGGAGAGAGGGAGAAAGTGCAGTTTATACATATACACACACACACACACACACACATCTATATATCAGGAGGATATAGAACTAATGTCCTAATGTTTGTAACCATGTGCTGTTACAGGGAACATTTCCTTTGATCTTTGTAACACTTGAAGGTTTAAAAAAAAAAAAATCATGCTCAGAGCAAAAAAACTAACTTTTTAAAATAAATAGTTTTGCATCTTAAATGAAAGTTAGAAGCACTCTACAGGGAACCCCGTGACATTCTGTATGCTCGCATGTGTGTTTGTTTGTTTGTGTGTTTAGTAAAGATGCAGGTTAGTTATTGTGTTTACTGCATGAAGGTCGTCCGTATTTATGATCGCAATTTAACATTTTCAGCGTTTCGTTTGTTCCTAGTTGATGCTGAAATAGTTTCTCGGGGTTCTTCAGGTAGTAAAGGGTGCGAAGCATCCTAAATGTAATTGCAGGGAACGCTATAACACTTACGCTTGCATGTTTGTCTGTTCGTTTGATATGTTTATTGTAGGAAGGTGATCCGTAATTCTAATCATAATTTAACATTTTCAGCATTTCGTTTGTCTAGTTAATGTTGAAATGTTTTTTTTCGAGGTTGTTTGGATCGTTAAGGTGAAGTTTAATGAAACTCTGGTGTACGGTTTAACTGATTGTCCCGTTGGGAATCTCTTTAGAGCTGGCAGTGTTTGATTGTTTGTGTATTTGTGTGTCTTCATTATAGTTATTTATGAAATTCATCCAGAATGAACATTTTCAATGTTTTGTTTTTGATACGTATAGCAGGAATTTTATTTTGCTGAGTTTCTCTGGAATCTATCTGTCTGAAATGTTTAGGAATGGTACACCATCAACATTCTTAAAATTTTTTACAGTATATTTCATCACTTCTGTCTTGTTGCATTTTCTGTGCACGAGTGTGTAGAGGCAATTAGTGTTTACTTTGTATACTCTCTGTATAGAGAGCATGATTCTACTGTTTGTAACCATGTGCTGTTCGAGGCAACATTTACTGTAATCATTAGAACATCAAAAGGGTGAAAGTCACAATCTGAACAAACCAGAAATGAAACAGGGGCTTCTGTGAATAGTTAATGGTGTAAAGCTTCCTAAATGGAAGTTAAAAACACTCTGGAGGGCTCTACAGGGAACCCCGTGATTCTGACAGTATGTTTGCACGTGTGTGTGTGTGTGTGTGTGTGTGTGTGTGTTTAGTGAAGTCGTAGCCTAGATATTGTGTTTATTGTATGATAAACAAATAAGGTCATCTATAACCATAATTGTCAGCATTATATTTTTCTAGTTGATGTCAGACGAGTTTCCTGCTGTTCTTTGGATAGATGAAGTTCTAAGTGTCTTAACTGGCAGTTTAATGATCCTCTGGTGTACGGTTCGACTGATTGTATCTCTGGGAATCTCTTTGGATCTCACAGTGTTTGTTTGTAAGTTTAGAGAAGATAGAGTCTCCATATTGTGTTTATTATAGTTATTTATGAAATTTAACCAGAATGAACATTTTGACATTTTGTTTTTTATATGTATAACAGGGAATTGTATTTCTTTTTTTTTTTTTTGCTGTGTTTCTTCGGGATTTGTCTGTCTGTCTATCTGAAATGTTAAGGAGTTTAATGCCAACAACCAACGTTAAAGGTTCTTAACTTCCTAAAGGATTGTCTCTTAACAAGTTCCAATATTCATTTATTTACTTGTATATATATTTATACATTATATTATAATATTATAGCCACATACAGTCTATTCATGAATATTAAGCAGAACTGCAGTTTATGAATTTGAAGCACATTTTTAAACATTTTCCTTCAAATCAAAACAGCAAAACAGACGCATTTAGCTATTCGCCTAAAACGGGGTTCCTCGGGTTCCCTAGAGAGACGAGCCGGTTACGTTTAGATCGTTTTCTTTATTTTGGGTGTTTTTTTAAAGACTGATGTTTTTGTGACATTAACTAAACTTATAGACCAGGAGGGTCCTTTAGCTTCCTAACAGACTCTGATATGGACGTTGTGGAGTTCTGGACGGATCCTGAAGTGCTTCTCTACATCCCTGAATTAATTAATTAATTCTTAATTAATTTAATTACAGATGATAAACACACATACAGTATTGGTTATGTTTATTTTAAAAGTTTTTTTCATTGTACATGAAGTAAATCAACTATTTTATTTATAAATATCAATGATTAAATTAACATTTTATTTTTTCAGCTGCATTTAAAAGCAAAGAATTCTCTCTTTCTCTTCCTTTTTTAAAATAGTTCTTGTGTTTTTAACGGGATTTACACAGACTGAAGAACCCTTAAGACTTTTGATTTATTCACTGATTCATTGATTGCGAAATTTTGGTTGATTAAAAATATCATATTATATAAATATAAACATAACAATCCATCACATGTGCTTCAAACTTCCCCAGTAATATAACACTACAAAGATACATACTGTAGGTTTAATAAGAAATGAGATTTGAACTTCTTAGGCATGATTTCAGTTTGAGTGGTGATTAATCAGATTAAATAATGATCCCCACCCTAAGTATTAATTAGTTTTTTTTTTTTTTCTTTTGTTGTTTCTTCCGTTTTTGTTTTTTTCTTTTTTAACTCTGTGGAACCAAAACATCTTTCTATTTTTATTCTAGTCTGAGTCAGAGGGGATGCACTCACCACTCACCACCAAACATTAATAGCCTCTAATACTGAACACATTTCTGTACGGAAAAATCTGTTTACTAAAAACATCTTTTTTTTTTTTCATGCTCTGTTTGTCAGCGTGTCTAAAGATTGCTATTATTATAACCTTTGTGTGTATTTCACTGTAAATATGATTGTGTAAATGTCCTGAACCCTCGCTTTTTGTGACTTAAGTCTGACTTGAATGATCACAGATAACTAGGGCCAGGTCATGTGACACACACACACACACACACACACACACACACACACACACACACACACACTCCAGAGTAAAAGCGTCATACAGTAGATAAGAGAATGAGAGAAAGCGAGAGAATAATGAGAGAGAGAGAGAGAGAGAGAGGTAGCTGTAGGTCGACTTGTCCGAGCGACTCTGATACGGACGGCTGTAATGTGATTAAAGCCGTGTGTGTGTTTCTCTTCATTGCTGCTGTGGGATGATCACTAACACCGCATCGTTAACACATTCTTGTTGTTGTTGTTGTTGTTGTTGTTGTTGTTGTGTTTTGCTCTCTTTACCGAAAAAGTAAAATAATATGAAGAATGAAAATTCCCACAGAGACGAGTCTTTGTGTAATTTGTTAAATGGTGATGATGATGGTGATGATGGTGATGATGATGATGTGGTTTTGCATGATGTAATTGGAAATTTGTGACGGCTGTGTGGTAAGATCTGATTTGAATTTATTGTCATTGATACCCCCTCAAACATTTTGCATGAGTGTAAGGCACTTACCGGCTCTGTAGACCTGCCCTTTTACTTCCTGACGTCCCTCCATGTTTTTTCCCCTAAAATGCCTGAACAGTAGTTTCATCTAGAGACAAAGTCAGTAAAGTAAGTTGATCTTCAGTATAGTACCTGGCAATAATTTCAACACACATTCTAATTCAATGTATTGTGTTTATTGATTTATTTTCTACATTCTAGAACAATACTGGATGTCCCTGTACTGAAGGATTTTCAAAACTTCAGTTCAGCTCCACAATTTGGTAAAAAGACATAAGGCATTAAGTAACAACAACCAGACCAACATCATCCACAGTCGGGTGATATTTTATGATACGAAGGTCTGCTGTTCTGGAACGGTTCTTGCGAGAACAGCAGGGATGTACAAACTTTTGACTGGTAGTGTTCATAGGCATGTAGTCAGGAATAATATAGCAGTCAAAACAATAGACATTAATTCAGTCAGACAGTCAGTCTCATAGTCAGACATTCGGACAGACAACCAGACAGTCAGTCAGTTGGTGAGAAAGTGGGACAGACAGACAGTCAGTCATAAGACATTCACTCATTCAGTCAGTGAGACAGACAGAGAGTCAGACAGACAGTCTGCAATGAGAGACAGTAAGTCAGTCATTCAGACATATAGAGAGTCAGTCAGTCAGTCACTGAGACAGACAGACAGACAGACAGTCAATCACTCAACCCCAGCCAGATAGTGAGACAGAGTCAGACAGTCAGTCAGACAGTGAGACGGACAGACAGACAGACAGTGAGACAGACAGACAGTCCCAGTGAGACAGACAGACAGTCCCAGTGAGACAGACAGACAGTCCCAGTGAGACAGACAGACAGTCCCAGTGAGACAGACAGACAGTCCCAGTGAGACAGACAGACAGACAGTCAGTCAGTGAGACAGACAGTCAGTCAGTGAGACAGACAGTCAGTCAGTGAGACAGACAGTCAGTCAGTGAGACAGACAGTCAGTCAGTGAGACAGACAGTCAGTCAGTGAGACAGACAGTGAGACAGATAGTCAGTCAGACAGTGAGACAGTCAGACAGTGAGACAGTGAGACAGACAGTCTGTAATGAGAGACAGTAAGTCAGTCATTCAGACATATAGAGAGTCAGTCAGTCACTGAGACAGACAGACAGACAGACAGAAAGACAGTCAATCACTCAACCCCAGCCAGATGGTGAGACAGAGTCAGACAGTGAGACAGACAGACAGACAGACAGACAGTGAGACAGACAGATAGTCAGTCAGACAGTGAGACAGACAGATAGTCAGTCAGACAGTGAGACAGACAGATAGTCAGTCAGACAGTGAGACAGACAGATAGTCAGTCAGACAGTGAGACAGACAGTCAGTGAGATAGAGACAGACAGTGAGACAGACAGTCAGATATTTATTCAGACTCTTTAGTCAGACAGCCGATGTTTTACATTTTACGCAGCGTTTTATTGAGCTTTATTTAACCTTGTTTGTCTTAAACGTTTCGGCTTGTGTGGAACGGATCAGCATGTATTTTTTTCTCTGTAAGGTCCGTCTCCTTTATCTTTCGGCAGCGCTGGAAGCTTCCCGCGCTCCTCTACTCGCTCTGCATATCACAGATATTTCAGTGCGGTGCAGTGAGCGCTCTCTGAGCTCGTCTTCAGAAGAAGCTGCCGTGTGATCCACTGGCTCATCGCTCACAGCGAGTGTGTTATTCATGCTCATTGATGAAGGTCTGCTGTTGGGAGATATGAGTGCAGGCGGAGAGAATGTTTTCAGCCGGCCGTGTTGTAAAGCTGTGGCCTCGGAGAGAGAGAGAGAGAGAGAGAGACTGAAGAGCCCATCCATGCTGATGCTAAATTGGTTTCAATGAGGTTCTGTGCTCTCTGGGCCTCGGCCTCCGTCCTCCATTGGAGAGGCAGGAGCTCGGCTCTCTGCTTCTGTGTGTGTGTGTGTGTGTGTGTGTGTGTGTGTGTGTGTGTGTGTACACACACTTTAACTCTCTCCTGGAGATGCGTGATGACCCGCTGTCAGGGAAAGTCTGCTTTCTCCTGCTGTTACAGCAGAGCTGTTGCAGTGGGTGGGTTAAGTGATGATATCATACCGATATTAGGGCTGATGGAGCGAACAAAAAGATCAGATTATTGTAATACCATCCATGGTACAATTACAGTTTGTAGGCTTGCTGTCAATTTTCTAATAAAAATGATCTAAAAAAAAATAATCATAAACGTTAAAAATATGTACTTTAAAGATTTTGTGACGACAAACTGCTGGTCGTCCCGAAAGTCTCCATACACGGGGGAAATTAACATAATGAAGTGAGAGGGTGTGGCAACCCAGCGATGACGGGGCTCAAACCCGGATCCTCAGATCCCCAAAACAACAACAACAACCTAGAGCTCCGGCGGTCTGAGCTGCCCCTCCCCCTCGTCACATTAGCACCGGATCCGAATCGTATCCGCGCTGAGCTGAATGGTATCAACGCTGAATTTAATTTCATGCGAATGCTGAACTGAGGGGCATCAGTGCTGATTAGAGTCACGAGAGTGCTGGACTGAAGGTCTTCCTGTCAGAGCAGTACTGAAATGAAGCCTGATAAACGTTATTGTCAAACCGTTTCACTTTTGTATTGTATACTGTACTGTACGAGTCGAGGCACGTGGCACATCTTCCGAAAGTCCGAGTTTCACACTTCAGTGAATATAAAACTTTCAGTACTAAAATATATCAGTAAAGGGGTGAGGTGATGAGTCAGAAACTTTTCTTTCTTATTCAGGTTTTATTAAACTGCTCAGCACACTGGAACAATGCAGTGAGGAGGAGATCTGCTGCGCTGACGGTACCGCTGACGGTACACTGTGTGAATGAGGGTGTACCCCCCCCCCCCCCTTCGTGCCAGCACCAGACGCCCCCCTGAGCCTGTACAGGTTAAGCGATATGATAGAGGCTGAGAGTGAGAGTGTTATTTGGGAGAATGCTCAGTGTGTATTGTTGAGTTGAGCTCGGTGTTTAGTGCAACTGTACACAAATCAGTATTCAGACTTCAGACGTGGCTGCTCAAGAGGTTTACACACACGGAGGCGGAACAAAGGCATGTCTCAGTCACATATACAGCCGAACCTCGGCATATGAATTTAATCCTGCTCCGGAGTCGAGTTCTTAAAACTTAAAGGCGAAGATTCGTATTGTGAAGCGCATCGTCTCATAGGGAATAATGTAAATGCAGATAATCCGTTCCAGCCACCCAAAAATATTACCGATATTACCCATTTCCAACACTATAATCATATTTTTTTTTTGCATGGAAAATAATCAAAACATTTAGGAACGACATGTAAATGAAGTAAAATATGAAATAAGTAAACATTTAACCTTAATTTATCATTCCTCTGCTTTAAAAACCAACTGAAAGTGACTCCGTTTTCTTCTCACTACCGTCCTTGAGACCCGCGGTGCTGTGTCTTCTCTAAATCTTACACAAAATGAAAAAAGTACATAAACTAAAAAATACGGAAACTCATTTCGCTTGGCTTTCCACTGACGCAAACAAGTTTTGAACGTATGTGCGACTTAGCCGGCGTTCGGTTCGGCCTGAATGGCGAAAATCCTTCGAGGTATATTTCTTGAAAAATGTCAGTTCTTAAGGCGAGGATTTGTAAGGCCGGGGGTTTTTACACCGAGGTACCCTGTGCTTGACCTTGAGCGGATTGTTTTGCGTGATATCTGCTCTGTTTCCGGCTGAAATCCATGTTCTTGTTGCACGGTAATTAATCACACTGGTAGTTAATTATTCACCCCGTCCATCTTTTAGACGTTTGAATTAGCATGGGGATTTAGAATTTTCAAACCGAATAAGTTTCGGATCTTTTCACGAACCTTAACATCGCTCCGTCTCTCCAGTAACGTGGACGACTCGTCTCCGCGACCTTCACATTAGCACTAGTCAAAACACACCAGCAGATAAACACACACTTTATCGTTTGTATTATTATCACCTTTCAGAACTTTGTAGACGTTTCTTACAGCTCGTAATCCCGGGCCCTCTTTTCATTCCGTAAAAACAAGCGTGAGACATGAAACTTGTGACCTCTGGTTCCGAGCTCGTATCGCTCCACGCCCACAGCTCGGAGAGAGGGGGATTCTGGGAAGGCAGCGGGGCCTGAGCGGTGGAGAGCGGGAACAAACGCGGCCTGTGCTGCTGTGATGGAGAGTTCCTCCTACGCTCGCTGCAGAGGTGGAGTGTGGTATGTGACGCTCCCAGCAGCTCAGGAACCTGACAGGCGCTCTCACACTCGCCTCTCACCCATACACACACACACACACACACACATTTCTGTCATCCTCTGCCGCGACATGCTGCATTCGAGTCCAGCTGCGTCGCCATCTCATACATGTACGGGTGGTCGATACCAGCAGAACATCATATCACGTTATATTTACCGAAATCAGCACGACATCAGCGCAACATTTAGAAAGTTTAATAATTCAAAAATACTTACAAGCAAACTCCGATTTGGTTTCTCCGTGCACTTTATACTCACGCTTGTACTGTAGATCCACATCCAGTAAAAGTTTCCTCTTATTCCACCAGACGTCGTTGAGGATCTAGCGAAGGTCAGTGAGTTCAGATACATTTGTTCATGCATTATTGAGTGTATAGTGAATGTGATATTAAAACTACTGCTGTCAGACGATTAATTTTTTTAATCTAGTTAATCGCAGTCATAGTCTGTGATTAATCGCGATTAATCGCACATTTAAAATATTCAGATTTACTTGTATCGCAAATGTTTAAATCTTACTATCTTGATAAAATTCCCGACAAACTGGTTGGAGGAAACGGATTATGCAGTTTTATAACATCTCAAACATGAACATTTAACAAATGTCGAATTAAAGTCTCTCAAATGGGCCACTGTGTAGCATAAGGGTGTGACAACCCACCAATGGCGGCGCTCGAACCCGGATCTGAGAATCAACAACCTGGAGTCTTAGCCGCCTGAGCCACCGCTCACATAACTTACATATGATGTATTCTTGTTAAAATCGTTCTCCTTGAAGGTCGGTCGCTCAAGCGCACAAGTTTTATCCAAACTTCCATCTAGAAGCCTTTTACAATGAAACTTGCTGTTCAGCTTTCTCAGTCGTCTTGTTATCCGAGTTCAACCTGCTGTTATCACACACAGCCTGGAAATTATGGAAAGCCATTAAGGTCAAACTTAGTCACGTGATTAATTAATGTGTTAAAATGTCCAGATTAATCGCAATGCGTTAACGCATTAATACTGACAGCCCACAGAATCCTTCTTCATCGTTTTAGTGAAACTTCTTGTAGAATAAAGTGGGAAAAAATAGCCTAGAGTGGAGAATGTGAAGTTCTCTCACGCCCTCCTTTGTAAGTCGACTGACCCCTAGTTTGGGAATTCCTGCTTTCGGAAAGCTCGTGTCAATTAGTCATGTTTTTATTCCATTCATGAGTGTGTTGACGTGGGAGATCGCCGGGGTTAACGAGGCAGAAAGTCGTATGATTGGATGATGTGCAGCACTTTTATAACTCTGCTCAGTTCATAATGTTTGTAATATTTATCTGATATAATTATCTCTGTCTGCTTACTGGCTTCACACTCTGTCCACTGTCCACCCAGACTGAAATCAGATTAGTGGCTGAAACATCAGCTGACAGGAAGAATCCGTCAGTACAGTCGTCTTCACACTAACTCCCCTATCTGTGTTTCTATCACTCTTTCACTTTGTCATGTTCCACTCTGTTGCTTTGCCGCCTCCTCACCTTTTTTCCCTGTCTCTCTCTCTCTCTCTCTCTCTCTCTGTCTCTGTCTCTCTCGTCTCAGGTCATGGCGGCGACTTTGCCCAGGACTCTTGGCGAGTTGCAGCTCTACCGCATCCTGCAGCGGGCCAACCTGCTGTGCTACTACGACGCGTTCATCCAGCAGGGCGGCGACGACGTGCAGCAGCTGTGCGAGGCCGCCGAGGATGAGTTCCTGGAGATCATGGCGCTGGTGGGGATGGCCAGCAAGCCGCTGCACGTCCGACGCCTCCAGAAAGCGCTGCGCGACTGGGTCACCAACCCGGCGCTGTTTAACCAGCCACTGGCTTCACTTCCTGTCTGCAGCATCCCCGTCTATAAACTTCCAGACGGTCCTGTGCTGCCGGTCAAAGTTCCCAAAACAGACCCGCCGAAAACCGAAGCGGGCAGCGGGAGCTCCTCGGCCACCGCCTCGCCCCTGCAGAGCGGCAACGAGCCGCGGTTCTGGGCCGAGCGGAGTCTCTCGCCGGCCGAGCTCGGCTCGCCCTCGTCCCCGCTGCCACGCGACACCCTCGAGGCGCTCGACATCGCCGCCGTTCAGGCCGTCAGCGAGTGCGTGGACAGGATGGCGCGGGCGTTGCCAAAAAGCGACCCGGCGGAGCTGAGAGAGCAGCTCAAGGCCAACAAGAAGCTCGCCAAAATGATCGGTCACATCTTCGACATGAGCGACGACGACCCGCGCCGCGAAGAGGAGATCCGCAAATACAGCGCCATCTACGGACGCTTCGACTCCAAGAGGAAGGACGGCAAGCATCTGACGCTCCACGAGGTCGGTCTCACGCCACAGCGCTCAGCGCTCAGCGTTCCTCATTGTACAGCGAATTACATGAAACGCCAAATTAAATGTATGAACTGAACGACCTTCACCTTTAAACTTTAGGCCACGCCCAGAAATACTTTCTCCCCAGGCTGCATTTGTCTCTGTGACATTGTGCTTTTTGTGTTCTGTTTATAAATCATTGTGTCACACAGAGACAGAAACCACATCAGCGAGTCTGGGCAGGTCCACGCAGCCGTTGCTACGCCGCAGTCATCTTGCAGCTTTCGTGCTAATGTTTGTGTGTGTGTGTGTGTGTGTGTGTGTGTGTGTGTGTGTGTGTGTGTGCGCGTGTTTTCATATATACTGTACTGTATCTGAAACGCTGTGTAACACGTCTGTCCCGCAGCTGACGGTGAACGAGGCCGCAGCACAGCTGTGCATGAAGGAGGCGGCGCTGCTGATGCGCAGGGACGAGTTATTCGGACTCGCTCGCCAGGTCTCCAGAGAGGTGACCTACAAGTACACGTACAGGACCAGCAAGTACGCACTCGCTCCCCTCCTCCTCCTCCTCCTCCTCCTCCTCCTCCACTACCGAGAAACACAGACTAGTGAGCAGGAGTCAGTGAAGTACTCGAGCTCGTCACTGCGCTGCACCTGTCGCATCACCAATCATTATTCAGTCTTTTTCTTTCTCGTCTCCTTTAGTCTTTTTTCTTTTTGTTTCGTGTTGTTTTTTTATGTTCTTCTTTTTATGTTTTCCTCTTATCTTCACTTCTTTCACTTTTTTCTGTTTTAACATAAAACATTTAAAACATTTCTTTTCACTTTTTTTTCTCTCCTTCTTTTCTTCTCTTCTTTCCTTTTGGATTTTTCCTTTTTTTTCCTTTCCCTTTTTTCTCTTTTTCCTTTTTTCTCTTTCTCTTTTTCTCGTTTTTTTTTTCTTATCTTCACTTGATTTCTCCTATTTATGTATTTTTCTTTTTATTATTTTTTACTTTCACTTTTTTAGTTCTTCCTGTTTTTTTCTTAATTTTTGTCCACTTTCTCCTTTTTCTTTTTTCTTTTTTATTTCCAGTATTATTTTTTTTAACTTCTATTCACTCGTTTTTACTTCTTTCAACTTTTTCTCCTTTTTTCTCTTCTCCTTTTCTATTTTCTTCCTTTAGTTTCTCTTTTCTCTACCCATTTCTATTTTTTGCTGTTTCTCTTTCCTTCACTTGTCTCTTTTCTCTCCGTCTCCTCTTTTCATTCTCTTTATCTCTGCTTTACTATTCCCTTCTTTGTAATCTTCTCTTCAGTTGTGTTAGACATTTAAATTTCACAGGTTTGAAGAGCTGTAACTCTCATGTCTCTGTATTAATGTACCGGTTTTGCGTTTGTCTCTCTGCTCGTATGTAAGTGTTGTAGTTTCGGTGCCGGGTGGCTCGGACCTGCAGCCGTTCGTTCGTTCGTTCATTAGTTCTTGACGTGTAAGTTACTGAACCTGAACCTCTCCCGCACTGGTGAGGTTTTTTTTCTCGTGCCTAATAAAGTGTCCACATCGAGAGTCTAATCTGGGTTCGAGGTTTAAGGAAGCCGCCGCCCCCAGTGTCCAGGTGCTTCCTGTCCTACACGCCTGGCGTACCGCGGGACGGAAAATTCCACTCGGCTGTTGAGTAATCGGCGTCTCAGACCTCGCTGTCACTCACCTTTCACACTCATCACGACTGATGAGACTCGAGGAAGTGAACAGCGTCTTATCTCAACCAGGAGTCGGAGCAACAACTGAGAGAGTCAATAAAGCGTATGACGAGAGAGAGAGAGAGAGAGGGAGAGAGAGAGAGAGAGAGAGAGAGAGAGGGAGAGAGAGAGAGAGAGAGAGAGAGAGAGGGAGGGAGAGAGAGAGAGAGAGAGAGAGAGGGAGGGAGAGAGAGAGAGAGAGAGATTTCACTCAATAGGCACAAAAATCCAAATACATCAGCTCGAGCTTATTGTGACCCAGAGTGAGAGACATAAATCATAAGACTGTGAGATATAAATATATATACTGTATATACTGGACTGAACAGAGTTACAGCAGTAATGTGTAATTAGTAAATATTTCCTCTTTCGTCTCTTCGCTCAGATCCCGATGTGGAGACAGAGACGAGCCGTCCCCGAAGAGAATCAAGACAGAGGTGAGTTACAGCACCGTCTCTCCTCCGCATCAGCTGTGTGTCTGCGTGTGTCTGCACCTGCGTGTGTCTGCGCCTGCGTGTGTCTGCGCCTGCGTGTGTCTGCGTGTGTCTGCGCCTGCGTGTGTCGGCGTGTGTCTGCACCTGCGTGTGTCTGCGTGTGTCTGCGCCTGCGTGTGTCTGCGCCTGCGTGTGTCTGCGCCTGCGTGTGTCTGCGTGTGTCTGCGCCTGTGTGTGAATCACTGAGCTGCACTTCACGGTTCGGTCGCCTGGTGTTCCTGAGTCGTCCGTGTGAGCGCTAACCTCTCGAGCGACTCGACACTGGGTGGGTCCTGCGGCTTTTGTTTGTGTAGCTGCGTGTTAAGCCGCGTGTTGAACTCGTGTAGGCGGATTTCGCACGGATCGGGGATCGCGTGTCACAATATGGAGGAAAGGTTGAGCTTTGTGTGTTGGAGACGTGAGCAGAGAAACGCCGTGCACTCATTCACCCCACACCTTATGGGCATGTTCGCCCCGGTCCCGTGTGTGTGTGTGTGTGTGTGTGTGTGAGAATGAATCCACAATCTGTTGAAGAGGATTATGGTTTGTTACCTTCCAAAGTCGAAGCTTTCTCAGATTTCATTGAAACAGGAACGTAAGCGAGCGCTCTTTGGACGTTGTCCATTCTTTGTTTTAAAAGCTCATGGGGACAACAGAGACAACGGGGACACTGATGACTTTAAAACATCTGATGTTCCCGTAATCTGTATAGCGCATGCAAAAAGTTCGGGTCAGGGGGCGGGGTCAGGGGGCGGGGCACAAACTGTCCCAGAGAACACTTCACTTTAGTCACGTGCATAATTATCTATAGATCGAAAAAATAAAAAAAATATGTTTGGTGTATTGAAAAAGATTAAATCGTATCATATTATATTCGATTGCATCATATCATGATTTCAGGAGATATATATATATATATAATCATATTGTATCGTATCATATTTTATCTCGTGATGTGTAATATTCTATAATATCGTATTGTACCATATCATATATCGGGATGCAGCCTGAACGCTGAAGGCACCACAGCCGTGCTGATATTCTGCACGACAGCACGGCCTCGAGTGTGATATTGCGTTTGTACAACAGATTCACAAACCCCATTTATCGTCAAGAGATTATGGTCCGTTTCTTCATTTAGCCAGTTACTTAGCTCCGCCCACACGTATCCTTCCACGCCTTTCGGAAACTGCGACCGACAGTTAGTTTAACTACCACGGGAAAGTAGTTTTAAATCCTTAAAGGTGAGGAGGATAAACCATGAGAGATGTACTTTTTATTTCCTCTTTAGAATATCAGCTCTGGTTTGCGGTCGAATCCCAAATAGCGTTAAATGGAAAGCTAGTGCACTATGTAGGGTGTACATTCACAACAAGTAGTGCCCTTGATCAGGAGCTAGAGAGGGATTTGGGATTCAGCCTCGTGTTAGACGCGAGTTAGCTTTGTAGCTAAGCGTTAGCCGTGAACAGAACGACACGGTCGGTTCAGAGGCGATTCAGGACGACTTAGAAGTGATTAGTGCAGAGACGGCGTGTTGTTTAAGACGTTACATAACGTTATCAGGTGTGTGTTCTTACTGAAAGTGCTTCTGTGACTCTGGGTTTTGTCAGGCAGCTGTTCTCTCCTCAGTACTGTGGACCGTACAGACCTTCTCTCTCCCACGCTGAGACACACAGTTAGTCTCATTAACCACTGGACAACACCTGGGACACGCCCACTCATACAGAGAGTTACACCTCACAGTGCCGTTACTGTCTAATATCAGCACTCGTGGAATAACGCCTCTCGTCCAATCAGATCACTCGATCAGAACTAACTGTTGTATAAAAGTTATTTAATGTATTATTTCAAAGAAAAGAAGTTTGAGACTGCGCGCGTGGCAGAAATATTCTCTGAGGCCGCGCTGAGATCACACGGCATTACGCAACACCCCGCCTTGCGTCATGCTGACAGGCCCGCGCTCGCATTCTTTCTGCTCCATTCATACCCAGCCGTGTTTGCATTTTTCATCTTTGAAGGGATCTCGTAAGGTTTTTGAAGGCGACTTTCCTCTCATCTACATACTTACTCATGATCCTCGTCATCACCTGACGCCCGAGCGAATCTGAAACAGCCCCGGCCGTATCATCTGCACACCAAACGGATTTTCCACTTTTGTTTTGACTTTTTTTTTTTTTTTTCTGTTTGTTTGTTTGTTTCAGACGTTTGTATTGATGAGGTTGTGCCTGTACGCACACGTGCACACACACACACACATGCACACACACTCACGCTCACACATTTCCCCTTCCTGTCCCTGTCTAGGCTCGACATTACACGCAAACCCACACCGATAAGAATGAGCTGTTCGCCTCCGCACACACACACACACACACACACGCGCATACAGTCAGGCAAGGTCCAAACGAGCTCATTTCACTCGCCTACCCCTCACTTCTTGAGACAGATGTGACATCATTACGTGGGCGCACTTGGAATCACCCACGCCCATGCATGTGCGCAGATAGCGCAAGGGAAAAAAAGAAAGAAAGGCCGGAACCTGATTGTACATGCACTTTACACGCACACACACACACACACACGCACACACACACACACACACACACACACACACACCTTTGTTAGGTAGGTCAGGGGTATCTGTTTTGTCACGTGCTGTTAGTGGGATTAAAAAAATCCCTCTTTGTATGATGAGAGTCGACTGACCCTGGAAAGCCCATTAGGATTTTTTGTATGTGTGTGTGTGTTTGTGTGTGTTTGTATCAATTAAACCACAATTAAACGTAAGAGTGTACGAGTAATGTGAACTCCGGCTCAGGCCTTTGTGTTGGTGTGTGATGACAGAAGTGTATAATGCCTGATTGATTTGATTCTTATCCTCCCTCTGATCTCAAATGATTTCATGCCGTGAAAATGCACCAGCGTGGGTAGATTTAAACACTTTTTTTTTTTTTTTTTTTTAAAGACTATGGACACATCCTGACACCCTGCGAAAAAAAAAAAAAAATCTTAAACCAAAATCGATGGACAAGTCGTTCGTTTTAGCATCGAGGAGGTTGGAAAGTAAATGTCAGGGATAAAAAGAAGGGATAAAAGCGTCCCGATGATTTATACTGTACGCTGTCAGGTGACGTTATAAAGGCGAGCGAGAGAAGATTGAGATCAGCGATAAGATTTCGACATGTGTGTGTATGAGGCGTCTGAACACCGAGTAACGCTGCATGACTCACTGGGCCGGACGGGGGCACATACTTTTGCACTCTGTTTGTATTGAAAGACTTTGGAAATGTCATTCAGGGAAAAATTTATTTAAAAAAAAAAAATATATATATATTTTTTTAAACATTTGTTTATCTGTTTAACTGTAAAATGTTTAAAAGGTATAAAAATAAGAGATTAATACGTTATTGAAAATATTCTTTTAGTTCTTTTTTTTTTTTTTTTTAAACTTTTAACGTGTTAAACATAATGAAATGAGAGATAATCACGGATGACTTGCGAAGGCGCTAATAAACGCTTACATCTCTGACATCATTTTAAAATAAGATTTTTCGTATGAAAGAAGGAAAGATTTTTCATAAAAAAAAGTGTTTATTTAAAAAAAAAATTATTTTAGTTCCTTTTTGATTAATTTTACGTACTTTTTTTGATGATGAAATAATATAATAAAATCTTGGATGACTTACGTGCTTTAAATCATCACGGAAGTATTAAAATCACTTTGATATTGTTAATATTTATAATAATAATAATAATAATAATAATAAATGAAAATATAGCAGTAAAATAAAATTAAATGTATATATGACTAAACAATACAAAAAAGAACATTATAGTGAGGTTTTAAACTGCTTCCTTGTAATTCTATTTTTTAAAGATAAAAATAAGTAAATACATGTTAATTTTTCTATTTATTTAAATTAATTAATTAATATTTTTAATTAATTCCTGATATTTTCAAATATATTAATCTCTTTCATGTATTTAAAAAATAGTAAATATTTGTATGTGGCTGTTAGAATTAAAAAAGAAAATAATTATTAGAAACAATATATATATATATAATATTATTAATGAAAAAAATCTTTAGTGAAAATCTTTTTTTCTCGTACTTCCATAAGCTGGAGTGTTTATCGAAACCACAGCTGGTGAAACCCTCAGTGCACAGGTGTGATAAACCACCATGAGTGTGTACTGAGTGTGTGTATCTCTGCGCTCATGCATGAACAGAAAAAGTCCTGAAATTGTTTTTGTCTCTCGTGTCGGTCAAAGTCAAAAAGCCCAGGCGTGTCTCTGTGACATCATCAGGCCTCACCGTCGGCCCGAGCCTGCGTCACCGCTCCGGCTATGAGTGCGCGAGAGAGAGGAACCCAGTCCCTTTCACCCTACACACACACACACACACACACACACCCACGGGGAGAACATGTCTTTGTGCTCAGGTCACCATGGCAACCTGAGTGTCAACATTAGACAAGCGGAGCCTCACCTTGGGAGTAATTTGGAGTGAGCAATAAAACTTGTCATGCGAACCTCCTCCTTCAGCAGGATCACACCTCCTGAATGCCATTTAGCACGTGTGTGTGCATGTGTGTGTGTGCATGTGTGTATGAGTGTGTGTGACTTTTTTCATCATCCTGAGAATCAACACCTAGTCATGTGTACTTTTATATTCACAAAAGAAAATCTCTTACAATATAATAATAATAATTATTATTATAATACTAATTATTATTATTATTATTGTTATTGTTATTATACTAATAATAATGCACATACAAACTGTTGTACTGTTGTAAGGAAAATAATCATCGATGCTGATGCATGAAAAAGTGAAGAGTTATTAGTTGTTTGAACTACGGCCTCTTAAGACTTTTATCACAGTTTCTGTAAAAGCTTCGTGAACTTAAACGTTAACAGCTTCACCTCTAAAACTGGAGACTCCTTCCATAACAAAGTCTCCTTACAACCGTAAACATATTAACTATTAAACAAGTTTTTTTTATTATTACATTTGATTTGTTTTTCTTCTTCCTACCCACGAGTCCTCTGAGAATGAGGGGTGTTTATGTTCCTCTTTCAGCAGGAGGGGTTTTTTGACCTGCAGGAGGCGCTACAGGCCATTCACATGCGGCAGGAGACCCTGAAAGAGCAGCTAAATCAGGCTCGGTTAAAGGGAGAGGAAACGCTCACTCGAAACATCCAGGTGTGTGTGTGTGTGTGTTTCATTTCTCTTTGTTCATGCCACCAGTGTGAAAATGACGTTAAGTGAAACTAATCTTGAGTTTAGTCAAACGTACAAAGGCCGTTCAAGTTAAACCGGGATGTTTGATTGTGCAGCGTTTCACTAGTGATTGATTACCATCAAGATATAGAAAGTTTATTTTTAAAGTATATTTTTCTGTACTTCCTGCTTCACGTCTGAAACGCCGGCCTCCCAGGAACTCCTTAAATAGCACAAACAAATGTGGAAATGTCTTGTAGCGAGGTCAGGACTGTATGGGGCTGGTGGGGGAGGGGGGCTCTTTTGCGAGTCCGTGAATGACGACGGAGGTGACACTCGGAGAACCCCGTTAACATTCAGCAGGTGGAACGTCTGATCCTCGAAAATCAACAGTGCCAACTTGTTACAGCTTCACCTCTAAAACTGGAGACTCCTTCCATAAAAATAGTCTCTTAAACAGTATAATCTATCTTCGGTTCATCGTACTGTGCTCGAAGTCTACTGTAAATCTCAATCGGCCTTTACGCCTTCATGCACCAGAAAGTCCTGGTTTGACTTGAACGCCCGTTAAGTTTTTAATATAACAGCAATGATTGTTTTTATATCCTTGTGTGTAAGAGATGGTAGTCTGATTAATAAATAAGTAAATAAAAATACATAATGTATACAAGCAATTGAACATATTTTATAGATATGTTGCTTATCGGTGTGTGTGTGTGTGTGTGTGTGTGTGTGTGTGTTGCAGGTTCAGATAGAGCGTCTCTTGGCAAAGCAGATGGAGATTCTGCATGATGCAGCGATGCAGGACAGACTGCAGGCTCTGGATTGGCGCGTCCCTCCCGGAGCCTATAAACACCACGCTGACTCACACAATGCTAACGCTAACGCTAACGGGGTGAACAGCGCTGAAAAACACGCCGAGCAGCACGGTCAGTCCCGCATTCTCCTCGTTTGTAATTCATTTCTTTTTTCTGCTGTTTTATTATGATTCTGCGTGGCTCGAAAGTAGGCGGAGCTACAGTATCTAGCTTTTTTTTTTTTTAGCATAGCCTCAAACCCTTAGGCTTCTTACTGTGCTGCCCGCCAATGTGTGAATAGTTTAGAGCGCGCCACCTCCAGGATTATAAAGGAACAGCAACATTTGACCTCCTCAAATGGAAAAATATATCCATTGGAAAATAACTTCAGAAAATCAATTTTGGAGTCACGCGACTCCGTCATACATAACCCTCCCCCCTCCATCTCTAATACGTCAAAGATATCTCTTATGTCACATCGAGGAAGTTTGATAAATTCAAATTTATTTGAGCTAAGTCATTTTAACGCCTTAAAGCAGCGTTTCCCCCTAGTGGGCAGTGATGGTATTGTAGGTTCACCGCGAGACATCATTTATAGCAAATACAGTTAAAAAGTGGTTAAAAAGAAAAAAAAAACTATTTACAAATTTGTTTCAAATTCAAACAATCATTTTAAATAATGAAACAAAGCTTTTGGATTTCAACACATCTGATGATAGTTTCTCTTCTTTGTCTTATTTCGAAAAGGTTTCTGTCCTCAATATCACGGCGCTCCTAAGTTAAGTCCTCTATTGTCTCTTTTCCACTGTATAGTACGGCACAGCACGGTTCAGTTCAACTCACTTCGGTTCGGCACAGTTTGGCTCGGTTTGCGCTTCCACTGCAGTGTAGTAACGCTTTAGAGTGGGCGGGATTACTCACGTGTCGTTTAGTCGCGGCGCCTCTACTGCCGTGACGTCATCGTAAACGCGCCACAAACAAACACACAACAATGGAGCATATCGACGGCATGGTGTTCTTCAAAAGAGGCCGACGGTTAATACAAAAAGGTGCGTGCGATCCTTCTCTGGCTGTTTCTAAATATAGCGGTTCTGTTGTGTCTCGTGTCGCAAGTTCGGTGACGCAATAATGACGATTTTCTCCGGCTAATCAGTGACCAGCCGTGTTTACACGTCACGTTTTGGTAACGGTTCGGCGCACTTGGAACCTCGGCTGAGGTGGTACTGAAAAAAGGACCAGGTACCAGGTACTGTTGCCAGCGGGAAACCCCCCAAAAGTGAGTAGAACTGAACCGTGTCGTGCCGTACTATGCAGTGGAAAAGCGCCATAACATCAACCGTTATCAAGAGACATGCTGATATCATACCCCATCGTCTAGCCAATCATAGACGACTGTGAGCTTATGTATGAGGAAGAGGGCGGATAGCGCTTTCCTCAGAGCGTGTTAAGACAAACTGCTGTAGCTTGGAGGAAGCATGTGCTAGCGGCCACATGATAAGTGTGAGCTAAATTTAGGAAGAAGATTAGCGCAAAAAAATATAAAAAATAATGTCAATGAGCCGTTTAGTAAAGAATGGACTCTTATCGAATCAAATAATTCACTGAACAGAGCAGGAATTCCCGTTTTTTGGGTGAGTTTCTTGTTCCTCACGTATTTCCTAGAAATGAAGAAAGTGAAAGGTCAGGGGAAAGCGCGAGAGCGTCGGAGGAAACTGTCAGGATTGATGGAACGCCCACCTGAA
>CM060109.1:5693654-5933654 GCA_030522415.1 Channallabes apus
TGTGTGTGTGTGTGTGTGTGTGTGTGTGTGTGTGTGTGTGTGTGTGTGTATGGGTGGGTTGTTTACTGTACAGTGTGTGGTGTACTAGTGTTAGAATTAGTCTTAGATTCAGCTGGTGTATTCATGTAACTTATATGCACTAGTGTTGGACTTTAAAATGCATTTTTTATACAACTTTCATCTTTTCCATCTTTTTTTTCTTCATACCATCTTTACCAGCTCGTGTTGTAGGTTTTCCCGACAGACGATCAGGTTTCCCACAGTCGTGTGTGTATGTGTGTGTGTGTCTGTGTGTGTGTGTTTTTTTTAATGAATACCTCTGTGAGAATAACCGACTGACCCTCATGTCCAGATGTGTTTTTTTAATTTTTGTTTTATTTTTAAAGCACAGAGTGGAGAAATTATCTGTACTATTTATTTTTATACGATTACTTTATGCAAAATGTTCTTAATTTAAGTGCCATTTAATTTTTGTTTTTTTTAAGAGGATATGGTTATGGTTGAGTGCTAAGTTTGTGCACCCATTTGTATTAGGTCTCACATAGTCACAGTTTGTACAAAACAACAACAAAAAAAATTATAACCAGGTCATTTAATTTTTTTTTTTAATGTTTATGATTTTTTATTATTTTATTATTTTACAGAGTGCACACCCTGTGATCATGGTCACATCTTCGGGAACAGGTTTTGGATGCCCTCAAATCACTGTTAAAAAGGTTAATGGAAATAATAATAAAGATAAAATAGTCAAATAATGAGACAGAGAAAGAGTGATGCTCGCTCCGCCATTTTATCAATGATCTTTGTGCTGTGGTGCTTTTAGGAGACTCAGGTGCCTGGAGATTTCATGACAAAACGCTACTGAACCGTACTGTCCCTTGTCCCTTGGTGTGGAACCCTTAAGCGTACCTCATTTTCACATACTGTATCCTGCTTTAACCTTTTGCATGATGAATCTCATTTATAAGATGCATTATATCCATGTAAAAGATACAGGTACAAAAGTTCAAGTGTACCAGTTTAGTTACATCAAAATGTTTCATCCAAGTTTAGTACCCTTTCCTTTTTCTTCCCGCAAGAATGTAGTAGGTAACCTAGATCAAAGAGAAGAAAAAATATCGTTTCATCAACGAAAAACACCATATAAAAACCAAAACAAAAAACAATTCAGCTTTTTGATGTTTTGCACAAAAAAAAAGAACTATTTGGTGCACTGAAAAAACAGAAGGGGCACAAACTTTTGCACTCAACTCTCAAATCAGTTTTGCAGATCATTCTGAATGATCTGATAGGATTTATGACATGTGTTAATCATTGATAAGTGAGGAATTGATTTTGAATCAGTGTCACACACACACACACACACACACACACACACACACACACACAGAGATCAGGGGTGTCAACTCTGCAAGTCTTTGATAAAAGTTTCCTCCAATCTTGTGGACTGTAGAGTCTCAGAGTCTCAGAAACCAGAAGCTCTATTGTGCCACTAGGGGGCAGAAGAGAGCACTTGACTAATATACTAAATGCATGTATAGCTAGCTAATAACATTTCTGCTGTAAATTAAATTAAAAACTGTACTGTCTGTAATTTTTCATGACTGAAAGTAAATTTTAATTGAAGACGGTTAGGGGGGTGAATACTTACGCAGATGCCATGGATTTATTTTGTATAAATAATTACTTTTTTTTTTTCTCTCTCTTTTTTTGACACCCCTGATCTGGACTTTAGCATCGTTAAAGTGAGATTTAAACACTTGTTTTGCCTTATTTTTTTTTATGGGTATGATTAAATCAAAACTAAACGAGGTACTAAACAGTACCCTTTCTGGTGCCTGGGGGCGGTACCTTTAGTACTCGGCTATTACATGGATATTTGTGCTATTACATGGATGAAGGTGCGATTAAGCATCGCTTGTTAAACGTACAGTACGCTACATCACATTAGCCTAACGGTACCATCACAGCAGTACAGAAAGGTACAGTTAGTACCCTTTTCTCTGAGAGAGTTTGCCTGATCCAGGTGACTTTTATTTTGCAGATGCATTCGGGCTCAGCATTTAACCTTTAAGCTAGCCGAGCCTGGTAGCTTCTTTGATTAAATCTCGTGTGTGTTTGTGTGTGATGTTTTCCCCCTCTGATGCATGGAAAGTGATGAGCATAGAGATTGTATGTAATTACATTCAGATTTCTTAGAGACATTTGATAAAAATGGAAAGAACAGAAAAAGGCACACATACACACACACACACACACTTTATCTGATTAGTAACGCTTATACACACACACAGGGTATAAACCAGTACCTATAGTTCACAGAATATTTCGATGCTCCTACTCTTGCCCCCTTTTCTGCTTTCTGTCCTTTAAAGACAGTGATGTGTGTCGCCTCTGCTCCTGCTTTGTACAATAGAAAAAGGGGGGGGGGGGGGGGCGTGCATTCAGGACTGTGGGATGAAAAGTCTTTGTTTGTTTTTCTAAAAAAAATTGATGAGTAGAGGCTTTTTCTCATCTTTATTGTGACGGAGTTTATGATTCATCATTAGGATATGCAGTAGTCATTCACCTCTTGTTTTGTAAACACTAATATATTTAATTTGTTATACAGCACACGAACATTAAACTCTATTTTTTTGAGATACAACTTTGTTGTGCCTGCTTTCTTCACTTTAAACATGAATTCATGACTACATGAAAACTCATTGTTTAAAATCAGTTTTAGCCACAGATTTGTGCAGTTTTATAAGAAAACAGCTGTTAGGTTTTACTGAGCTTGCTGGAGAATACGAGTTCTTCTGGTAACTTTGTTTCCATATGAAAACTGATCACTCTTGTTTAGTCTGTCTGGTCTGTTTTCTTTACAGCCATGCATACTGTATATTCTCCTTCATTTATAAATTTTTAAGTTCTATATGGAAATACTGAATATCATGTCTGCATAATTATAAGCATATACAGTTTTATGGTGCCTAAGACTAATATATATATATATATATATATATATATATCTTATACTTTAGAGAGGTGTGAAGAAATCTTTTGAAGTAGGAATGCTTAAAAAAATTTTTATGTTATTTAAATGTTTTATTATTATCACTTTACCAAATGCAAAGTGAGCGAACAGAAGACGATCGGGACCGTGGAGAGCATTTTATTCATTCCCATTTTTGTATGACTGTGGTAGGACCTCCAGTCAGCAGGGGATTATCTAGAGAAATAAAGAGAGTTTTCACTCTCAGAACTCTTTTATTCTGCACAATCAAAAGTCTCGGTTTGACTCGAACACTCCTCGTATAATCTACACTAAACACTCTGATTTATCTAATAAGTGTTTGTAGGGCTCGTGCCGCCTGAAACGTACATGACATTTAACAATTTTCATTGTTTTAGAAACATTTTCATCAGTTAATTAAATCTTTGTAATTGTTTCTATTAACGTCTAAAACCCGTCAAACCCGAATTCCCTCAGTTTAGCCGACACACAGTAACAAGACACTTCACTGGAGCTTTTATATGAAGCAGAGTCGAGGTTACTACTGTAACACTGGTACATTGTTGTAGTTATTTTTTTTTTATAAGTAAAAATTTCCTAAAAAGAATAAATTTAACATAGTTTGTCATTAACATTATAAAACACAAAGTGTAAACTATTTTGAAGAAAAGTTTAAGTTACAGCTTTACATCTTTAGTACTTGAGACTCCTTCCATTAAAGTTGTCTCCTTAATTTAATTTAACTGTATATATACTGTATATATTTTAATGATTGTGGTCAAGCTTCTATTATTTTTGCACTTTAAAAAAATTGACAATTAATGCATGCTGTACAGACGGACCTCTCCAGGAGGAATGGGGTGCTATTACTTTTCTGAAAAGTTTTCCCCAAATTCCTGTTTTTCTGATTTGGGGTTCTGAAGCTGTATCTCCCTCGATTTTACATGCAGCCCTGAAACTTATATCAAAACATTAAGCCGGTTCTCCTGCACACAACGAAAAACAAAAAGTTTTTGAGTTATGAGGATTTGCTCTCCTGACTCACACATTTTTTTTTATCCTATCAGAAAAAAAGACGTCACATCAGAAAGCTCAAAAAAGTACTGCGTCTACAACTGAAAAAAATCGCATTGCTCAAAAGTGCACAGCTCTTTCAAAACTGGCCCTGAACTTGCTCCAAACTCACTCTGTTGAAAATGAACTGCGATCTAAAGTGAGTGAATCATCAGAAAACTACCTCCGTTTCTCTCTCTCTCTCTCTCTCTCTGTCTGAGTCTTGCCAATTTCGCACACACCCCCGCAAAACTTAAATCTAAACCCTCAGCCGGGATTCCTCACTGCTCCAAAAACAGTGAACACTCTAGAACGAACATATCCTGAGATATCTGGCTAAGGAGAAGCAGAAGCTACTTTTCCACTTACGTTTAAGCCGATGGAAGACATCAGGTTACATCAGGGATCTTCAACCAGAACTGTACAGTATGAGGTCCAGTAATGGAACCGTCCGCCCCAGCAGAGGTCCGGACAATTTCTGTACCTAAAAACATGAATCAATGCTGTTTGAAAGCTAAAGAAATAAGAGTAGAGAGCATTTCTGGTCGAATAAAATGAACAAACACACTGCCTGACCAAAGAAAAGAAAGAAAATGTAGCCATTTCAGAAGGGTCAAATTATTGCACTGTATAAAGCAAAGACAACAACTAAGGAGGTTTGAAATGATGGGAACTGATCAACACATTATCCAAACATAAAAGGATTACGCTTAATCGTCAACATTGTGGAACATTGGCAGTCTGAAAAAAACTATTGATCAATAATCAATTAACTTTTTACATTTACAAAGAAAGAAAAGAAAGAAAGAAAACAAGTCACTTCTTGCCTTTAATTGAGCAAACAGTTAAGAGGCTTCCATTGGATAATTACTGCAGTGATTAATACGGTTCAGCTCAAACAAGTTATTTAACTCTAACTGATGCAGCGAGGAGCTTCTCATTTCTTAAACAACCATGGCAGAAGAAAAGTCTTCTGGTTGTGGCAAAGATGCAACCCTGTTTCAGACGGAACAAATTATTGTCCTGCATCAAGCTAAGAAAACAACTAAGGAACTCAGAACTCAAGGGACTGGGACTAAACAGTTGCGTAGCTTCAAGTAAACCACTTATCAGTGAGACTAATCAGGGGGGAAAGGCATCAGTTTGCCTGGGGGACATTGGACAAAGCCATGTGGTCTGATGAGTCCAGATTTACCCTGTTCCAGAGTGATGGGGCATCAGGGTAAGAAGAGAGGCGGATGAAGGGATGCACCCCCATCATGCCTAATGTCTACCGTACAAACCAGTAGGGGGCAGTGTTATGATAGAGCTTCAGTTACTCAGGAAACGTTACAGTATGTGGCAATAAAAATGAAGTCAGCTGACAACCTGAATGTACTGTTTTCTCCATCGATGGAGCTTTTCTTCCCTGATGGCATGAACCATATTCCAAGTGATGTAGGTGATATAATTTTCACACTTGTATTGGCCACCAGAGAGTCCAGACCTTTATGTGCTCTACCTTTGTGCTGGAGAAGACTTTACGCAGCGGTCCAACTCTCGCATCATCAATACAAGATCTTGGAGAGAGATGAATGCGACTCTGCATGGACGGAAATGAATGTTGTGACGTTGTGTAAGCGTATTAAAGCGACCTCACAGTGAACGTATGCCAGAATCAAAGCAAAAGGTGGTCCAACAAAAAATTAAGTGTACGAGTTTCCTTTTATTTTTGGCTGGGAAGTGAGTTTACCAAACAGCATCGCTCTAAATGAGGCAGCGGTGGCTCAAGAGTCTAAGACTCTGGCTTACTGACCGGAAGGTCTTGGGTTTGAGTCCCAGCACTGCCACTGTTGAGCCCTTGAGCAAGGTCTCTAAGCTTATAAGCTCCATGTGACAAATAATATGATCTTAACCCTGGAGAACCCACGGGGTCATATTTGACCCAGACTTTTATTTCATCGTCATATTCAACCCACACACCAAAGTAAAGATTTCTTTTTGCATTACAACCCAGTGTGCCCTATGTGAACCCATAACACTGACATTTAGTGGTAACTGACTGAACTAACCGGATTTTTTTCACATCAAACATGGCTGCTACTGTGCTTTTTATTTGGTGATATAAAAGCTGATGCCAGTGTTTTTAGTTCCTGCCTTAGAACTAAACTTTATGTGCATAGTCATTGATGAAAAGTTAAAATCAATAAATATATTTTGAAATGAGAATCTGGTCTTTCCTTACTAAGAAAGAACTCCTGCCTTTATGTCATGAGTGAAAGTTACCAGTTGGTAAAACATACTGGATATCCCAAGGGGTCATATATGACCCATGTCATTACATGTAGTAGGAAAGGGTTAATTTTTAAAAAACACCTGTTTTAGGGTTCACTGGGTCTGTATCATCATTTCAGCCAAAGGAGATAGATTTCCTATTAGGATAAGGTGGTCTGGGTTTTCCAGAGTTAAAATTCACCAAATCTATACTTATATTCATCGTATATTTATTAGCTTCAGTTAAAATTCCCGTAGGCGACGTGACGTCCCTGTACTGTTACAGACATCACACCTGCAAGCCGACTTTGACAGCATGTTAGTTTTATAAATTTTTTCATCTCCAGTAAGTTTATCAGGGTCACGGTGGACCTTCGGACCTCATGCCAGGAACTCTGGCTGAAAGAAACCCGAGCTTAAATGTAAATGAACGCGTCTACACGTCTGTATACATGATGTAGGAGCTTACAGGAACAGTGTACAGTAAGTTCTGGACTCAACAGCAGCTTCTGAGAATTTAAAGTCCCGTTTTCACAAGTTGGGGAAATAAACGTGCGAGTGCAATATTTTCATATCAGGTTTCAGTGCGACTGGTTTACCTGCAAGAGCGATTTCTAGGAAACTGTAGGCCTGGTTGCGGGCCTGCGCTTCCTCTGAGCGCACTGCGTGAGCATTTCGGTGGCTTCACATCACTCGTTTGTGTGTGTGCGTGCTAGAAAACATGTCAGACGTGATTACTGCATGCTGACTGTTTCAGAACCAGAGAGTGAAAAGCCACGGAAAATCCAAAAAGTTTCAGAAACTGCTGTTTCGTTCAAAAAAGGAAACTCACAACTGCGTGTTTTCTGACCCTGAATTTATTTCCATTTGCTGTGATTAGCTTGCTGACTTGGGAGCACCGTGCGTGTGCGCGTGTGTGTGTGTGCGCGGGTGCGTGTGTGTGTAGGTCGTGGTGGCGTCTTCACCTCTCGTCACGTCACATCTACACATTTCGAAAGCCCTGAGATGACTCAGCGTGTGCGCCACTTGCATCTTCCTCCATTTTTATTGTGTTGGCGAGTGAAAGCTGCCCGGGTCTGAACCCCACGCAGAGGGACGCGCAAGGCGTCACGCCCACAGAGGCATTTCATGAACATGAATGCCATGATGTCATGTCGCCGTGCTCAGATAGAGTTGTCAGCTTGTGTATGTGTGTTTTTTTTCTTCTCTGCCCACAGGATGGAAAGAAATGCCCTTGACAGAGACGCTTTATAGTGAACTGCTGTACAACTAATGGCTGAACGGAAAAAAAAAAAAAGAAACTATTTACTTACATTGCTTTTCAACTCTGTAGGTCCTTCTGGAATTCCGTAAAGTCCGCGCACAGACCGCGAAACCAGGATACAAGAGGAGAAATGCGTGGAGCAGAAACGGGTCAACAGGACGACGGTACAGACACGAAACACTCTTACGGGATAGAACTTCGAGTTCAAGCAGATGTCGGTATTCCGACCACATGTTTAAGCCTCATCCAGACGTCGTCTTATTCTGTGTGATTCTGAGCCTGTAAATTTCTGAAGTCCATTTTTCATTCATAGATGCCGGACATTACAAAGGAAACAGACTTGAACGGTTCTTCTCATGAGTTTTCTAGTCCGAGTCGTTCCTTCTGTTAAATCTATTGCACTGCACAGCGTCTATGGGAGTCACGTGACAAAGGAACCAACGACTCGGACTAGAAGACTCATGAGATGAACCACTCATTTCTGTTTCCTGTACATTGCCTACGGAGATTTTGCGATGCTTTGTAGAAAATTAATGAATCACTCTCTGAGACTATGTGTTCTTCTGAGTCACATGATCATGAACGACCCATCACTACTACTGTACATATCTCTGCCTTTTATATACATACAAGCAAAAACATCACACACACTGTCAAGGAACTATGAATAAATCAGTATAAATAAATCAGATAAATCATCACGTGGCGTAAGGGTTAGCACTGCTGCCTCACACCTCCAGGGTCGAGAGTCTGATTTCTGCCTCGGGTCTGTGTGTGTGTGTGTGTGTGTGTGTGTGTGTGTGTGTGTGTGTGTGTGTGTGTGTGGATGTTGTGCCTGTGCTTGGTGGGTTTCCTCTGGGTTCTCTGGTTTCCTTCAACAGTCCAAAGACATGTAGAAGGGCATTTACACTGACATTATTTATCTAATTTTACAAATCTAAATATTACAATTGTAAAACATTATCAGTTGTCCTACATTTGAATTTTAAAGCTTTATCAAAAATTTACTTGATGTAAATGAATAACTATTGTA
The DNA here is from genome assembly GCA_030522415.1 of Channallabes apus. Taxonomy (NCBI): domain Eukaryota; kingdom Metazoa; phylum Chordata; class Actinopteri; order Siluriformes; family Clariidae; genus Channallabes; species Channallabes apus. The sequence goes on from CM060109.1 coordinate 5,702,253, forward strand.
ATCGCTGCATGTTTAAAATATTTATTTATCTAAAATTATTTGTATACCATGACATGGTCATCTGTGGTATGGCATCATGGCCATTTCCCAAGCTGCGAGTACAGTTTCTGGCCACATGATGGCAGTGTGGGGAATATTTATTTTGTACATTGTAAAATTTTATGTCCCTTTTTTTAAAATTTAATCTTAGATAAGTTGAGTGGAGAGCTGTGTGGTTTAATCAGTAATGCAATTTCATCAATCTTTTATCGTTCGATTCGATTAACTCAATCGATGGGTCAGCTTTCAATTCAGAATCGATTTAAACTTAAAAAAAAATGTATTTAGGTGAATTTTCAAATGTTGAACGCTCTCAACAAATTCACCATAGGTTTTTTAAAAAGAAAATAGACGTTTTCCGCAAATAACAGGTTATCACTTCTTCTACTTTTGATTGTATGGGCGGATGGTTGAATACCGCCACCTCCTGGACTGTAGTGCTGTGTGTTGTTGTTGTTGGTCTTTCGGCTGCTCTCGGCAAGGGGTCGCCACAGCGCACTATTCAGTCCGCACTACAACTTGGCGCAGGTTTTACGACGGATGCCCTTCCTGTTTGCCCTCCCATTGTATCCGGGCTTGGGACCGGCACTGTATCCAGTGGCTGGGGGGGTTTGGGCACTGGCTGGGAGTCGAACCCGGGCCTTCCACATGGCAGGCGAAACACCTACCACTGAGCCACCTGTGTGAGACATTAAAATAAAAAAATCAACAACACATGGTACATACCATTTCAGTGTTTCTTAGATATTTTTATTTGCTTTGAGACAGGCGGAGCATTACCCAGTGGCTGAAATATGTCACTACATCGAGTCTAAAATTGTCTAACCTACTGTATATTAGCGCTGGACGGCCTGGTGGCTTAGTGGTACAGTAGCACTAGCACCTAGGGTCTTGGTTCGATTCCCACCTCGGGGTCTGTGTACATGGAGTTTTTTAATGTTCTCCCCGTGCTTGGTGATGCATGATAAAGCAATAAAACAAGAGTGTAATAAATATATTCTATTGAATTCTATTATTTTTTTGTATTTGTGATTTTTAAAGCACTCATACAGTATCATGTGACTTTGGGATTCACATGACCTGAATACTCAAACATGAGTTAAGTATAAAGCAGCGGGATGCTGGAGAGTGTTTACCTCCACACTGGTTGAAGCTAGGACACTGGTTATTTAATATCTATCCGTTTTCATGGCCACTGGACCAGCAGGAGACGCGGATGCTGAGCACTGTCTAATCATCTCTGCGCATGAACTATAACGGAGATGTGAGTGACTGTGCATATTTCATAGTTTTCAGTTCATGGAAAATCAAAGTCTAACTGATATTTCACTTCTAACAGACTCGCACTCATGTGTGAAAGTAAAAACCCCTGTGTGTGATACAGCGAGTGATACGTGCATGTCGCTGCTCTCCTCTGGTGCTGTATGTACACACATTAAACATCTCGGAACAGCTGGACTGTGTACCGGTGTCCGATAAAAAATGTTTGGGCATCTTAATGCAAATATCAAAACTTCACTTACGCAATAAACATCAGGGCTACTGAATCGAATCGAATCGACAGCATGGCTCTGATTCACAGCCCTGGATGTGCTGGATCACGTGCTTTTCTCTGAACTTCTGGATAATGAATGTACTGTAGAAACTACTCTTCGATAGCCCTTATCCTGTACAAGATCATACCCAGCCTATACCCGGGCACAAGGCGGGGTACACCCTGGACATGGTGTCAATCCAATCCAGAGTGTCAATGCAATCTACGAATGCCAATTAAGCCTAATCTGCATGTTTTTGGACTGTAGGAGGAAACCCACCAAGCACAGGGAGAACATGCAAACTCCATACACACACAGATCCTGGAGGTGCGAGGCCACAGTGCTAACCAGTACGTCACCATGCTGACCCAATGCACTGTAGGAATCATTTTGCCAAATAAATCATGTGATTTATTCTGTTGAACAGATTTTATTTTTTCGCCGTAATACTTTTCAGGGCTGAGAAATAAACATGAAATGCTTAATTTTCTATGCCTCATCTTTTGCGTTTATCAAAGATGAGTATTTTTGTTTAAAGGTGGTGACTTACTGTATACTGTATAATAAAAAGCTCGCTTCAGTCGCTTCTACTTTTTAAGAAAGTTTGGCACAAGAAATAGACGCAGGTGCGTAACCCGACTCTGAACACCGGGAACTGTTCATTCATTCATTTTCTATATCAGTTAACCTGTACAAGGTCACGGCAAGCCTGAAGCCTTTCCTATAGGAACCCTAGGAACTAAAACTGTAACAGTCAAACCTCCTGACTCTAATGTCAGGCCTGCACATTCTCATTACTCGTTAGCTTCATTATCTGACAGATTAAACAGATTCGAGTGGAAATTTCGTTTCAGCATGACTTCTCATCAAACCCCTCCTCTAATTGGTAGGCAGCTTCCTAAGGACACGCGTGGGCGCGACTGCCAGCAATCTCCTCCTCCGTTTGTGCAGGATGAAACGCTCGGAATCCGTATATATAATCCAGCAGGGATAAACAGCTCCTGCTAACAGACGGTGTGTGAATTAAACCTGTCACCTGAGCTGCATCAGGTCTGCCTGACTTTGAGCTCCGTCGGTGGGCTTTTGTTTTTTTTTCCGTGTGTGTGGGAGGGCAGGTGGGCGTGTTTTTTTTTTTTTTTCCGCCATTATTGTGTGCAGAGAGGAATTGTTAGCTTGTTAAAAAAAAAAAAAAAAAGAAAAGGAGAGAAACTTTTGCTTTCTGACGGTAGCAACAACTGCAACTGTTAAGAAAAAACAGAACAACAACAACAATGACTAAACGTCCAACACGTCTACATGTTAAACACACATCACACCGCACAGAGATCATCGACAGTCTGATTAGGGTTTTTTTCTTCCCTTTCTTTCTTTCTTTTTTTATGAAACTGAGTTTACAGTAACGGCGAGAGCTGAAAGCCGTGGGCGTCTGTCTCCAGGCAAACATCCCTCACCACATGAAGGGAAGCGTCTGTTCCCCCACACGCCTGCTAGTTTACGCTCCTAAGGCGAAAATGAAGGCCTGCCACTGACATGCAGCTGTTAAACATGCTAGCGGTAATAACAGGTAGCTTTTATTAGGATCCTGACACGTGACGCTATTAAAAATAAAACCTCCAGTACATTTCATACTGCATGAGGTCTACATTTTAAAAAACTGGAATTAAAATAACACACACACACAGCCAGACAGACAGACAGACAGACAGACAGACAGACAGCCAGTCAGACAGACAGACAGACAGACAGACAGACAATATGAACAATATGACAATATGAACAAGAGTGAGAAAGAAGAAAGTAAGGAAAAGAAAAGCGTGAGAGCGAGTGAAAGAGCGAGAGAGCGTTTATAAAGCGGAGCTGCTGATTGGTCGGACCGACGTGACGTCATCTGCGTACTTCAGACGGAAGAATCTGCTGTGTGTTGTTTACATCATACATCTGAACTATACAAATAAATTAAAACGATTCCTCAATTCTAATAAACTTAATGTTACTGTGACTATAAGGATTACTGTTAGTAATATCACCGCTATTATTATTATTATTATTATTATTATTATTATTATTATTAATAGGCGGCACGGTGGTGTAGTGGTTAGCACTGTCGCCTTGCACCACCAGGGTCCGGGTTCGATTCCCCGGCCAGGCTCGATTCCCGTCTCTGTGTGCATGGAGTTTGCATGTTCTCCCCGTGCTTGGTGGGTTTCCTCCGGGTACTCCGGTTTCCTCCCACAGTCCAAAGACATGTAGGTTAGGTTAATTGACATTCCAAATTGCCCGTAGTGTGTGAATGAGTGTGTGTATGTGAGTATGTGTGTGTGTCCTGCGATGGATTGGCACCCTGTCCAGGGTGTACCCCGCCTAGTGCCCTAAGTTTCCTGGGATAGGCGCCAGGCCCCCGCGACCCTGTATATAAGGATAAAGCGGTACAGAAAATGAATGAATGAATGAATGAATTATTATTATTACTAGTGCATGGTTGTGTAGTGGCTAGCACTATCGCCTTGCTTCTCCAGGGTCCAGGTTCGAGTCCCACCTCGAGGTCTGTGTGCATGGAGTTTGCACGTTCTCCCTGCGCTCGGTACAGTGGGTTTCCTCTGGGTTCTCTGGTTTCCTCCCACAGTTTAAAGACATGACAGATTAGGCTGATTTGAAAAAGAAAAAATTGGAAAATCCAAAAGTGATCATGATTGATCTTTACTCTTCCTCGTTGGACTACGGAGGTTCCTAGATAGTTGGATTATTACTTATACTATTACTATCGGTATTACTATTACAGCTTCTCCTCTTACCGCTTCTGTGTACAGTATTACTCCTTCTACCAATATTACTACTCTTATTATTGGCACTGCTTCTACTAAAACAATAACTGCATCATCACTGTCACTACGGCCACTACTCCTATTACTAATCCTAGGGATCCTGTGGGTGCTGTGGGCGCTCCATGGACCTTTCTCGTAGGCTGGGTCGGCAGTCTCTGGCTCTTTGCCTGCCGGGTCTCTGTTCTGTTCCAGGTCTCTGCCTGAAGTCTGCTGAGGGCTTCTGATGCCATTGTGTGTATATATATATATATGTTGTTGTTGTTGTTCTTTCGGCTGCTCCCGACACGGGGTCGCCACAGCGGATTATCCGCACCACAACTTGGCACAGTTTTTACGCCGGATGTCCTTCCTGACGCAACCCTCCCATTTTATCCGGGCTTGGGACCGGCACTGTATCCAGCGGCTGGGGTTTGGGCACTGGCTGGGAATCGAACCCGGGCCTTCTGCATGGCAGGCGAAACACCTACCACTGAGCCACCAGTGCCCATATACAGTATATATATATATATATATATAGAACTCTAAATGAACGTCTCCTCTGCAGCAGAGGTCAGTTTTGGTCTTGCTTTCCTGGGAAGGTCTTCATGAGAGACAGTTCCATCATGGAGCTCGATGGGTTTGCACTTGACAATAATTATCTAATACCATACTGTATGTGTCATTTCATAGTTTTGAAAAAAAAAATCCAGTATTGTTCTAGAATGGATAAATTGTAGAAACTAAATCCAAACTCATGTGCAAACTTTAGACGCAAGGGAGGCCAGTGTGAAGCTTCAGATGTGAATCAGACAGACATGGCTCGGTGTACTGCGATGGTGACCAAGCGAGCGCTAGTGAAACACTGGGATAAGTGCATTAGTGTAGCAGGAGATTATATAGAGACATAAAGGGAGTTTTTAACTCTCACAACGCTCAGTGTTCTATTAATCTGCACAGAAGTCCCAGTTTAACTCGAACGCCCCACCTGGATGATACATGAGGCAAAGAACTAGCGGTTGCTTTTTAAAAAGGGCCATGTCTGCACTTGTGATCATTATCATACTTTAAGAAACACATTTATGAAATAATACGACTTCGAGTGGATGAGTGATGAGTGCACTTCAAACTGATCTCAGGACAGTCCACTAGTTAGCACGCTAGCTCTAATTTAACCAGGGCAGGTTTTGGGGCGGAGCATTTTAGCACTTGAATGGGGAAAGGAGTGGGCTCTAACGCCACCTGCTGAGTGTTTAACATTAGAGGTCTAATCCTTCACTGACTGTCGAACACTTTATATTGAATCACACTACGATTATTGTCTTGAGAATGTATTATATGAGTTAGTTAAAAATATACAGTATGTTATTGGTGATGCTGATGACAGTAAATAAATGTACATTTTACAGTCTAATTTTTTGTTTATTTAACTAATCATATCTAAAGCACTTTAATGAAGATCTGCACAGTGTTCATGTGAAATAAAACACTTAAAAAGGGAGTTTAACAATCAGTTGTTCCTTAATCCATCAGTATGAACACTGTTTAATGTACTATTTCTGTATTATGGTCTGAGTGTGTGTGTATTACATTGCAGAACTTTCATATAATAACTTTAATATGTGTTTATTTCTGTCATTTGTTTATTTACAGCACTACTGTACATGATGACATCGCTATAAATAGCCTCATAATATGTTCTGTCAGTCATTGCACTATGGTCATATCCTTCATTTATTTAATATATATAGTATATACAGTATATACAGTACAATCATCATGCACATTTTACCTCATTAATGCACCTTAAATTATTAAACAAAAATCTTTAAACCAAAAAATTGGTGCCGATCGTAGGAAGAGAAGTAGATCAAGTTCCTTCAGGTGCGTTTTGGAAAACGACAGAAAAAAAAACCTTTGACTTCCTGTTGAGTTGAGCCCAGGACATGCCGTGTGAAAGTTGTTCAGCTTAATGACCTCTAACTGGTTTTGAATGTTTACGTGCAAGTGTGTATGAGCTATGCAGCAAAATGTTGCCCGGAGCCCAGACACTCAGGCATCCTAACGGCAGCAGATTCCAACCTGTCTGGCAATTTTCATGAGTTTTTGAACATGTTAAGACCCAAAATGTGGGACACAGATCCTTAGGAAAGCAAGAGGGCCCCTTACACACTATGATGACATAAGGCTGATGATGTCATAGTGATTGGGCCCTAATAATGATAATCCTTACAAGAACAATAGGGCCCTTGCACATTTATGACATCAGCACTATTTTCAAACAGCATCATCAGAGCAATGACGATGATATCATAGTCAAGTTGTCATTGTGCTGATGTCACAGTTCTTGGGCCCTAATTCGGCAGGACCAGGCTGCTACAGTATATATATATATATATAAATCCCAACCTGTGTGCCGATTTGTGAGCATGTTAAGACCCACAAAAGGGCCTGAATGATTGAAAACAAAAATATAATAAAATTATCAAACATCAGCACACAGGTGGGAACCTGCGGCCAGTCTGGCCCCTGAGCATGACTACATAGCTCATACACACTTGCATGTACACACTACACAACTACGGCATTGTTTGTTTCTTTTCTGTATTTGTACACCCTTTTGAATATAGTTCTACTATGTCTCTACTTTATATTTACACATTTTTCTTTGTACAACCCCTGGCAAAAACGATGAAACCACCCTCTCAGAAGATGTTCATTCAAATGTTTAATTGTGTAGAACAAAAAACAAGCACATACATGCCACAAAACTATTTTCACTCAACAATACAAACTTCTGGCTGTATAAAACACTTAAAAAAACAAAGAAAGATAACTATAGTCAACGACAACTGTTTTGACAACTCAAACAGAGGAAAAAAATATGGAATCACCAAATAAAAACACTACTTGTACTTTGTTGCTTTATAACAGCTTGAATTCTCTGAGGCCTGGATTTAACTAATGTCCAACAGTAGACTTCATCAGTCTGTCTCCAGCTTTGTCTTATTGCAGTTGCCAGATCAGCTTTGCAGGTTGGAGCCGTGTCCTGGACCACTTTCTTTCATTTCCACCACAGATTTTCAATTGGATTAAGGTCCGGACTATTTGCAGGCCATGCCATTGACATTATATGTATTTCCTGTAGGAATGTTTTCACAGATTTTGCCCTATGGCACGATGCATTATCATCCTGAAAAATGATGCTACCATCACCAAACATCCTTTCAATTGATGGAATAAGAAAAGTGTCCAAAATCTCAACATAAACTTGTGCATTTATAGAAGATGTAATGACTGTCATGTCTCCCATACCTTTACCTGACATACAACCCCATATCAATAATGATTGTGGAAATTTGCATGTTTTCTTCAGGCAGTTGTCTTTATAAATTTCATTGGAACGGCACCAAACAAAAGTTCCAGCATCATCACCCTGCGCAATGCAGATTCGTGATTCATCACTGACTCTAACTCTCATCCAGTCATCCGCAGTCCAAGATTGTCTTTCTTTAGCCCACTGAACCCTTGTTTTTTTTCTGTTTAGATGTTAATGATGGTTTTCTTTTGGCTTTTCTGTATGTAAATCCCATTTCTTTTAGGCGATTTCTTACTGTCCGGTCACAGACATTGACTCCACTTTCTGCCCATTTGTTCCTCATTTGTTTTGTTGTGCATTTTCTGTCTCCAAGGCATATTGCTTTAAGTTTTCTGTCTTGGCGCTTTGATGTCTTTCTTGGTCTACCAGTACGCTTCCCTTTTACAAGCTTTCCATTTGATTTGTACTTGGTCCAGATTTTAGACACAGCTGACTGGGAACAACCAACATTCCATGAAGATTTACCTTCTTCAAGAAGTTTGATAATTCTCTCCTTTGTTTCAACTGACATCTCTCGTGTTGGAGCTATGAGTTATGTCAATCATCTTGGTTCAACACATCCCTAATGTGTGCAAGCACTCTTTTTTAACTGTAGACTAATTAGCAGTTGTAATCAGATACAGGGATTTGTTTTAGAAATGCAAAGTGCATGGTGATTCCATATTTTTTTTCCTCTGTTTGAGTTGTCAAAACAGTTGTCATTGACTATAGTTATCTTTCTTTGGTTTTTTTTTTTTTTAAGTGTTTTATACAGCCAGAAGTTTGGATTGTTGAGTGAAAATAGTTTTGTGGCATGTATGTGCTTGGTTTTTTTTTCTACACAATTAAACATTTGAATGAACATCTTCTGAGAGGGGTGATTCCATCATTTTTGCCAGGGGTTGTACATCTTTATCTTATCTTCTTACTAGTAGACTTTCCTGCAGTACCGCTCTTGTCCGTTAGGTGTCAGTGTAGCTCCACGTACGTATCCAGGAATACAGTATGCATACAGTACCCCAGTTTGACACCAGGGGGAGTAAAACTCCACAGCAGATCCTCCCAGTCTGAGGTTCTAGAAGGTTCTGGAAGGAGTACGACCTCGAGGAGGGACTGATGAGGGAAAAACCTCTCAGGTGGACACATGGACACGTGGCAGAAGCTGCTAAGAGACATTATTGTGGACAACTCAGCTGATAATAATGTCTAAATAATAATAATAGAAAAAAAAGACAAAATTCTTACACACTTTGGATAAAATTAATTTAATGCTTTTTTGTTTAACCGAAATAAAAGTATTATTATTGTTGTTATTATTATTATCAATAAGTAGGGGTAATAATAGGAATGTGTATTTATTTATTGTGATTTTCTAATTATTATTATTATTATTTATGATTATTTAAAGCCTTATCAGATGATGTCATTAATGGACATTGCTGAAGATTCATTACTCGTGTTTCTCCTCCACCAGAATAATCCTCTGTGATATCTTCTCACAAATTAACTATAACCCAAAGAATAAGGCTGTGATTGTGTAATCGACTGCCTTCCGCCTGACGTACACATCCTGCTTTATCGGTTTTATTACATTAGCATGCTTTAAACTCGGTAATAAGTGATGTATTGCGGTTTGAGTTGAATTTTCACCTTGGGACAACATTCAGGACATAAAAAAAAAAACACTAATGAGCTCAACAGCTTATAGATCAACATCACGTAACAGAACCAGGATGATGAAATAAACCCAAAGATCCCTACAGTACATCTCTCATTTGATACACGCAGCGCCGGCTGATATCATGAATAAACCCAGGTGGAGTCCAGAAGCTAGTCATGACCTTGTAACCTCCTTTAGGAGTCAGGAAGAGGACAAGGCTCGTTGATCCAGTCAATCCTGTGGAATAAGACAGCAATGAGATACATTGTCGCAGAGACAAACAGCTAGAAATCTTGTTCTTCTGGCTCAGGGTAAAACAGTAACATCCGGGTCGACTGGAAGGAGAAGAATAGAAGTGATAAAAGAAAGTCTGTACATACTGTACATTCACACTTCGTGTTGGAACGCACCAAACCAACCACTGCACATCTGCAAACATATATGTGCAAAACACATTCTGGTTTTTGGTTGCACATTATGGCTAATGTTTACACATTCTGGTTTATGTTTACATACAAAACAATTACTTTTGCACTTTAAAAGATGGACAATATCACTGCGCCTCATCAGTCTATTTCAGAGGGGAGAGAGGGGCTAAATTATGTAAATGACATCTGACTTTCTTACAAATAACGGACATTTAATTTAAAATATTATAAACACAGACCAATAATTAGCACTTTTTTAATTTATTTAATTGTGTGAAATGGCTAATATAAACAGGTAATAAAACGATGATGATGTGGAGGTGAATTGGTTTAGTCTTGACTTCTGGTCGTGAGTGACAGCGTTGGGGGAAATCTGCTGATTGTTGAATCGTCGATTATAAAGTATAAACACAGCGATGGAGAGAAAAAGTGCAAAGCTGTCAGGGGCCCAATTTAGGAAAAAAAGAAAAGAAGATGAGGAGAAACGGACAAAAGATAAATGTATGCAACAATGTTCTCTCTGTATGATTAAGTTATTCATGTCATCATGTTAATTAGTGGTATAACGTTAACTCTTAGGTTTGTTAGCCTTCTTGCTTATGATGCTTGCTGTGCTTACCTTGCTAAAAAAAAACACACACACAAAATAAAATCCTAATTTACAAACCATCACAGAAATTCTAATGGTTTCTATTAAAATAACATTATGTACCATTAACTTTTTCCAGTATATTGTTACAAAATTCCTTATTGTAGTATGTTTTGGTCACTTTTCCAGTAGGATTTACCATCCGACCCACCAATAGAATCAATCCATCATATACCAGCAGACATTGTTATACTTACCATTAAAACCAATACAATTCCCATTATAACCATTAAATCTTGTATTATTTTTGGGCACGGTGCCACAGTGTATACAACACGAGATCTAACTAAATTTAACCACTAAATTATGCTTTGTAACAAAACTGTTGTAAGTACAGTTATTTATTTCCATTGTTTATGTTAATGTTGGCTATAGCCAATATATTTACAGTATAATGTAACTAGCCAGTGTAATTTACATACTGTATAGTGTAGATAGTTTAAAAGACTTTTTCCATTTGCTATAACTCTGTTACGTGACAAATCATATAATTTGGTAAAATTAAATTGGTCTGTTACGGAACGACATGTAGTATAACTATAATAAAAGGTGTGGTGTGTACACAGTGTGAAGTTCTGTCAAGTTTGATGTCTTGGGGCTCCGGGAGAGTCTCTTATGTACATATAAAGGCACGTGGTGTCCATACTTTCACTTTTGATATACGTGCGTTAAACGTATATAAGTCATTAACGTATTCGACCACATATACATTATTATTATTATTTTATTTTTTTTACATTCTCCGTAATGTGTGTATATATATTTTTATATAATTATGTTTATCACATCTTTATAATCATTCTTTAATCCGTTTCGAGTCTATAACGTGCACATGCGCCTCAACCGTGACTCACTTTCTGGCAAGGGCGTGATGCAGGAAAACCAAACCATGACCGACGTGTGGCGTGACCAATCAGGAAGCGTCGTGGCGGTCCTGCCACCAATAGAAACGCAGACGGGGATCGAGGGGCGGGGCCAGGGACATTTTGTCGGTCGCAGCTGGCGGTTTTACAGAGGGTTTTCGAGAAGGAGCGCTCGCGCAGCACACTGTCGGCGTTTTTTTAGATGTTTTAATAAGGAGGATTTCACTCTCATTTAACGCGATCGGACTGAGATGTTACACCTCAAGTGCTCACCTGTGCTGCTGAAGGAGCTGTTTCACGTGAGCCTTAAGCGTCCGTTAGTCAGTAGCGCGAGGCAGCACGCGCAGACGCACGCGCAGGGCTCCCTGCGCCCCGATGTCCGGGTGAGATGTGCACTGATACCCCCGGGTCCTGTCTCACACACCCCGGGGTGGAGCCGCGCACACTGCACACACACCGATGGAGCGGCCCAGAGCGATGGAGCGGCCCAGGAGGCCGACGGCGACAAGTAAGACCAAGTCCAGGTGTCTCTTATTAACGGTATTAATCACGGAGTGAGGACGGGGCGGGGGACCGGGGGGGGGGATGCCGTCTCCATGGCAACCCCGCAGCGCCCTTTAACCAACCTGTAACACACCTATAAGGGGAAGTGGTGGTCACGTGACCGACACCGAGGGGTCTGTGTGTGTCTGTGAGTGTTCAGTCTATTTGTGTCAGTGTGTGTGTGTGTTGAGTCTGTGTGTGTGTGTGTGTGAGTCATTCTGTGAATGTGTGTTCAGCCTGTGTGAGAGAGTGTTCATTCTGAGTGTGTGTGTTGAGTGTGTGTGTGTGTGTTGAGTGTGTGTGTGTATGTTGAGTGTGTGTGTGTATGTATGTTGAGTGTGTGTGTGTGTATGTTGAGTGTGTGTGTGTGTATGTTGAGTGTCTGTGTGTGTATGTTGAGTGTGTGTGTCTGTGTGTGTGTGTTCATTCTGTGAGTGTGTGTGTTGAGTCTGTGTGTGTGCGTGTGTGAGTCATTCTGTGAGTGTGTGTTCAGCCTGTGTGAGAGAGTGTTCATTCTGAGTGTGTATGTTGAGTGTGTGTGTGTGTATGTTGAGTGTGTGTGTGTGTGTATGTTGAGTGTGTGTGTGTGTATGTTGAGTGTGTGTGTGTGTGTATGTTGAGTGTGTGCGTGTGTATGTTGAGTGTCTGTGTGTGTATGTTGAGTGTGTGTGTCTGTGTGTGTGTGTTGAGTTTGTGTGTGTGCGTGTGTGAGTCATTCTGTGAGTGTGTGTTCAGCCTGTGTGAGAGAGAGTTTATTTATTTATTTATTTATTTATTAAATAAAGTGTGTTAAATATACACTTTATTAAACACTCTATTAAATATAGAGTGTTCATTCTGAGTGTGTATGTTGAGTGTGTGTGTATGTTGAGTGTGTGTGTGTGTATGTTGAGTGTGTGTGTGTGTATGTTGAGTGTGTGTGTGTGTATGTTGAGTGTGTGTGTGTGTATGTTGAGTCTGTGTGTGTGTGTGTTGAGTCTGTGTGTGTGTGTTGAGTCTGTCTGTGTGTGTTGAGTCTGTCTGTGTGTGTGTGTGTGTGTGTGTGTAAGAGGCTCCTGGAGGTGTTTAAATATGGAAAGTAACTGAGGGTGTGTGTGGTCACATGACCCAGGCCCTATACTATAGCTATAAACCTGGGTGTGTATGTGTTTCGTGAATCTGATTGGCATCAGGCTCACGTGAAACACACACACACACACACACACACACGCACCAACAGGTTTATGATGTTGTAAAGGGACTTTCATAACATGCTGTCACACCCACTACAAAAGAGGATTCTTCACCATTAGTTTCATACTTTCTTTAAAATCAAAGCTGCACAAACCTGGCAACCCTCCGTCTCTTAACGTAGTTATCACTCAGACATATCCGACGACACAAGTAACGTTTCCTGCATTAACCCTTCACTTTAGAATATACTATTAATACTGAAAGTGTATAAATAAATGTGCCAAGTGATAAAGCCTGTGTGTTCTTACACTATTTAAGGATGTACAGATCTCTAAGTCACAGCGTGTGTGTGTGTCTCATGTCTATTTGCTTGGACGGAGGATGTGAAGCCAGACCTTTTCGACTTGGAATTCCCACACGGAAAATTAGTAAGGTCTGATCAAACCCTGAGTCCAGCGTATGACGTCATCCCATTTGGACAGGGCCGCTCCGTTAGTCTCACCACATAAAGCTAGGTTTTCCTGACTTTAATGAGTTTTATTTCAGGTTACATAACAGAGACGCGCTATTTGGTTGAACCACATGACTGACTGACTAGCCAACCACATCATTAGGTAACTAAACAACATTACAACTGAGTAACTAACCACCCACATGAATAACTAACCAACTACGTTCTTAAGTAACTAACCAACCACACCATTAGGTAATTAACAAACCACATCATTAGGTAACTAACCAACCACATGACTGTCTTACTAACTAACTAACCACACCATTAGGCAACTAAACATTATTACTGACTAAGTAACCAACCACATCATTAAATAACTAACCTACCGCATTCAAAACAACTTTACAACTGAGTAACTAACCAACCACATGAATAACTAACCAACCACACCATTTCGTAATTAACAAACCATATAATTAAGTAACTAACCTACCACATTATTAAGTAACTAAAAAATTTTACGACTGGGTAACTAACCAACCATATCATTAATTGACTAACCAACCACATGAATAACTAACCAACTACATCATTAGTTAACTAGCCAACCACACCATAATAAACAAACCACATAATTAGGTAACTAACCAACCACATGACTGACTATTTGACCAACCACACCATTAGGCAACTAAACATTATGACTGACTAAGTAACCAACCACATCATTAAATAACTAACCTACCTAAACATTTTTACAACTGAGTAACTAACTAACCACATCGTCAAGTAACTAACCACCCACATGACTGAAAAACTAACCAACCACATCATTAGGTGACTGACCTGCCAACCACTCACATGACTATTAACTAAGAAAGGTTAGTTGGTTGAAAGAGAGGTGTGAGGCATCCAAATCCCACTTCCCAGCTCAGACGTGTGAATGAGTTCTGTGTGATTTGTGTACATCAGTGGTGTTTGCCAGTTTTGTCCCACCTAAGTGTCAGATATTCAGATCCCGTCGTACACCCGTGTGAGAGATTTTGGAAATGCAGGCTCGGTTATTTATAACACACCAGAGAGCAGATGATGGAGGCGGCGACAAATACAAATCCACAGCTTGAGCTTGAACAGCTTCATCGCATCATCTCTGATTATCTTTATACAGGATTAAACCCGTATGTAGATGCAGAACCGATGCAGAGTGTCGGTATGTGAGGAATGTGTGAGATCGATCTCTTGTACAAACACACAGAGAGAACATGGCGTCGGGTCAGACGAAGCGGCCCATTGCTCGACACAGAACCAGAACGAACGCGTCGCTGCTTTACTGTTCGTTAAACTGAAGCACTGCTTGTGCCTGCTCGTCTCCCATCACACACTCCACTTCTTTGTGGGAGGCACCAGATGGGCAGGTGGAGATATGTACACACACACACACACACACACACACACTTAACAGTGTAGTGTGATGAAATAAGAGCGAGCGTGGATGTTTCAAGAAAAGCAAACTAACCTCTACTAACCTCTACACACACTTGCTATCAGTTCTGGGTGATGGGTAACATTCTGGTGCGCTGTGATTCACTCAGACACACACACACACACACACACACACACACACACACACACACACACACACACACACACACACAGAGCTAGAGCACAAAAACATAAAAATATATAATATTCATCATCATCAACAACTTTATGAGCTCGTGTCACCTTAAAAAACAATTATTGATTTATAATTATAATTATTGGCACCCTGTGGAAATGTGACTTTTTCCCCCCATCAATTTATTTGTGGTTTGCTTTATTTTTATGCTACTAACCAACTAACCACATGATTAGCTAACCAACCGCATGACTGACTAACCAACCAATTACATTATTATGCAACTAACCAACCAACTCGTAAGGTAACCAAATGACCACATGATTGACTAACTAACCAACTACCAACATGATTAACATACCAACCAATCAAACAACCACCTTATTAGTTAACTAACCCACCACCTTATTACATAACTATCCAACCACATGATTAACTAACCAACCAACCACCTCATTAGATACCTAACCAACCGCCTCATTAGATACCTGACCAGCCACCTCATTAGGTAACTAACCAACCACCTAATTATGTAACTATCCAAACACACGATTAACTAACTATCCAACCACCTCATTAGTTAACTAACTTACCACCTCATTAGGTAACTAACCAACCTCCTTATCAGGTAACTAATTAACCACCTTATAAAGTAACTAACTAATGACATCATAAGGTAATTAACCTACCACTCATTAGGTAACTAACCAACCACCTCATCAAGTAACTAACCAACCACCTCATCAGGTAACTAACTAACCTACCACCTCATCAGGTAACTAACCTACCACCTCATCAGGTAACTAACCTACCACTCATCAGGTAACTAACTAACCACCTCGTCAGGTAACTAACTAACCACCTCGTCAGGTAACTAACTAACCACCTCGTCAGGTAACTAACTAACCACCTCATCAGGTAACTAACCTACCACTCATTAGGTAACTAACTAACCACCTTGTCAGGTAACTAACCTACCACTCATCAGGTAACTAACTAACCACCTCATCAGGTAACTAACCTACCACTCATCAGGTAACTAACTAACCACCTCGTCAGGTAACTAACTAACCACCTCATCAGGTAACTAACCTACCACTCATCAGGTAACTAACTAACCACCTCATCAGGTAACTAACCTACCACTCATCAGGTAACTAACCTACCACTCATCAGGTAACTAACCTACCACTCATCGGGTAACTAACCTACCACCTCACCAGGTAACTAACTAACCACCTCACCAGGTAACTAACCTACCATCTCACCAGGTAACTAACTAACCACCTCACCAGGTAACTAACTAACCACCTCATCAGGTAACTAACTAACCACCTCATCAGGTAACTAACCTACCACTCATCAGGTAACTAACCTACCACTCATCAGGTAACTAACTAACCACCTCATCAGGTAACTAACCTACCACTCATCAGGTAACTAACCTACCAGCTCACCAGGTAACTAACTAACCACCTCACCAGGTAACTAACCTACCACTCATCAGGTAACTAACCTACCACTCATCAGGTAACTAACTAACCACCTCATCAGGTAACTAACCTACCACTCATCAGGTAACTAACTAACCACCTCGTCAGGTAACTAACTAACCACCTCATCAGGTAACTAACCTACCACTCATCAGGTAACTAACTAACCACCTCATCAGGTAACTAACCTACCACTCATCAGGTAACTAACCTACCACTCATCAGGTAACTAACCTACCACTCATCAGGTAACTAACCTACCACCTCACCAGGTAACTAACTAACCACCTCACCAGGTAACTAACCTACCATCTCACCAGGTAACTAACTAACCACCTCACCAGGTAACTAACTAACCACCTCATCAGGTAACTAACTAACCACCTCATCAGGTAACTAACCTACCACTCATCAGGTAACTAACTAACCACCTCATCAGGTAACTAACCTACCACTCATCAGGTAACTAACCTACCAGCTCACCAGGTAACTAACTAACCACCTCACCAGGTAACTAACCTACACCTCATTAGGTAACTAATTAACCACCTCATCTTGTAAGTAACCAATCACATCATTAGGTAATTAACTAACTACATGATTAGATGAGTAACTAGATGAGTAAGTGCCCACCTGATGATTAGGTAGTACAGAGCAGTGTTCTGAGGGTTACAGAGTGCAGTACTGAGTAATATAACTACAGAACAGAAAGCCTGTGATGTAGATTAACTCTGAGAGGAGAGTCTTTACTGTGTATATCGATGTATAGAAGTAATTTATGTTGTTGATGTTATACTGTAGTTATAATTATTCATGATCAAACCCTTAAGGTTTAAGCTCAGGACAGATGGATATGAGAGGCTCCCTCCTGCACTCGGTCACGTAGCATATTTGTGACGGCGGGAATTTTCCACTCTGGGTTATTTTTTAACCCCATAGGAAGCAGAAGGTTGTTTTTTACCGTGTACAGAGAAACAGACCTGCGTTTATTACAGCGCTGGGACACGAGCAGGAACATTCATTCATTCATTAAGTCTTTTAAACCGCACTTGCGGTTGTTGTATCCAAGTGAAAAGAAAAAGACAGTGGTGTTAAAGGGAAGCAATTGGTCTCGTCTGTAATTACAGTGGTTAATTTTTCCGCGAGAGCTCGACACCGAGGCTGAGATCAGAGCTGATGAGTACGTGCCACGTCAGTCCACTCAGATTCCTCACGCTCTCTGAGCCTCTCGTGTTTCTCTAAGCTGGACTCGTTCCCAGAACCGCGAGTTTATACAGGAGCTCAAACACACCGCAGCTGCCAGGAGGTTACGCACTCTTATCCTGTGTGTGCACGCGTTAATGTTTCCAGCGCGGCGGTATGAGTAGAGGAGCGTTAGTGTCATTAGCATGATTTATCACACCGGATTAGCGCTGTGTAACAACAGGGCATAAATACACAACCTGTATTATCTAATCAGCTCCCGAGTGTTTGCTTCATGTTACATTATCACTTGCGTACACATTGCGCTGCAGTGTGTGTGTGTGTGTGAGAGCGAGCGGCGTACAGTGTGTATTTGCTTGAGTGAAAATCAGCCACGTGAGGTGTTTTTCCTCGATATGAAAATCGACTGTAAATATTTGTCTTATAATTGTGAATAATATCTTAACTGTACAGGAATATTGAATTATTTATTTATATATGTATTTAAATATTTATGTATTTAAATATTTATTTTTAAGAGTAATTCCGGTTCAGTCTGCAAAGAGTCACTGCTAGACGAGTACTTTTAACGAAACTTTTAGACAAGTGGAATGAAACATCCCGCCTTCTGTGTTCTGATTGGTTAGGAGGATTCACTCTCGTCTGTGATTGGCTACAAACCTAGACCATGAAGTCCGGACTATAATCTTTGTGTTTTTAATATAATATTGTTTTATTATCAATCTTGTCAAGTGTCGTTTCTTTTCTTGTATTGTTGACTTGTTTGTTTTTTGTTTGTTAAGCCACACAGTGAACTATGTAGTATTTAAGCATATGTAGTATTTAAGCATAAAAGACACACCTAGTTTAAGGAATGAACCAGGAAATAGGTGCAGATGATGACAGATGATCAGATGCTGAATGGTTGGGACAGACGAGAGGGGAAATGAGGTCGCTGCTGAGATCGTTACATAAACAGTCGGTTTTTAAAAACAGAAACATTTGGACAAGGCGGATTTTCAGGAGTTTTGATGATGGCGGCATAAAAAAAGGAATCTCGGTTCATGACTGAATAGATTTCTTGTCTCGTCTCCCCTGTCCCAGTGTGTGTGTGTGTGTAAGTGAGAAGGACGTGTTCGTTCTTTAGGGAGGCCCCTCTGACCCCCCTCACCCCTCTGTGACCTTTCTATGATCTTTATTGAACCTCAAAAAACGAAAGTTAATCTGATGGAGCATCATCATCGTCATCATCAGACGTACGCTGCTGTGGAACTGAAACGCACAGACGATCTCAGAAAGCTTTCCAGAACCTTCCTCAGTGTGTCTGGGTCCGTGTCTGTGTAGGGAGCAAGTCTCTGAGTGTAGTGCACTTCCTGTCAATCACTTCCTGCCAATCACTTCCTGTCGTGTAGTGTGTGTTAATGGTTAAAGAAGCGTTCTCAGGCTAATAGCTGGGATTAGAGCAAATCGCCGTAACCTGAGCACATAGTCACACACACACACACACACACACACACACACACACACACACACACGCACACACACGCACACACACGCACACACACGCACACACACGTGTAACACTTAACAACATAAACACACAGACACGGAGCCGTCTATTAGAGCCTTACCTGTTAATCCTTAACATGAGGATGCATGCACACACACACACACACACACACACACACACACACACACACACACACACACACACGTGGAGACACGGTAGGACAAAAGACAGAGGCACGTGGTCGCCTCAGGAAGCTGACACATAATCTGTAATACGAGAGTGGAAGGAGGTCAGGAGGCGTGTGTGTGTGTGTGTGTGTGTGTGTGTGTGTGTGTGTGTGTGTGTGAGTGTGAGAGAGAGACCTGTTTAAGTCTGTACTGTAGTGAACTCGTCAGTTACTGATACTTTCACAACCGAATAACGACTCGGAATCAGATCACATTTGACTCTTTTGATTCATTAGCTGTCTGATTCACTTTCTCACACACACACACACACACACACACACACACTGTACACTCTGTACACACACACTCTGTACTCACACACTGTACACTCTGTACATACACACGCAGTACATACACACACTGTACACACAGTTAAATAACTTCTGTAGAGGGGTTTGTGTTGTGTTTTGGATGTGATGTGAGTAGAGCGGTGCGGTTCGTTTAGATTTGGCAACGAGACAGGGTCAGTAGGGGGGGGGGGGTTATAAACAGTTGTTCTACTGTCCTGTGGAGAGGAAACATGTCTAGTGGTGTGTGTGTGTGTGTGTAAGAGTGTGAGAGAGATTAGGTAAGTTAAGTTAAGCCTTTATTTGTCACAACAACATTACAGTGAAACAGGACTCCTGTACAGACAGGGTTAAGGGCCTCGCTCAAGGGCCCAACAGTGGCAGCCTGGTCGAGCTGGGGATTGAACCAACGATCTTCCGGTCGGTAACTCAGTGCCTCAGCCCTCTGAGCCACCACTGCTGAGGCTGAGACACACACAAGCACACACACATGTGGGCACACAACCATGTGTACGCACGCTTACACCCATGTAAATAAATACAAACCTGTTTGTCCTGCCCTGTGAGTTATTTATTTCCTCTCTCCATTCAGTTCTCTCTGTGTGTGTGTTTGTGCAGTGTGTGTGTGTGTGTGTTCAATTCAGTTTTATTTGTATAGCGCTTTTAACAATTGTCATTGTCACAAAGAAGCTTTACACAATCAAAAGAATTATTTAAGTTTGTATGGAATGTGAATGTGTATGAATCAAAATGTTCAGATAGTCCCTGGTGAGCAAGCCGAGTGCGACAGTGGCAAGGAAAAACTCCCTGAGATGGTAATAGGAAGAAACCTTGAAAGGAACCAGACTCAACAGGGAACCCATCCTCATCTGGGTGAAACAGATAGCAGGAAATGATCTGCATTTATACAGTGTGTTAGGTGGCAGGCAGTTCAGCTATAACAGTTGATGTTAAAATGGAGTCCAGTAGTTATTGGAGACTCAGGTAGACTTGTAGGAAGTTCCAGTCCTGAACTATCGAACTGTCAAATCCTCAGAGAAACAGCTGACAACACCAGTCGAGGCCAGAACCATCTTCATGGTAGAGTGAAACCGTCCCTAGACACCAGACGCATCCCAAAGAGACACATGGGTCATCCATGTGACGAGATCTCCAACCAGAAGCGGGGCACCAGGATGGGTCAGACAGGTCCGGAGGGCAGAGGGAGTCTGGATCACTGGTGGCTCAGGAACGGCATGTGTAGCTCAACAGAGAGAGAGAAAGAGAGAGAGGGGGGAGAGAACAGGAGAGGGGAGAGCAGAAGAGGAGAGATAACAGTTAGGTATGGTCACAGTCACATAATGTATAATGTGAATGTATATTTACTGTAGAGTGCAAGCAGGGACTCCGGCAGGACTAACTATGACAGCATAACTAAAAGGGAGGAGCCTGAAGGAAACACAAACATGAGGGGGAACTGAGATGTAAAGCAAACAATCACCTCACCGTCAACAAATCTGAGTGATCAAATGAGAGTGAGGAAGACAGCATCTAAACATACCAGTTCACCATAATACTCTACGTCCATGAGTCCCCCAGATCTGCTCCTTTACCTTATGGCAAATCTATTTATAAAAATGCTTAATTAAATAAATAGGTGTTTAGCCTAGATTTAAACACTGAGACTGTGTCCGAGTCTCGAACACTATTTGGAAGACTATTCCATAATTTTGGGCTTTGTAAGAAAAAGCTCCGCCTCCTGCTGTAGTTTTCATAATGCGCGGTACTGACAAGTAACCTGCATCCTTTGATCAAAGTAGGCGTGGCGGATAATAAGACACTAGTAGTTCACTCAGATACTGGGATGCGAGACCATTTAATGCTTTATATGTCAGGAGTATTATTTTAAAATCAATGCGAAATTTCACGGGGAGTCAATGAAGAAAATAAGATAGGGGTGATGTGCTCATATCTTCTAACTGAAGCTTGTTTATGCATCTAGTTGAACAACCAGACAGTAAGGCATTACAGTAGTCCAACCTAGAGGTAATAAAAGCATGAACTAGTTTACTAGCTTTACTGTTGCACTTGATGCAACAGAAAGGCCATCTAAAGTTACAGTGTAATCTAAAATCTTGCTTCTAGCTGCATGCGGCCCTATGACTAGAACTTCTGTCTTATCGGGATTAAGCAAAAGGAAGTTAATTAACATCCAGTCTCTTATATCCTTTACGCCTTGCTCAACTTTAGCAAGCTGTTTTTTCTCATCTGGTTTTGCTGAGACATATAGCTAATACTAATACCATGCTTATGGATTATGTTTCCCAAAGGAAGCATGTAAAGGGAGAAAAGCAGTGGCCCTAAAACCGAACCCTGTGGAACACCAAACTCCACTAGAGAAGATGCAGAATAATCACCATTTAAATCTACATACTGATAACGGTTGGTGAAATAGGATCTGAGCCAGGAGAGGGCTGTACCCTCAATTCCTACTACATTTTCTAATCTGTGAAGAAGAATACTATGATCAATGGTGTCAAAAGCTGCACTGAGGTCGAGTAATACAACCATAATTACACAACCCTGATCAGAGGTCAATAGGAGGTCATTTACTACTTTAACGTGTGCTGTTTTTTTTTAACGAGTTCTGTTTAAAAGTAAAAGTGAGGTTTTGGCTTTCTCAGAAGAATATCTGTGTGCACACAATTATTGCGCAACGGTTAGTGTGCAAAGTTATCCTGCAACTAAATAAAAAATGAAAACCTTTTCGTTTCTGTGCTGTGATGAAGCCTAAATCCTTACTGATACAGTTTGTTTATGCTATTTCTAGATATGAGCATAGCTGCTCCGCTACTATCTTTTCGAGAATCTTAGAGATGAAGGGGAGGTTTGATATTGGCCTGTAATTGGACAGCTGACAGGGGTGGAGGTCAGGTTTCTGAATAATCAGTTTAATAACTGATAATTTAAAGGATTTTGGAACATAACCAATGCTGAGTGAGGAATTAATTATTCTCAACAGCGGTTCTGTTATACACTATACATTATACACTGGTACTATCTGTCTAAGAAAATGTGTCGGTATAGGATCTAATATACAGGTTGATGAATTTGCAGAAGAGATGAGTGAAATTAGTTCATTCTCTTCAAGGGGAGTAAAGTATGTGTTTTTCTGTACACGTGTGTATACGTATGTCTGCGTGAGCTAGGGAGTGTGTATACTGTACGTGTGTGTATACATGTTTGTGTATATGTGTGTGTATACATGTGTGTGTGTGTTATTTGACATAATTTCCGTTTTAAACATCTGTTATTTAATTTTTAATTGTGTTTTATGTTTCTATCCATGTATCATTTTGAGTGTGTATACAGTGTGTATAGTGTATAGCATGTGTGTGTGTATTGTGACTCATCCCTGTCTTTCTTGTGTTCTCTCCGGCTCGTCCGTGACTCCTGGCGTGCTGTGGCTGTGTGTGTGTGTAAGTATCATTTCACTTCATTCATTATGTTTCAGTTCGTTACTGATGAACACACTGACTGATCACTCCTACCGCATGAGCCGCTGTGTGTGTGTGTGTTTGTGTCTCATGAACACCATTGTTAAACACTGCTCGCTTACTTTCCTCTTCACGTCACCTTGCTGCTCAGTTCTGTACTCTGATTGGTCAGAATCTGTTGATTAATTCTGTGACAGCACGGTTACATAAACACACTCACATACATACACACTCACACACACACTCACTCAGACGACTCAGCGTTTCTATAGCAACGCCTCATCCACTTCACTTTCTGAACTGCACACCTCATGGTGTTATATAGGGATTATTTTTATGTAAACAGGAAGTTAAATATTTACTGAGTAAATCTGTTGTGTGTGTGTATGTTTAGGAGAAGAAAGGCGGGGATCATGCCGAGTCTGGAGGATCTGCTCTTTTACACCATCGCTGAGGGTCAGGAGAGGATCCCAGCCCACAAGTTTATAACGGTGAGGCAGATATTAAAAACAAGCGTTTAACATTTAACCTCGAATTAAATTAAACTAAAAACACACTGTGTTCACAATTATTAGGCAAGTTGTATTTTTGAGAATTAATTTATATTTTGAACAATTACAGTCTCGGTTAATCCAAAATGTTAATAAATAAAAAGTAAAAGTGAGGTTTTGACTTTCTCAGAAGAATATCTGCGTGCACTAATACTAATACCATGCTTACGGATTACGTTTCCCAGAGGAAGCATGTAAAGGGAGAAAAGCAGTGGCCCTAAAACCGAACCCAGTGGAACACCAAACTCCACTAGAGAGCATGCAGAATAATCACCATTTAAGTCTACTGATAACGATCGGTGAAATAGGAACTGAGCCAGGAGAGGGCTGTACCCTTAATTCCTACTACATTGTCTAATCTGTGAAGAAGAATAGCATGATCAATGGTGTCAAAAGCTGCACTGAGGTCGAGTAATACAAGCATAGTTACACAACCCTGATCAGAGGCCAATAGGAGGTCATTTACTACTTACTACTAATTATTGCGCAACAGCTAATGTGCAGAGTTATCCTGCACCTTTCATTTTTTAAAGTGAGAATAATAAACAAACAATAAAAAATTTACAAATAAACATTTTTGACATAATAGTACAAAATATTTATTACAATTTATTACAAAATAGTAATAAAAAAAAAATCAGTGACCAATATAGCCGCTCTTCCTTTCAATAACGGTTATAAGCCTTACATTCATTTAGTCTGTCAGTTTCTTGAGATGTTGATGATGAAGTTTTTGTGCAGCACCAACCACGGCCTCCCAGACACTTTTAACAAAGGTGGACATTTTTACGTTCACTGTAATTTACCGTTTTTAAGAAATTCTCAGTAGGGTTCGGGTCAGGTGAGGACGGTGTCCATTCTTTGTTCTTTAAGGCCTTTACTGAATACCCATGCAGAATGGAGCATGATCCTGCACAGTGTTAGGTGTAACGCCTTCGATAGAGGACTTGGATTACTTTTTTGATGTAACGAGTAATCTAATGCCATTTAAGTCCTCAGTTATTTAGTCATATTTTCAAAAATGTAATCCGATATTCAGACAGTTTATATAATCGGTGAGCCAGACAGCAGGCCAAACTTCACTGAGTGATGATTGTAGAATAATTATAAAGGTCTTAAACAACATGCATCTCCAAAAGGAGTTTTCATTTTCTGAAATGGAAAAGTACTCGAACTATTTACTTTTATCAGAGGGTAATGCTGTAATTTAGCTGATTAATTTTTAATTTTGTAATGTAATTAGTTACTTTAAAAAATAAATTAAATATTCTGCTTGAAGATGAAAATTTTTTCCTGTACCTAAAAGCTGGCAGTAGGTTTGGGAGTTGATTCTGCGTCCATCTTCAACCCGACAAGGTCCAACTGACTCATCTTTAATAAGACCAGCCCATACCAGTACCCCACCTCCACCCTGCTGGTGTCCAGCCGTGTGTCCGTCCATCAGGACTGTCAATAGTCATTCGCATCTCATCAGTCCATACAGTACAACCTTTAGAGAAATGCGTAAAAATTACGCGTTGGTCAAAATACTCACTCGTCTAATAATTGTGCGCTTATAAAGGATTATAAAGAAACGTCGCCGTTTTACCGCCTCGAATGTCGTGGCTTCCAGACTTATTAGGCTAATTAGCGCACGCAAGTGTTTTTGAGGCTGGTGCGAGAGCGTGCGAGAGTGTGTTTTGAGACACATAGAGTCTGACGCACGCTCGTATGGACGTTCAGTCCTATGGTCATGATCACGTCAGTAATACTCGTGAAAACACGTTTTTTTTTAACCTAGATTAGGAATTGGGTAAAAGTGTTTAGTGTGTGTGTGTGTGTGTGCGTCATGCTCAAAGCCATGTTTGTTGACTCTGAGGTTATCTGCCCTGTACAGGTTATCACTGTCAGACCCACGTTCACTCGATATTATTGGCACCCATGCACACGTCCACGTGTGTGTGATTAACCCACTGCCCTGAAATGGGTCTAATCAACATCTGCTCCGTTAATATACAGTGCTTCTCAATATTATTGGCGCCCATGGTTAAGATGTGTTCTTAGGTTTCAAATTAAATTAATTATTTTATTTAAACGCTATAGAACAAAAAAAAAAGAAGAAGAAGAAAGATAAAAATCCAAGCTGTAATTGAAGTGCAATTATTCAGCGGGGGTAAAACATACCCCTCGTCTATCTGTCTATTATATTTACAGGTTTACTGCATCAAAATGATATTTAGTATTTTATTAATGGAATGGTTTAGTTATTTATTTGTTTATTTGTATTACTTCTGCAGTATTACTACTACTACTAATAATAATAATGATAATGTTTGAAGTATAACATATCTAATCCTTAACCACATTTATCTGTGTGTGTGTGTGTGTGTGTGTGTGTGTGTGTGTGTGTGTTTCCAGGCGCTGAAGGCCACAGGTCTGAGAACAGGAGACCCCCGGCTGAAGGAGTGTATGGAGATGCTGAAGGTGACCCTGAAGTCCACATCAGACGGAGTGATGCTGGACCGCCACCTCTTTAAGAAGTGAGTCACCACACACACACACACACACACACACACATATATACACTCTGCTCTTACACTAAAGTGTGTATCTTGTGCTTCTGTCACATCACAGTGATTTACGTACTAGCGTTCACACACTTTACACTTAATGTCTGGGTTCATGTGTGTGTCTCTTTAAGAGTAGTTCTTCATGATATGGTTCCTCACAGAGTAGTTCATGTTCTAGTTCCGCTGTGGGGTTCCTCATGTTCCTCACAGTATGTAGTTTCTCACAGTGCGGTTCCTCATGATCTGGTTCCTCACAGTTCTTTGCCGTATAGTTCCTTCCAGTGTAGTTCCTGATGATGTAGTTCTACCCGCAGGGTTGTTCTTCTCAGCGTTACTTGCCTTTTAATTCCTCACGGTGTAGTTCTTCATGACCTCATGTTATAGTTCCTCATAGTGTAGTTTACTTGCACTAACTGTGTACTTTCTCATGTTGTAGTTCCTGAAGATATGCTTTAGTTCAAGTTCACAAAAACATGAAGAAGAACTTTTTTATTTTTTTTTTTGTTTAACATTGTGTCAGGATAAACCTGTGTTGTAGAGCGAAAAACTCCCTGAGATGGCAATGGGAAGAAACCTTGAGAGGAACCAGACTCAACAGGGAACCCATCCTCATAACGGACATCATGATCTGCTGACATACTGTGTGTTATGTGGCTGGAAGTTCAATATAACAGAAGAACCCTAAGTTAATGTGGTAAGCCAGTTCTGTTCGGCACCAGGATGAGTCAGACCGGTGCAGTTGGCAGTTTGGATCTGGAACACTGGGAGCTCAGGAGCAACGTGTGATCCAAATCATCATGGAAAAGAATTAGCATAGCTGCCGTTCAGGATCTTAGCAGCACAACATGAGAGTGTGCATTTAGATGCAATAACTGCCTACTTGAAAGATTTATGGACGTGACCTGAATATAGTGAAGAATATTTAGAATTCTGTACTTAAGGCCGTCGCTAGATAATTAAAGTACAGTTAAAGAGAAATTAACCCGGTTATAACGACAGCAGAACCCATTATTCACAGATCAGAAGACCCGAGTTACGATAACATGATCTTAAGCTAATAAAGATATACTACATATGCTCATGCTCCGTGACTTTAATCACAAAGTTCTCACGCTGTCACCACTTTGTCGTCATGGCGATAAACTGGTCACGACGTGCTCTCGAAGGAAACCAATTAAGTAAAATTGGTCTGATTATACGGTAACGTCTCCTGACTGCCGGTTCTCTACACTGGCAGTGTATTTATAGCACACTGGAGTATTTTAAACACTGGAGTAATTGTAATGGAGATGTCAAAGTCATGCTGTGTGAAGTTCAACCCAGTGTGTGTGTGTGTGTGTGTGTGTGTGTGTGTGTGTGTGTGTGTGTGTGTGTGTGTGGAGAAGACGCTGAACGTCTGACCCTTCTTGACTCCTTTCCCTCCACTAAGTATGAGTGATGCGTCATTTCTCTCTCACACACACACACACACACACACACACACACACTGATATTTATATCCTGTTTGGAGAGGTGTGTGTGTGTGTGTGTGTGTGTGCACATTCCTACAGCAGGAGGCGTCTCCCACAGATTTTAGCCAAGAATAAAACGTATGCTTTTTAGGAAGTTCCGAATGCCAGGGCGCCAATACTTTCTCCTCTTAACTCCGGGCGGTTGACGAAACGCTTGCGTATTTCTCGCTCGTCGTCTCACTTCCTGTCCTTATCTTCAGGTCCCAGTGGTGAGATCTCGTTCCTCACGGTAGTTCCTCTCTCTCTCTTTTTTAAATCTCATGTCACAATATTTCACTTCACAGTTCAGTTCCTCTTTATAACCGTATTTATATAAGGTTCTCTGCAGCAGGATGAACGTTACCCATCGTTTTCAGCGACTGACGTTGTACCATGATGTCATTACTGTTTTTGTTTTTTTTTATTCTCCCCCTCCTCAGGTGTGTTCAGAGTAACATCGTGCTCCTGACTCAAGCCTTCCGTAAGAAGTTCGTCATCCCTGATTTCACGGCTTTCGCCTCCCACATAGACAAACTCTATGAGAATGGCCTAAAAATGCCCGGAGGTCAGGTACGAGACACACCCCGTCCACAGTCCCCCCCCCCCTCCCCCACTCCTTTTTTTTCTTTTTTACATTTATTTTTCCTTTTTTTTCCATGGAGTAAGGAATCTCATGCTGTGTTGCTGTCTCAGGTGGCTGATTACATTCCTCAACTCGCCAAGTTCAGTCCTAATTTATGGGGCGTGGCCATGTGCACCGTGGACGGACAGAGGTGAGCGCGCGCTTACAGCATACTGTACACCACATGATGGGGCAGAAACCAATCAGAAGTGAAAAAAAAATTAAATAGAAATAATAGGGGATTATGGGATATATTTATTTTTATATATATTTATTTATTTAAGTGGGACTGCGTAGTGGACATGCAGCTTTTATTGTTTTTTTTAAACCAAGTAATTTAACGAGTGGTTAAATTAGAGCAGAACAAGGGGTTGTGGAACGAGGTATTGTACACCCTACATAGTGCACTAGCTTTCCATTTAACACTATTTTGGACTCAACACTTTGTTCCACTTTGTCGTTACACTTGGTTACACAACATTGTTACACTTTGTTGTTAATTAAACGTCATTTCATTCTTTGTTGTTGGTTAAACTTTTAAAATTACACTTGTGGTAATTAAAAATAAAATAATGACACTTTATTGTTAACTAAACGTCGCTACAATTCGTTGTTAAACTTTGTTGCACTTTGTTGTTAATTAAATATTTTCATTCTTTATTGTTAATTAGAAATTGTTAATTACACTCTTCACTCCTGTTTAATTACAATAACTGTCAGTCTCCAGCGCCGCTAGTTAGTTAGTTAGTTAGTTAGTTAGTTAGTTGTTCCATCGTTCGTTCCACCAGGCACAGAAGGATACAGCATGTGTGGGCGGAGCTAAATGACTGGATAAATAAATAAATAAATAAATCACAGTCTGTTGATAGCAAATGATGTTTGTGGAACTGTTGTATAAAAGTAATATCACACTCGAGGTTGTGCTGTTAGTGATGTCAGTAGTCAGGCTCGAGCTCTGATATTCAGTACAACAGCACAATCTCGACTGTGATGTTGTTTAATTTAATGTCTTATTGATTTAAATGTATTAATATAGTAATATGAACATCAATATAAATCTGATTTGATTTTCTTTCCCAACTGAATTTTGACCAAAACAAAAATAAAAACTGTTTAATTACCACTTTTATTTATTATTTATGGACCACTTTTGGCCGGTAGTAACCCCTGTGTATCAGGAACAAGTAAACGTGTTAAATCAATCATTTAGTAAAATGTTTACACTCTGGGTTATTTAGGACAAATGAGGTGAAATAATTCATAATGTCTTTGTTGTTGTAATGTTTAAACATGTTAAATACCCGTCGTGTGATGTAATGAGTCACGGGATCATTGAGGTGTGTGTGTGTGTGTGTGTGTGTGTGTGTGGAGCACTCTGTGGCTTATCTACAGGACTATAAACTCTCAGCCTGAGTAGTGGACACTTAAAATCTGTTAGGTTCAGTTTTTAGTTTAGTGTTTTACAACTTCCTGCCGTAAACACGCCCCCCGTTATCAAGCTTTAAAAACGTTGACACGTCTCACCCTTTTCCTTAACCGTTGTCCTGCCGGGTTTTATTTTTTGCTACAGCACCTGCTCTCTCCTGCCGTTTCCATGGTAACAGCTCATTCCCCGGAATGTACAACGTGCTGATGTCTAATAGTCTAAACACATTTTATTACAAATGGTTATTTACCAACAACAACAATAACAAAGAAAAATGACGATTTTGGTGAAAACTTGTTTTGAATTATTATTATAATTAATTATTTTATTATTTTATTATGGAAGGAGTCTCTTCAGATTAATAGCATCACACACACACACACACACACACAGGCGCATCACAGAACAGCTCCTTCACCTGATTCCACTTCATCATGATTAGTTTACTGTAACAGCACAACCCCGCGTGGTTCCTCCACCACGTTCC
The DNA here is from genome assembly GCA_030522415.1 of Channallabes apus. NCBI lineage: Eukaryota > Metazoa > Chordata > Actinopteri > Siluriformes > Clariidae > Channallabes > Channallabes apus. The sequence continues at coordinate 5,732,671 of CM060109.1, forward strand.
TCATATCTCAGTGATTCAGAACTTTACAGACGATAAAGTCCAGAGAACTGGATCACCAGATTAACCAGGAAATTAAATCCTTTAATTGATTGTGATTACGCGATGACAATCGAATAAAACATCCAGCCCTAGTATGCGTTTGTTTGTTTGTTTTTGTTTGTTTGTTTGTTTTTGTTTGTTTGTTTTTGTTTGTTTGTTTGTTTTCCCATCCCCAAAGGGGGTCTAGAAGTGATCTGATGGCCTTGACACGATTATTGTCAAATCAATAAAGTCAGGATGAAGCCACGAGCTGTTCACTCCTCCGTCTTATTGCAGCTTTAATTCTCCCGGACTTGAGAGTGAAGGCGTGTCACAGGAGAAGTAGAGCATCATAATGCACTCCAGTCTTAATCAGCGCAAACTAAATACAACGTTCTGTACACTACAAGTCTTTATCACGGTCCTGACAGGTAATAACGGTTAAAGATCCAGATTCTTCCATTACATTCGGGGCTAACATTGAGGTTATTGTTTTGTTTAATGTTTAATTACTTTAATGGAATGACGAGTCCTTAACCATACAGTAATTATGTAAGATCTGATGTGGACACCACAGGCGTCGCTGGTGTTTTAGTTTTCACTTGCCTTTTAATTCAGGTTTAAAATTTTTTTAATTTTTTTTTTAATTTTATTTTTAGCTTTTATTTATTTTATTTATTCTGTGTTATTATTAATTTATTTATTTATTCATTTTTTACTTTTTAATTCAGGTTTTTTTATATATATATATATATATATATATATATATATATATATATATATATGTATTTATTTAAGTTTTAGCTTTTATTTTATTTATTTTGAGTTATTTCAATTTATTTTATTTGTATTTATTTTGTGTTATTTCTATGTTTTCTTTTATTTTTAGCATTTATTTATTTATTTATTCATTTGTACTTTTTAATTCAGGTTTTTTATATATAGATTTTTTTATTGTATTTATTTGTTAAATTTTTTTACTTTTTTAAAATTTATTTAATAATTTTCTTTTCCTTTTATTTATTTAATTTAATATTTGTTTAATGTTATATAATATAATATAATTAATATATTATAATATTAATTTTATTAATCAATTTTATATGTATTTAATTTTATATTTATTTAATTTTATAATTCATTTTTCATTCATTTCATTCATGATTTTTTTTCTTTTATTTATTAAATTTTATTTATTTTGAGTTATTTTATTTTCATCATTTATTTATGTATTTACTTATTTATTTATTCGTTTTTTAAAAAACTTTTTTAGTGTTTTAGTTTTCATTAGATTTGCTCTGGTGAATTTTAAAGAACCCCAATAACATACAGTCCACACATTTTATATAAAATACACAAATCCAAATCAATCAGATGACGTTAAACAGAAATAGTTTCTCCAAGCTTCATTTTTCATTTTATTATAAAAATAAAATTATCCACATAGTTACCTATGAATCAGTCAGTCATAAACAATAACATCTAACTTTAGTCCTGACCGAGTGAGTAACAGGTGCAGGTGATGACAGATGATCAGGTGATTATTATACTGCTGATGCTGAATACTGAGTGGCTGGAACAGACGAGAGGGGAAACGAGGTCGCTGCTGAGGCTGTTACATGAACAACTGGTTTTTAAATGATATCTTCAGACTTCCTGATACTTACAGATTTGCAATAAAAATGTAATTAGCACCTGGTTATGGTGATTATATTGAACCTGGTAGGAATATAACAGTGAGTAATGTACAGTATAACCTAATTAGTTTTAGTTTTAATTGGAAAAGTAAATGTAACCGAGATCGCGTACTTTTAATATTAAACTCCAGGGTGTGTTTAGAAAATGGTTGAAGCAATCATATTCATGCTCTCTCTCTCTCTCTCTCTCTCTCTCTCTCTCTCTCTCTCTCTCTCTGTGTGTGTGTGTGTGTGTGTGTGTGTTGTGTGTGTTAGACACACCGTGGGCGACACCAAGATGCCGTTCTGTCTGCAGTCGTGCGTGAAGCCGCTGAAATACGCCATCGCGGTGCACGACCACGGCACCGAGTACGTCCACCGCTTCATCGGCAAAGAGCCCAGCGGCTTACGCTTCAACAAACTCTTTCTCAACGAGGAAGGTGAGCTCTCCTCACGCACACACACACACACACACACACACACACACACACACACACACACACACACACACACACACACACACACGGTCACTCCTTCTGTAATTCCATTCTTCAGGGTTCAGTCTCACTCAGTGTTTCATCAACGTACCCGAGAGTCCAGAGTTTTAAAAGAGTATCTGAAGTGATTTCTGATTTTCTTTCTGGAACGTGTTGAATAGAATAAATAATAATAATAATAATCATAATAATACATATTTTAGACAATACTTAAAATCGCTTAAAATAATTTCTGCTGTTTATTTGTTGAAGAACTCGACCCAAATGTCCTCCTTGGTTATTCATGACGGTTTGGACGTCTCCGTCTCGCTCACTAACGAACAGCCTTAAGTCTTGTTCAGTCTCCCACTGGATTACCCACAATTCCCTAAACACAGTAGCTTTAAAGTTGTCGTCTAATACGGATTTAACCTGCTCCAGGATGTCACCCCTCCTGTTTCCATGGCAACACTATGAAAGTTTAATGCCACAGAGTGTTGATGATGAAATCCGCGCAGGACGGAAATAAACAAATCATAAAGTATTGGCGCTTTTTTTTTTTTTTTTTTTACTTTTCTTTTTTCTAGAACGATCCGTGCGGTCAGTTGGGGTTTTAAGTCTGATGAAAGAGCCCGAGGGCGTGTACTCATGCGTGTGGTCACAGGAAGTGATGTAATATCTGAGGAATTCTCCTGCAGAGGACGCCTGAGTGATTCTTCCTTTTCTGGAAAAGCAATTCTGGAAAAACGTCAGATAAAAGAGCGACGACATCGTGTTCTCGTCCTCACCAATCAGTCTGGATTATTATTTATAGATTTTTTTTCATACTGTATAGTGAACGACGTGTTTAAGAATAAACTGTGATGTCGGGCACATTAATAATTAAACCGCTGTTGATCGTCTTCCCGTCTCCGAGGAAACGGTTCGGCTTGAGATCTCACGCTCTTATTTCGAGCGTACACGTGGTACACATCGACCTCCTTCCTGTTTACCCCCCTGTGCCTGTTTAACGCTCCAGCCTTTAGGAATTCATTTCTCAGAAACGCTCCTGATTAAACAGCGACCCGGATTTAGCTGGAAATCTGAACCGAGCTCTTTCCCAGAAACCGGGCCGAGGCAACGAGGCAAGCGAAGAGCAGGAAACCAGACGAGCGTCAAGTGTCTGTTAGTCCGCGATCGTGTTAGTGAGATCAACCTGAAGCAGGACGAAGCAGGAAACCACGCACATGAGGATCAGCAGGTTTACTGCTGGAGTTTATATGAGGGGCGTTCAAGTCAAACCGGGACTTGTGGTGAACTTTCTGGTGAAAGAAGGAGTAAAAGTGACGACACAGCATCTTTAAAAATCAACGAGAGTTTTTATTCTCAGAACCGTCACGACAATCCAAAACCCATCCTGAGCTGAGCAGCAAGCCGGGGGGGAGGGGCTCATCTTATATGAGGACACATTAGGAGACCAAAGACCATTCTGTAGGTCTGTACATGACTAAAGTCTACGTTTTGCTCAACAGCTCTACTTGAATATAAATCTGCACTGTTGTCCGACACGCTGCCGCTCTACTGAAGACAATCGACACCTTCTGACCAATCAGAACGCAGCGCTGCGGTGTAGCAGTGACTTTATTAACAGATGCCGTTGTTTGTCCGCAGATAAACCCCACAACCCGATGGTGAACGCCGGCGCCATCGTGTGTACGTCCCTGATAAAGGTAAGCGCACCCCCGGTGTCGGCCTCACGCCGCATGTGTCGTGATGAACGCTTAAATCTCTCGTCCTAACTGTACTCACAAAGTGCACAGGGTCCTAAAGGTTAATAGTTAATAATAGTTAAAAATAAATAAATAAAAGTTAATAGTAATCTCCCGGGATATCTCTGGGTATACTGTATGACGTACATGACGGTTCTGGAGACCCTGGAAGGCTAAAAGGAATTATTATTAATAAAGACTGTGTGTTTGTCATTGTTACACTCCAGATTATAACATCGCCCACTCCCATTCATATTTATATTAAAACTTGCAGTGACGACGATGATGATGATGATGATGATGATGTCATCACTCAGGACACTGTGTGTGTGTGTGTGTGTAATGAATTCTCAAGTGAAATTCATTTGAACTTCCTGTTGCTCTTGATTTCTTCATCTCTTTGACGCCACTGATTCTTATTACAGTTCATTAGTGTGTACACACACACACACACACACACACACACACACACACACACACACACACTGCTCCATGTATGGAATTCATTACTAACTCCCAAAGAAGGAAATTTGGAGTATGCATTCATACTTCACACTCTGTGTGTGTGTGTGTGTGTGTGTGTGTGTGTGTGTGTGTGTGAGCAAAAGGGTTTGATTGTGTCGATAGTCAATAACAATATATATATATATATAAAGAAAGAAAGATATAATCACTTAAAACAAGAAATTACAATAAATAACAACACTTTATCTTAAGACTGATGTATTATATCGACATAATCCAGATAGGCAGCTATTAAAACATGCACAATAATATTTTAACTATGAAAACATAATGTTTACATTCAGATTTATTGTTGGCATTCAAAGTTTGTTATTTTTAGACCTAGAAATAATAATTTCTTTAATTCTAAGGTTGAATAATAAGATTAAACAAGCTAAAAATTATATTAGCTGTAGTAATAATTACAAAGACTTTAATAAGGTTCCTGAGTTTAACAAAATAATAAATATAAAAGAATTTTTTAAAAATGAAAAAAATTCTAATTATAGGTCATCAGTAAGCAATGGCAAACAGTTAAAGATTTATACAGTAAAAACTAATATGAAAAATGTAAAATTTTAGCTTGATTATTGTCTATAAGCTATTATATATAAAATAAAATAAAAGGTATACAAATTCATAAAGTAATAAATTAGACATTTTGTAAAAGCTGTAAATTTAACACTGGAGACTCCTTCCATAATAAATGTGTGACTGTGAGACTTTTGTCAATGTTTGTAGTGAAATATGTTTAGATAAATAATTTTTACAAATTTTGGCCAATTTTTTTCCCCTTCTTTAGCTGCTTATGTCTCTGAGATCACAGTGTATATAATGAAGAACTCTGGAGCTTTGGGCTTGACTTTTATCTAGTTCATAACAAATACAAGATTAAATCATATACATTTATTTTGTTCTTCAATCGCCAAAAGTTTGTGCACCTCTGACTATCACACCCATATATTCATGTTGAACATCCCATTACAGTCCGTCGTTATTGCTCGTATATGAACGAGCGTATATCTTTTGGCAAGGCTTTCCAGTAGATATGTGGATTTGTGTTCATTCAGGTATAAGAGCTTTAGTTAGTCAGGGCTCTGAGAAGTACATTGCAGTTCTTCCATTACAATTTTAATCTAAGTTTGCCCACTTACAAAGAGATGAAGGGTCTATAATTTTTATCATAGGTTTATGGTAAAGAATTAAGACAGAATATCAACCAAAAATATTTCGGGTCAAATATGTGAACAACAAACCAAATCTAATATTATTATGCTTATTTCAATGTGAAATGTTATTAAAATTACAACCGAACAATGTCTTGTTCTATTGGCGGATACTTTTCCCTATTGTTTAGGAACTTATTTCTTGAAAAAAAAAAAAGAATAATTTTCTGCCGATAGAACAAAACAAATTTCATTTTAGTAACATTTAACAAGAAATAAGCTTAATAATTATATATTTGGATTGTTGCAATTAGAGAAACTCGAGATTTGTCTAAATTCAAGAATGTTTGATTTGCTAAGATGGCTTTTTTTTTTGTTGCAGTGAGTGATGGGGAAACTGTAATGCTACAGTGTATAGACGCATTCTATACAATTGTGTAATTTTTTATTTTTTGGGGGGAAGAACCATATATTACATCTTTTGTACATGAACTTTAACGTGGATTAGATTCCACGTTAAAGTTCATGTACAAAAGCAGTGAAATGCAGGTTGTCCCCGACTTACGAACACTCCGCAGATAAGGAACAGACCCTACTGTAGTTCTATGAACATTTGTAGATGCGAACCAATCGCGGAAGTAGCTCACATGTATTGTACAATACAATTGTATTGCGGGAGAAATGATTTGACCTCATTGGTTGTAAAGCTGTCCTGATGGTGAATAATCCTAATTTCGGGAAAATCCTCGATGTAGTGGAAAACAGCTCTGAGACAAAATGGCTTTTAGATAATAGGGGTTTTGGACACATGATGGCAGTGTAGGGAAAGGGCACTTAGTCAAGTAGATTGGTATTCTTTACATCGTATGTTCATATTAGAGGTGTATTAGACTTATTTTTTCAGACTTAAGAACAAATCCGACTTACGGACAAAACTTGTTTGTAAGTTGGGGACTAACTGTACTATATGGGTTTGACATTCAGGGGTGCACATACTTTTTGTCTTCATAGTGTAGTTCAAATGTGGTGGGGTTAAACTGGTTTCTTCAACTGTAGTTGAAATATACATTTCATTTTCCATAAATGCAAACATCACCTGGATAAAAAAGAGCTACGAGGCAAGGAATAAAACATTCTACTTTATGGAAATTGTATGAACTACGCAAGGTGTGACCCAAAAGTGTGGTGGGAAAAGTTTAATAGGGATTCTAATGCTTTTTTAATTTGTAAAGACAGACAGGAAACAGAGGCTCAGGCTCATCCTCATGTGGCGAGGTAGAGGTACGTGTGCAGTATGGTGATGAGTTAGAGGTGAAGTGCAGGGACACGGGGTATACAGTACGCCAACACACACCATCCAGCAGCATTACAGCAATAATCTACCCTCCGTTATTCCATCAACACCTTCATCATCAAGCTGTTTTTTATTTCTGTGTGTGTGTGTGTGTTTTTTTTTTTTTCACGTTTGATCACGAAACAGGAAGTGCTGCGAAAATCTCGTTTAACAAATGAATTCCAGAATTCCCTCATCGATTCAGTCCTCCACACGGGGCTTTAATCACTTTCCACTCACCAGGTCATGTTTATTCATCATGTGATCAATTCTTTCATATTGATTACTTGTGAGTGAATGCATGAACGAATTGTGAGAAAGAGTGTGTGTGTGTGTGTGAGTGCTCGCCCTGTGTTGAACTGTCTCTGGGAGCTGCTTCTGCTGTTTTCCGTAGGATCCTTTTGTACCACGTTACCGCATGAGAGTTTCTCCCCTCCTGCCGCGAGTGCTCCGTGCGGGCTGCCGTGTGCAATGTGGTGATGAAGGCTTTCTCTGTATGCTTTTTTTCTTTATGTTGTTGCATATTTTACAGACGTAGGAACTGTGGGATTTTTTGACCGCTGCAGCAGGTCAATGACGTTGGTAATCTTTTCCTTTCCATTATTTCCTCCTTCTTCCCCTCATTGAAACAAGCCAGGACACACTGAGCTCTCAATATCACAGTGCGCCTGTAAACGTTTAACAAAATCGGTCAGATCTTAAAATGGTTTCGTCATCCTGTGACTGAAAAATGAAACGAGCACAGTATTGTTTTTTCCACCCTGTCTCGTTAGCAGAAATGTGATTCATAATCAGAAATCTTCGGCTCTGGAAATGAATCTAGATCGAATCTGTAGATCGAGACAGTCTAACTTTCGCCTCCTGCAGGGTCACGTCACCACACTGTGTAGAGTGTCTCTTACAGCACACACACACACACACACACACACATACACATGCAAACAACTTTCAGTACATTGAGTCTTTATTGAAACCCCTGCTGACACAATGTTATACCCGAAACCCGTTTCCGTTCCATCTGTAAGTTTCTAAACTGCACTCGTTGCATTGTCATAACCGAAACTCTTTCCTGTTTCATCATAACTGAACGATGCATCGTAATCTTTCAGACTCCTTCCTCTTTTGTCTGTTATTTTATTTTTCCACATGTTTTTCTCAAAAACATTTCTTGAAATCCCTATCAACACATTGTCATAACCAAAACTCTGCCCCATTCCATCCACTATCAAAACCCCTATGGTCAGAACCGGAACCATTTCCTCATTAAAGATGCCTTATTTTTTAAACCTCTCCCTCTTCCATCAAGCATTTTAGAAACCATTGCTGACGCATTGTCTTTCTCAAAACCCTTTCTTGTTCTGTCATTCTTGAAATCCCGATCAACACCGTCATCACTGAAACCCTTCCCCGTTCCATCTTTTATTACTGCTGTCAACACATTGTCATAACCGAAACCCTCCCTGTTCCACGCGTCGGTCCCAAAACCCTGTGGACACATTGGCTTCACTGTAACTTGTTGCCGATCCATCCAGCACTCTCGAAACGACACATTTCACTCTCTCTGAAACCGATTTCTAATCCATCCGTCAATTTCTAAACTGCACTCTTTCTCAAAACTCATCTCCTTCTGTCTGTCATTCTCAAAGTCCTGATCAACACATTATCATAACTGAAACTCTCTCTCGTTCCATCCTTCACAATCAAAACCCCCATGTACACAATGTCCTAACCGAAAATCCGTCCCATCCGTAATTCTCAAAACCACATTCACATCATCATAACCGAAACCATATCCCTTTTAAATCATAACTGAAAACCCTAATGATACTCTTTTCACCCGTCATGTTTTAAACCACTTCTGACACATTGTCTTTCTCGAATCCCTTTCTTGTTCTATTTGTCATTTTTGAAATCCCGATCAACACATTGCCATAACCGAAACCCTTTCCCATTCCATGTGTCATTCCCAAAACCCTCTGGTCACACTGTCCTAACTGTCGGTCCCAAAACCTTGTGGACACATTGGCTTCGCTGTAACTTCTTCCTGATCCATCCATCACTCTCTGAAACTCTTTTGCATTCCATCTGTCAATTTCTAAACTGCACTCGACGTATTGTCATAACCAAAACCCCTTTCTGTTCCTTCTGCCATTTTTGAATTCTCTATTGACATATTGTCTTTCTCGAGACTCTTCTTGTTCTATCTGTCATTCTCAAAATCCCTATCGACACGTCGTCATAACCGAAACTCCATCTGTCAGTCTCGTAACCCCTGTGGACATACGTATTCCATCTGTCCGTTTTCAAACCGCTCTCAACACGTTGTCCTAACAACGCCCCCTTTTCCCCTTCCATCTGTCAGACCCCAACCCCCCGCCCCCTTAAAGACACATTCTCAATTTCCAAATCTCTTCCTGTTCCAGCTGTCAATCTCAAAACCTGTATAGATGCTTTGACACTCTCCGCAATACGTTGTGTCAACCCTGAAACTCGCTTTTGCTTTCAGTGACATTAAAGATGCCGAGCACAATCACCATGTCTAACGTGCCAACAGTATTTCACATTTTGAATGAAAGAAACCGGTGGTCTGAATAGATGGCCCTGCAGGATTGGTGATTATAGACGTCTTTCACACTGCTCATCCTTTAGGGTCCTCGTCCACTCCTCCACTGTCTCTCATTTCTCCACGGCTACATTTTTAGTCCGTCCACCTTCCCTCCTGCCAGCATACCTACTAGTAGAGGTTGAAAAACTAATCTACGTTCTGTAGAACGATTTGAAATTAGAAGGACAATTAAGTTTGTAAAAACAGTTGTGCAGCACCTCCATGTTAGCTCGGTGCTAGCCTGCCCGGAAAAACACAAATACTAGTGCATATTAAAAATATATGCCTTTATTTGTCTTCCACACCTACTAGCTAGTAGCGCAAAACGAAAATGAGCAATTGAACACAAACACTTTACATAAGTGTGGAAATTTGCCGATGTGAATTCAGTGACGGTTCAATGATAAACGTTCAACAATCTAGAGGGAACAAATACAACTGTGTTAGAAATTCCGCCTCGTATAGCGCGGCCCTTCGGGTTACTCCTACCTCTTTTACGATGTAGCCGCTTATTATGTCGTCAGTAGCTGGTGATTTTCAGAGCCTACAGCTCACTAAACCAGTTTATTCATAATTTATCCTCATCTCTGTTGCTTTCAAACCTAACAAAATTTGCATAGAAGTTTCACACTTTGAAAATGACGCTAGTACTGAAGTTAACTTGCTAGCGCGACCATCACCTGCTGTACTGTACACACTCATACACACTTCAGCTCTCTTCCTGACCTTGATTTTGACTGACCTCCTGGCATTTCCGGGTTAACCGCAGCGATCTACCCGTAGCATCCTCCCATCATCCTCCCTACATTTTAACGTTTAACTGTAGCTGTAAAGAGCAACACGCCAATTTTTAATGGATCATTAATGAAATAGGGTTCATCTTACACTAGCTTTCTCTCATTTGTTTTGGTTTGGTTGTGCCTAACAAATAAAAACACTAACAGATTTGTCTTTTATGTTTTTTCCCCCCTTTTTGTATGTTAAACCTCCTTCTGATCTGCAAATAGTCACATTTCTGTTCAAATGCATTTTAAAAAAATATCTCTCCTTAATGATCAAGTGTCTAAAATATTGCTAGTGTTAAGAGTCCCCCCCCCCCCCCTCATGTATGTACAGTATATATGAATATATTAATTATGTTCCTGTCTGTCAGGTGATTTATTGTGTTCATTTTTTTTTTTTTTTATTTCAGCAAAAGGCAAGCAACGCGGAAAAGTTTGACTATGTAAGTATGAACAGAGTTCGAGATACAATATTATTACGATACCTAGGTACCGATCCAGTTACTATTGTGAATCACAAGTTTATAAATATGCATGTTTCTTCAATATGATTTTTTCTTCGTTCAGATTTTGTTACAATTTTAAGAACTTGAACCTTAAAGTAGTTGTCTTAACTTGAAAGTTTTATACCTTAGCTTTATTCAATAGCTTTACAGCTGAATTGAATATGCGTGATGAAATGTAGCGCTGTTCCTTTTACCATCAATTTTCTCAGTTAAAAACCATGTGCAGAATATTTGCAATTCAAACTAACTTCAAATATAGTAAGTCCTCCACATATGAACTTTCCAGAGTTACGAACATCGCGCATGAATTTAGATCACATGTCCGGCCAAAGAATGGAGCGAGGTGAAAAGATGGCAGACGTCACTCATTCTTTTTACATGAATTTATTTTAAAGGACAAGGACAAGATCATGGAACATGTTAGTTTTATACTGTGTTAGTATTCTAGTACCTAGACGATGTTTGTTGGACTTACGAACAAACCGGACTTACGAACGTATGGAACTCGTTTGTATGTTGGGGACTTACTGTAGAAGAGATTTTACTCCAAATTAAATTAAACACAAATCTACATCGTTATTGAGCAGCGCGTTTCTCTGTTGTCTGCTTTAATTGATATTTTTGAACAAGCTTTTTTTTTTTTTTTTACACATCTCTCGACCGGTGCGTCTCTTTTTTACAGTATGAATGTAATAAATCATTTACAAATCGATTTCGGAGTCGTACGGGATACGTAAATCAGCACAAACATAAGAATCGCGAGTGAATACATTTTCTTTCTCAGTTACAGTTAAAAGCCAGCTGAGGGTTTGTGTGTAATTATTCAGATTCTGATTTGTTTCTCTTTTTTTCTATTCCGTATGAAGGTGATGAACTTCCTCAAAAACATGGCGGGGAACGAGTACATTGGTTTCAGCAACGCCACGTAAGTGACTCACGGGAACGTAATTTCTCATCATCGTCACATTTTCTGCTGTTCTCTTGTTGAGAAATAAATATGATGATAATACTAATTATAATAGTTGCAAGCAGCTACGAGCGGGCCCAAGCACCTTGCGCTATCGTCCCCTAGTCGCACCAGAAAGACGCGCACTTAATATGACGTTACACAGAAAGTTATTAACTAACCTCCGAAAGACCCCAGATACTGGGGGCGGGGTTATGTGATGTCATAACAGGAAGCCACTTTAGACACTTTTCTGCAGAATTTTAAATCATCATCACAGCCGACCTGTTTGAGATGTCAAAAATCCAAAAACGTCTTGAGGTCACATGTTTCTGGTTTGGTGGCGATCGTATAAATCCCCTAGGAGGAGAAGATCAAACTCCATCGGGTGCGTTTTGACCCGCGCAAATGACCTAAAATAACTGACTTGCTGTTGAGTGGAGCCCAGGACATGCGGCGCAAAAGGCGTCCTGCGGCAGATTCCAGCCTGATTTTCATGACTTTTTCAGCATGTCAACAACCGCAAAAAGGAAAAAAATAATAATCCTTATAATAATAATATTCATTTCTCCATTCTGATGTTTAACGTGAACATGAGCATTTCTGTATCTGCATTATTACATCATTAAAGTTGACACTCAGTGAATTTATGTTTGAGTTTTCTGAGAAACATTTTTTCTTGTCTTTTTTTTTTAGTTTTGTTTTTAACTAGTTTAGTTACTCCGTTTCCCAGCAGCTGACGGTTTGTGTTTTCTGTACCAGGTTCCAGTCTGAGCGTGAATCAGGCGATCGGAATTTTGCCATCGGCTATTACCTGAAAGAGAAGAAGGTTAGTTCAGGTCTTGGTTTTTCTTTTTCTCCTCCCAGGTGTTTCCCCCAGCTTGTCAGATGTCATTCCATTTGCCTTCTTGTATGTAAACATTAATAAATTAGATGATTTTAATTTCAAAGCTGAAAAAGAAGATTGCGGGGAAAGAAAGAAGATTCATTTGTTTTGGAAATCCAAACGCCTCCGGAAGGAGGAACGGTGTCTCTGTGGTTAGCACTCGCACCGCCAGGGGCTGGGTTCGATTCCCAGCTTTGTGTGCATGGATGGAGTTTGCATGTTCTCCCTGTGCTTGGTGGGTTTCCTCCATGTACTCCAGTTTCCTCCCACAGTGCAAAGACGTACAGTTTAGACTAATCGCTGTTCCCAAATTGCCCATAGTGTGTGATTGAGTGTGTGTGTGTGTGTGTGTGCCCTGTGATGGACTGAATGTGCTGTGTTCAGAAACTTGCTGCTACATTCAGTATATACGCAAATCACCTGCGTGTCGTTGACGCCACCTCCTGATTACAACCGGCGGCGCAAAATCCACAAACCACAGAATCAATTCAGGTTTTTTTTTTTTTAACAATTAAACTTCAAATGTTAAACCGAAGTCCTTAAAAATATACCACACTTACTGTGAGTTTTGAGCGCATCCTCGCAATCCTCTTCTTCTTTTGAATTTATGTCCGATTTGGTGCAATGTCGCCACCTGCTGGACTGCAGCATGGAGCAGGACATCAGCAGGAAAAAAAAAAAAAGAGATTTAACTTTCTATTAAAAAAAAACAAAAGCCTAGACACCTAATCTGTTTTTTTTTTTTTTTTTTTAAATACCAGAGTTGACGAATATCTAGTGTTAGATTTCTGTTGGCCTTCTAAAGACAGAGGCGTACAGTACTGTACTGTAGATGTGTCTCTCCGTGTTCACCTTTACAGAGACAGACGATATGTTTGTCTGGTCAATTTGACCTTTTAAAAGGGTAAAAGTTCAAGATCAGGTTCTGGCCTCGAGTCCATTTTATTTAGACTTTGAGAGTAACTCTCTGTAGAGTTAAACCTGAGGTCTGAAGACAGATGTGTCTGATTTCAGTAATCAATCCTCATCAAGCCGTTTCACTTTGTTTTATGATGCTGTAATAATTATTATTCATGATGTATTTGAGTACGAAGTCGACGCATCTCCTCGTGTGTCGTGCCGCGTTAGTGTCTGATCGCGTCCTCATTTGTGTGTACAGTGTTTTCCCGAAGGAACAGACATGACCTCCATCCTGGACTTCTACTTCCAGGTGAGATTATCACTACACCACCATCATACACACACACACACACATTGTCATGCTGGTGCTGCAGGCTGTACAGTTAGAGTTAACTGTAGGTCAGGAGTAAACGCCATGTGACATGTGATCGGTGTTCGTGCCCCCATCAGGATCGGTTCCCATCTTCTGTGGAAATGTGTAACCGGATACACACTCCTACTGACTGCCAAGGTCCAGATTTAGACCGCCTGTGTGTGTCTGTGTGTGTGTGTGTGTAGCTGTGCTCCATCGAGGTGACCTGTGAAAGCGCCAGCGTCATGGCTGCCACCCTGGCCAACGGCGGCTTCTGTCCAATCACAGGCGAGCGCGTGCTGAGTCCCGAGGCGGTGAGGAACACGCTGAGCCTCATGCACTCCTGCGGCATGTACGACTTCTCCGGCCAGTTCGCCTTCCACGTGAGTGTCGACCTTACACGCGTCACACGCTCTGATCGGTTGATGCATTTTCTAGAGCGGCGGCTCCGACCGTAGTGCAGGTTAACACCAGCGACCTGATGAGTTTCCCCTAAACAGAACAACACAGAGTGACGGCTGGAGTTAAGAGACGGCGCCAGTCTGACTCTGTGGTCAAGGTCGTGCTGTTCATCCGAGCGTTTTTGTGTCTCAGGTGGGTTTGCCGGCCAAGTCGGGCGTGTCAGGGGGCATCCTCCTGGTGGTGCCCAACGTGATGGGTGTCATGTGCTGGTCTCCTCCACTGGACAAACTGGGAAACAGCGTTCGAGGCATCCAGTTCTGCACGGTAAACACACACACAGTTTATTATTAATGATGTTTTTATTGTTTTTCTTTCCCTGGGTCTAATGAATAAATTATTTGTCACGTATACAGCATTTTTTATTTATTTATTTATTTATGCACATCCCAGTTATGAAGCTGGGGTCAAAGTGCAGGGATACAGCGCAAAGGGAGCAGATGGGGTTAGAACCCATGACCTTCTGATCAGAAAATACGAGCGTTAACTGCTTGAGCCACCCCCCGTCCATACAGCAAGCGTTTCTCGTCATCCAGTTTCATTTGAAATGCTAGATTACTCTTTTTTTTTTTTTTTTTTTGCTTTTTGTTCATAACAGTTTTTATTGTTTATTTTATTTTTATGAAACTTTATTTCAGAAACCAAGAATTGGTTATTACATTGCAAAAAAATTATATCTTAGCAAGCGAAATATTCTTTAGTCTAGTTAATTGTATCTAGGTTTTTCTTAAAATAAGACAACTAATTAAATAAAAAAAAAGGTTATTTAGCCTATTTTTTGTTACTTTTTACTAAAATTGTAAGTGAAAACTTATTGTTCTATTATTAGATTTTATTCAATTTAATTAGATTTTATTCAATTTAATTAGATTATTAGATTTTTTTTTTGCTACTTTAAAGAAACAAATTCCTAAAATTAAAGATGATTAGAACAATCCACCTGTAGGACAAGAAAAGTTAATATAACGTATTTGTATTATTTTAAAACATTGTCAATAAATGTAACCAAATTGAAGATATTTTGACTTGGTAAGTTGTAATATTTTGCAGTAATTGATTTTTATTTGTATAACGGTTTTAATAGACTTTAAACTGCAAAAAAAAAAGAAATATCTTGTATTCATATAGCATTTAAAGAGATTGTCAATAAATTTAATTTGCGATGTTGTCTTTTTTTTATTGCAGTGCATTAATGAAACATTTTTGCGTAACGGTTATAATTTTTTTTAACTGCAAAAAAAAATATTGTAGCAAGAAAATTTCTTCAATTTAGGTACATTTAGCTACAATACCTTAAAATAGCAGTACAACAAAGCAAAGTAAAAATTACGTTTCTAGACACATTTTCGAATTTTAGTTTGTGGCCGAATTTAAGGCCGTTTATGTTAATTTGTGACTGATTTCTCTCCCGCGCAGGACCTGGTGTCTCTGTTCAACTTCCACAACTACGACAACCTGCGGCATTTCGCCAAGAAGCTGGACCCGCGGCGCGAGGGCGGCGAGCAGCGGGTGAGTGAGCTGTTTAGTTTGCCCGACCACCCGTCCGTCCCTGCATGCCCAATCATGTTCCTGTACGAGTGAGCGCATCACGACCTCGCCGCCGATTTAACTCTCTGTACTGAGGACTCGCGGCTGACAGGAGCAGATATGGCTAACCTCACACACACACACACACACTTTCTAAAGGTTACACACTCGAGCTGCTGAACTAAACACTGTTTGTAATAGATATACACACGAGGTTAGTGCACGTGTCGTGTTGTAGCAGGCCGGTTTCTGACACACTAACTGACTGACGTCTGTCTCTCGCCACCACCACGACCTCATCAGGTGGGTCAGCACGTGGAAACACGGTTCTTTTATCCCAGGCGCGAGAGCGATGTGGTGGTTTTCCTCCCGATGTGTCACCAGTCTCGTCACACTCATGACTCATAAACACTAAACAACAACAACAATAACAATCCATCAGCTGATTATTCTCGTCATCATCTTTAAATTAAGAAGTCTTCCATATTATTAGATTACGTGAGATTTACGTTATGAATAACTTTATTACCAGAAGGCAAGAACTTCTACCTCAGCAGAACAACATTTATTGAAAGAAAATTTTTTTTTTTTTTCTTGTGCTATTATAAGGAAAGTCATCAACAACAGGGTGGTGTAAGTCACTCTGAAGTGTTTTATTTCACTACAAAACAAACAAATATACTAACGGTTCCTGTCGTTACTTATTACACATGACATGTCGTACATTTTATTTGTTTATTGTTGTGGAATGTCCGTGAGACGGGGTGTGATACAGCACGCTCCTAACGCACTCTATCGCTGATAGGTGATTAAAAGGGGGCGTGGTCAGACCGGTTGTCTACATTACATCATTACAACTGAAAAAAAAAGCAACAGACGCTGGTTATAGGTGCAGAATCTAGTCTTTTTTTTCTTTATTTTTAAGTAGAGTTATTATAAGTAATCTCATATTATAAAATTTTATTAAATTACATAACCTGTACATGCATGTGGTCTGATGAACAGCGTATTATTGTGTCTGAAATTTGCATGTTTACGTTATGTTTAAACGTTCACATGAGTAGTAGATCATTTACAGTACATAGACACTGAAACGGCGCACACGGAAGAGGAGCGTAGACACTTGTTGTTAAACAACAAACACAAAAACAAATGCAAGCTATGCCTAATATGATTGATATTGCTTTAAAGAAAAAGCAAGAACAACACTCTCGCGTCCCTTCCTACTGTATCCGCTACGGCTGTGCGGGTCAGAGGACGAGATCGGCACGCGCTCATTGATATTTCGGAGGAGACCGACGCCACTGATGACGTTACATCAAAACGGCGGTCCACTCCCGTTCTAAGGTACGATTTGGCTTTCGAGTCCATTTCGGTTGGGTTACGGCTCCCGAGTGTGGAAACGATGGTGATGAAAGTGAACCGGACTTTGGGGTCTGAAGTGTTCTCGAAAACGATTCCGGACTCCTGATGTGAAAACGCCCTAAAACCGTTACAGGTTCCTGATACCTGTGTTCAAATCTCGCACGAGATCTTAGACTAATCAATTCAAACATCACTGTGGTCCAATTTCCGTTTATGAAAGGAAGGAGCCTCCAGTGTCAGTGTAACAGTTTCCAGGACACTTTGTGGATCCTCTGAAGCATATAAACCGAGCTGAGGTTTATAGCTGCTGTAACACACATAAGAACAGGAGCTAACTTGTTTCACGACAGTTCCACAACAAATAAACTGTTAAAGTTTTTTTTAAAAAGTCTCGGATGTTAGTTGATAAACAGAGATATTGATAATCAGGGTGCGGGTCGTGCCAGGCCTAGTGAGCAACGCTTTCTCGACTAACACATGAAGACGCGCTTCTAACAGCTTAGCTTTACTAGCTTTGTGGCATGCAGGGGTTTGATGGTAAAACACACGCGCACACACACACACACACATCACATGTGCATTTAACACAGACGTGGAAGCTTGGGAAAGCAAACTAACGTGTTCTCCATGTCGCTCAACACAGCAGCACAGCTTCGGGCCGATGGATTACGAGAGTCTTCAGCAAGAGCTAGCTCTGAAAGATTCCCTGTGGAAAAAAGTCTGTCCCGCCGAGTCCAACGAAGACACTTCCACCACTGTGGTCTATAGGATGGATAATGTGGAAGAGCAGAACTAAAGAGACCTGCGCTCGGGCTGGGATAAAGGGCTGACCCGGGTGGCGGGGTGTATTTATTTCACGCTGTGTTGGTTTTTTTTATCTGTCTTGGCTTGGCACCTTGCAGCTTTTTTTTTATTTTTATTATTATTATTTTTTCTTGTCTGTAAGGCAGATGCTGTTGAGTCTTTTGTTTTATTCCCCTGTTTGTGAATGTTAACATGAAACCAAAGCGCCGGGTTCTGAACCCAGGCAGGAGGTTAAAGAGGGAAGTGTGTGGCGGAGCGGCGAGGGGTCGCGGTCCTGACTGGCTGCTGAGCTGACACTGATTACTCGCTCCGCTTATTAGCATTGGGTTAGGAGACATAATAATCTTCACACACACACACACTCATGCTCATCACAGGGTGCGTATCGATCCGGTGATGCCATGGACTTGCTTGCATGACCTTCAGCAGAGAGCTTTCTCACACATTTTTGACTGATTAAATAATAATTTGCCACAATTAATAAAGTACGAGTCCTCCAGTCCTGCAGGTGGCGCTGTTAGAGATGCTTTCGCAGTTTCCGTGAATGCAGGCTTGATGGACGTCGCCGTCACATGAACTGTTCTTGTAGTTTACTTGGTAGTGTTTAGATGTTGTTGTAAAATGAACTGAAACAACACGAGAGAGAGAGATTATCCACGGAGTTTAGTAGCTCTGTTCCAGTTGGGGGCGGAGCTTAGTTTCAGCATGGACTTGTATGAAGGCCAAGAAATAGAAAAGAACCAGATTGTAGTCAGACTGTGCTTGGAATTGTGGGTATTTGAAAGTAAACACATCTTGCATTTGTGTGTAAGTGTAATGCAAGTGTAGTTTGTGGGCGGAGCTAAATACACATGAATTCAGGAGGAAAATTTTAAATTGTGTTAAAACTTTCTCGAAGTTTGCATTTTTACCAACTTTGGGTGAAACACTGAAGGACGTCTGTTACTTTTGATGCTCATTATGTCAGTAATTAAACACTTTTTGTTCGCTGTTACAAGAAAATAAGAAAGTGAAGTGTGATGTGTTACCAGATTACAGTTAAATATTTCCTGGATAAATTAATAATATAAAAAAGGAAGCTTGTTATATTACTGAGAAACTCCCCTGTCCTGAAGAAAAAATGTTAAAGCTTTATCTCTGACACTGGAGATCCCTTACATTAATGTTAAACCGAATTCTTCTTGCTTTCAGAGAATTTTATCCCATCAACAATGAGACACGTTATTACATCTTAGCAAGCGAAATATTCTTTAATCTAGTTAACTGTATCTAGGTTTTCTTAAAATAAGAACTAATAAATAGAAAAGGTTATTTAGCTTATTTTTAGTTACTTTTTACTAAAATTCTAAGTGAAAACTTCTTGTTCGAATATTAGATTTTATTACATTTAATTTGATAATTAGATTTTTTTTTTAAGAAACAAATTCCTAAAACTAATGATTTGATTAGAACAATTTATCTGTGGGACATGAAAAGTTAATATAAAATTTATATCTATTATTTAAAAAAATTGTCAGTAAATGTAACCAGATTTAAGATATTTTGACTTGGTAAGTTGTAATATTTTGCAGTGTAGTAATAACGGTTTTAATAGACATTGCACTGCATAAAAAAGAGAGATCAAGTTAAAATATCTTTAATCTAGTAATTTCGATAGGATTTAAAGAGATTGTCAATAAATTTTATTTGCTATGTTGTCTTTTATTTATTGCAGTGCATTAATTAAATTTTTTTGTATAACTGTTATAATTTTTTTTAAAACATTGCACTGCAAAAAAATATCGTAGCAAGAAAATGTCTTCAATTTAGTTACATTTCGCTACAATATCTTAAAATAGGAATACAACAAAGCAAATGTACAATTGTTAAGCTTCTAGACACTTCCTAGTAAATTCATAAGCAAAGCTTTCTTGTTCTATTGAAAGAAGCTAAATTATGTTGTTTAATAGAAGAATTTCTTAGCTTAAATTTTTTTTTTTAAAGCTTGACTGCATTGGGTTTGTTGTATAGTTTTATTTGAAGAAAGTGTAGATACATCTGACTAGATTTAAGAATCTTTCACTTACTAAGATATTTTTTTAAAGATTGTGACAAAGCAGGTATAAATCTTTAATTGTGTTAAAACTGTGAGAGTTGCACTGATGGAAAACAAGCGCTTGTGCTTTAATCAGCGTCGTTTCTTAGTCCTTGTAAAAGCAGCCTGGAATTTGTTCTAAAGGTGCAGAAAGATTCCAGACAGCACCTCGAATTGAACAAAAAGAAAAGAGAGGTTTTGAAATGTCTGCACAAAGAGGGAAGAGATGCTGCTCATGAGATATCGTTTGAAATCATAACGGAGCTGATAATATCAGAACAAGCCTGAGTTCAGGATCTGATTATAACACTGCACTCTCGATAAACCCCCCCGATGCCGATAAACAGACGCCGCCATACGACAACGATCTGAACCTATTTTACAGCTATCAAAGCAGAGCGGACTACAGACAACACAAACACACTGCAAAGAAATGACGTGTTTATCTACATATTCTTACAAAAGTTTTTCAACAAAAAAACAAAGTACAGTTAAACCCTGGATTGCGAGCATAATTTGTTCAGGAAGCATGCGTCATATATCAGAACACTCGTATATCAAAGCGAATTTCCCTCATAAGAAATAATGAAAACGCCGACAATTCATTTCACAAGCCAAAAATATTCATATAAAAATAATTAATCCAAAATAAAAAAATGAACCTGCACTATGCCTTTCTGACAGAGTCTCTGGTTACCGGAATCTTCTTT
Source organism: Channallabes apus (assembly GCA_030522415.1). Classification (NCBI taxonomy): domain Eukaryota; kingdom Metazoa; phylum Chordata; class Actinopteri; order Siluriformes; family Clariidae; genus Channallabes; species Channallabes apus. The sequence goes on from CM060109.1 coordinate 5,753,508, forward strand.
TTGTGTGACTTTAACGAGAAACATCGTTAAACAGATTGATCTCCCGCACTGCCGCAGGCTATTTAACCCTTTTCTTCTTCCCGGAGGCCGTTGTTGCAGTACAGTTACTAAATAACATAGACTTGAATAGACTTGGACGCAAAAATTATTTTTTAAAAATCATACAGGGTCAGAGTGTTATAATAAACAGTACACATGCGCTCACACGTCGACTATACGAGTGACGCGCAGTGAGACTGAGCAGGGGAGTCAATTACCCACAATCCCGCAGTGTGCGAGAGAGAAGAACCATTGGCTCGTTTGTGATCACGTGACGCATGCGCACTGCAGTACTCGTATATCAGGTCCTCGATCATTTAACAAGTTCAAATAATTTTTTTTTATTTTGTTCGTCTTCAAAACACTCGCAGACCGAGTTACTCACAATCCAGGGTTCCACTAATGATTATTAGTAGTAAAATGTTATTGACCATGAAAACGAAAAATGTCTCGTTCTGATGATTTTGCGAGTTTTGAGGAATTTATTCCTCGGAAGAAGCTAAATTATCCGCCAACACAAGAAGACATTTTTCGGTTGCAATTTGCGTGAAATTTGACTAAAATCAGCTGAATGATCTTGTATTTGGTTTTGTTGTAAGCATACTTTGAAATATTGTAGATTGGTTTGAGGATGTCATTTTCTTTCACTGCAGTGAAAACTGGCTAGGAAAGGAGAATATCGACGGCCAAAACACAAACTTTACTAAGTACATTCAGAAATTTGAAGCGAAACAAAACCTGCGGTTCTTGAACCTCACTCCATTTAACCTGACGGTGTGTACAGTAGTACACAAAATCAAGTCAAACTAAATCAAACAAGTCGAGTGCAAGCTCAGGCTCTAGACATGCGCTCAGCACCCGGCTCTCACACACACACACACACACACACACACACACACACACACACACACACACACACACACACCTTTATTTTGCACACACCTGAGCTGAGGCCTCTGAGCTCACGCTGCTTAGCCACTTCTGAGCATGACCTGCACTGTTTCTAACAGCTTTTGTGTTCCACCGCACCTTCATGTCCACCGTGTCAGAAACCCCAACCAGGAAGTGCGAATATTATATATATAATTAAATAATTCCTCAAAAATAAACCTAGAAATTCCTGAGTTGAGTCTTTTAACTGTGAATGATTTACTGCTGCAAGAAATATTCAGGTCGCAAATGATGAGATTTATCAGATTGTTTATATATAGATATCATTTCCTGCAACAGTAATAAAACAAACAGCAGCCACAAGGTAAGCGATTTAAATGTTACTTTATTGTAATATGATAAAGCATGTGTGTGTTCATGTTCATGGGACTTTTAATATTGGTTCTGTACTTTATTATTTTAATTATTTTGTTCCCCATGCTATGTCGTTAACACACATCTCATTGCTGTTGGTCATTATTTACTCTGTGTGTCTGTGTAAACTGAAACTGGATTGAGGAAGCGTGAGAGAGTGTGTGTGTGTGTGTGTGTGTGGTTTGTATTTCTATGCTGTAGTGAGATTGGATTTGTCTGTTGTGGATGAGAGCAGATACAGTGCTGTACTTGAACGGGGGGATGCGAACCCTCCTCTGTTACTAACGTGACTCCTCCGACGTATTTAACACATTCAGCAGTCGTGCTGCTCATCTGACAGCATGCCAAAGACGTATTTATATTAATAGAAACTCCTTTGTTCTCTTCATGCTCATGAAGTTATTTTTATAAGTTAAGTATTTCCTGAATGCTCTCTCTAACAGTATTGCTTTCTTTTCCTGTTGTTCATTTTGTGTTGTTTTATGTTTAATAAACTTGTGTAAAACCATCTCATCTCTTATCTCATGGTTTGGTTTTTAAATCATTTGTTTGTTTCGTTCACATTGTTTACACGCTGAACAGCAGCTTTAACAGACATTAACACTGGATAGATAGATAGATAGACAGATAGATAGATAGATAGATAGATAGATAGATAGATAGATAGTGTACAGTGTTGATGTATTAATGACGGAGATTCCAATGTTATAGCTCAGGTTCTTCTGCATTCTCTTAGATAAAGAAGCTGAATAACTTAAGATGGTCATGCTGTGTGTGTGTGTGTGTGTGTGTGTGTGTGTGTGTGAGAAACTCATCATGAGTTCTATTCATAGTTCTGTTGTTAGTATCAAAGCTACCTGGGGTGTTCAAGTCAAACAAGTCAAGGGGCCAGGGGTAGCTCGGTGGTTAAGGCATTGGACTACGGTTCGGAAGATCCCAGGTTCAAACCCCACAACCACCAAGTTGCCACTGTTGGCCCCTTGAGCAAGGCCCTTAACCCTCAACTGCTCGGATGTATAATGAGATAAATGTAAGTCGCTCTGGATAAGAGCGTCTGCCAAATGCCTAAATGTAAACAGGGATTTGTGGTGAAATTTTTGTGCAATGAGAGACACTCATTCACCACCATCACTTCCACATTACGGGAACTCGGCTAGACATGAAGCCTGCAGACAGATGGAGACGTTTCTACCTCGATGGTGTCCAAACAGCAGTGAAACACTGGGATACGTGCATTAGTGCAGCAGGAGATTATAAAGTCCCAGTTTGACTCGAACACCCTTGACTTTTGTTTAAGAGAAAAAGGGAAACATGCTAACAGATCCACAGATAGAGACCCCCCCCCCCCCCCCCCCCCGGCACTCTCGGTCATTCTGGTATCTTTTACTGTGTATCTGCCAAAGCAAACCACAATAACGCCGCTGAGAGAAGTCCGTACATGTTTAACACACACTTGATTCACGACTAAAACCTGGACTATACAACCACAGAAACAAAATAAATGCTTCTTAAATACAGAAAGTTGTGCAAGTGATTTAAAAACAATGTGACCAGAAACGTGAAAATAAAACTAAGTAAAGTAGCAGTTATGAAGGACTTGGATCAAGTCACATTCAAACATATTAGTTTTGCTGAATTAATAACACTAAATATACATCAGTCATCTTCTGTAAAAAAAAAAAAAAGAAAATCAACATTTTTCTTGCTACTTTTTAGATCAAACACAAAAATGAAAATTTGTCATAATGAGTAGATCACGCTTCTACATTATTAAGCTCTGTGCTCAAGGGGGCGATAGAGAGCATTTATCAAACTTAAAAAAAAAATGCTTCCAGGAAGTTTAACAAATCATAAAACTTTGACTTTTCCGCATGATGTGTGAGTCAATAACGTGCTGGTGATGTAGAGACGTGGAACTGCTGCTACACCCTGACCAGTCACATAACACACATAACATCAGAGAGATCCATGTGACGTGTGGACGTGTGGTCTCAGTCACTGTGACCCGGTTGTTGGTGAGTATGTTCACTAATGACTCATGCCACACTTTATCTCCATCAGTTTTACGTGAGTGTGCACTACAGCCTCAGATTCGGATCTGCTGTTAAAGCCCTCCTGGTTTCATGTTGTCCTGAGATGTCTTTCTGTTTACCACACAGTGTTATCTGAGTTATCACAGACTTGCTGGTAGTTTGAACCATCTGACACCCTACCTTCAGTTCTGTGTAAAGTCAGGAGAAAAAAAGAAATAAGGAACAGCAGTTTCTGAAATCAGCCAGTCTGGCACCAGTCACCAGTTTGTGAGCATTGAGGGGAAGGTAATAGATGTGGGGACAGTTTCGGGGTACTGTGGGGACAGTGATGGATGTGGTGATGGTGTTGGACCACTGAGGGGACTATGATGGATGTGGGGGACAGTGTTTGATGTGGGATGGTGTTGGAGCACTGGGGATATGGTAACTAATGTGGGGACAGCGTTGGAGCACTGAGGGGATGGTGAGGATGTGGTGATGGTGTTGGAGCACTGGGGGGGATGATGATGGATGTGGGGATAGTTTTGGATTAATGTGGGGATGATGATGGATATGGTGGTGGTGTTGGAGCACTGAGGGGACGGTGGTGGATGTGGGGACAGTGATGGATGTGGTGATGGTGTTGGAGCACTGAGGTTTGATGGTGATGGTGTTGGAGCTGAGGTAATGGTGGTTGATGGGGTGAACAGCGATAGAGCACTGAGACTCTAAGACAGTGACAGATGTGGGGACAATGATGGGGCACTGACGTGATGGTGATGGAAGCGGGGACGGTGACGGAGCACCGAGGAGACGCTTGTGAAGGTGAGAAATGGCGATTAAACACAGAGGATACGGACAGGAATGCAGAATTCATCAGGACTGCGGTATGAAAGTAAATAGTGGAACTTTGTCGCCCTCCTATGGTGATTTGGACAAGTGCAGGTCGTCTAGACTTGTTTCAGTAGAGGGGAAAATGGCAAGAGAATTAACTACAACAGAAAAGTTCACACATCCAGCAGATTGATTCTGAAGACCTTCATGCGCACCTTCATACACGACACCTGCATCCTGACAGGCAGGGATGTGATTATGTCGACAGAAATGATAGAGTATGAAAATCCTGTGAACTTTGAACTGAATCGTAACCACATTTCGGGTCTCGGTTCTGTCGAGCTTCAGGTGCAACAATCACTGTTTTCCATCCTTCTACAGGTGAAGTCTGTCATCAACCTCCTCTTCGCCGCATACACCGGAGATGTATCGGCTCTCAGGAGGTACGTGATCACATGACACCCACCTCACACCGCGAACCGCTCGAAATCGCCGCCACTGTACATCTATGTTTATCGATCCACTCTTATCAATCCTTATTAAAGTGTTTAGATCAAATGTTTCACTGATTTTAGACACGTTTCAGAATTGCAGATTGTCTTTGTACCTGCGTGTGTATGTTGTTTGTGTAATGGGTTCCTGATATAGCTCATTTGCATGTAGCGACGCCCACAAAACTCCATAAAAGGAAAAAAAAAAGACAGATTGCCAGGAACATGAAATGAGCGATCAGTGTAATAACCGAAAAACAGAAGAGGATGTTTTTATGATTAAACTCTATGCAATAATAATAATAATAATAATAATAATGGGATTATTTAATTATGTATCGTGATTCTTTTGTGTGGCAGTTGATTTCAAAAGTCATCCTCTTTTCAGTTTAAATCTTCTTTTCCAGTCCCGTCGCTCTTCACAGACCCATCGAATACTTTCTTCCTCGTCCTCTTTCTCCATTTTATACAATTCTTTACACAGCCTGCTGAACCTGTGAACCCGTGTGGCAGCATCGTAGCCTACGTTGTTCATCCACGTGGAAACTATTGATAAAGGAAAACTATTTTTTAAATGAATGGTATATTTTTTGCATTTGTCGTGTTGCAGTTTCTCTGTTATCCTACAGGTGGTGCACTCTAACCTATTCACACACTGGCAAGCGGCTGAGCATAACGCGATAGGAGCGGATTATTTCCTGAGATTTGTTTAGAATTGGAACAAAATTTTGGAGAAAACATCAGAATCAGAGATCAGAATGTTTATAAAATCAAGATACTTAGAGAATCTTAATTCAAATTTATTCGACATCGAGGTATCACGATAATGTCGTATCAGGGGATCCCTGGTGATTCCCATCTCTAAATAATAATAATAATAATAATAATGAAATGAGTAAGCAGCTCTAAATCTTCAGTTATCTGACTTATTTGCTTACGGCCCACTCGTCTTCTTCACTTACCTTACAGCAGCCATCTTTTGCCTCATTTGTTTTGTATCTCAAATAAATAAGTCAGATAACTGAAGATTTAGAGCTGCTTACTCATTTCATTATTATTATTATTATTATTATTATTAGTGTAAACTGCTATGGAAGTCTAATAAATGATGTTTCAGGTTTGCTTTGTCCTCGATGGACATGGAGCAGAGAGACTACGACTCCAGGACCGCTCTGCACGTGGCAGCTGCTGAAGGTACGTCCTTCTTACCGGACGTGTTCGAGTAAACTGGTGTACAGGAAAACAACACCATGTCTGAGAGTTCTCCTGACACAGAACCACAGAACCGAGCTGCTCCTGTCTTTATTCATTCAACTAAACACAAATTAATACTTTGTTTTTGAGACAGACACTTTTATTTACTGAAAACTTTTAACATTATTTTCTTGTAATATCCTATATATATATATATATATATATATATATATATATATATATATATAATTTTTCTATAGTTCTGTAATTTTGTACTTATTATATTTTTTCTTAAGTAGCTTGTATTTTAAACAAGTTATTTCTTTGCTGTTTACCAAAATAATTATGTTAAAACAAAAATATATATATATTTATTTAAATAACTAAATCTATTTTTATTTACAGCTTATTTTTGTATTGAAGAATTAAAGTACAGGAGAAGTAAATGAAAAAAATACCTAAATTTGCAACTAAAATAACTAAGCATTATTAAAACAGTAGTACACTTACGTTTCCTGGGTTGAAGATGTGTCATGAAGCGGTGGGAGAAGATGCTGAGTGTGTGTGTGTGTGTGTGTGTGTGTGTGTGTGTGAAGCTGCATCAGTAAATCATATACAGAATTTAAAGTACAGATTGCCAGCTGTGTGTCCTGGAGGTGTACAAACTTTTGATTGAGTGTGTTGTTTGCCTACAGGACATGTGGATGTGGTGCGTTTTCTTCTGGAGGCCTGTAAAGTCAACCCTGTTCCCAGAGACAGGTAAGATCCACACCTGGAACAGCTGGCTAAATGATCACGTGACTCGACACATCAGTGCAGAAATACTGAAAGAAAACGAGTCACGGTCACCTGTTAATATTTTACATTATTCTATTTTAGTAAAAAAAAAAAAAAAAAAAAAAATATATATATATATATATATATATATATATATATATATAAAAATATTACAAATCTTAAAAATCTTCTGAAGTTATAAAAAAAAATAACAATGGAGACGATTTTATAACTGAAATTACATCTATTGAACTTTTTCCCCCCAAAAAAGCTCGAGTTTAAAATTGAGCGGTTTTACATATTAAATATTGCTGAATTAAAAAATAACCCATATTTTAATATAATTATGCTTTATGCATATATTTTTGGAAAATAACTTGTAATGTATGTAATATTATATATAATTTTTATATTATAATTTTAAACATTCCTAGAAGGCAGTAAAGATACTCATACACAGTAATATCATATTGTGTGTAACAATTCCAATCATCTTATTTTCATATATATATATATATATATATATATATATATACAGTGGTGTGAAAAACTATTTGCCCCCTTCCTGATTTCTTATTCTTTTTGCATGTTTGCCACACTTAAATGTTTCTGCTCATCAAAAACCTAAACTATTAGTCAAAGATAACATAATTGAACACAAAATGCAGTTTTTAAATGAAGGTTTACGTTATTAAGGGAGAAAAAAAACTCAAAATCTACATGGCCCTGTGTGAAAAAGTGATTGCCCCCCCTTGTTAAAAAATAACTTAACTGTGGTTTATCACACCTGAGTTAAATTTCTGTAGTCACCCCCAGGCCTGATTACTGCCACACCTGTTTCAATCAAGAAATCACTTAAATAGGAGCTACCTGACACAGAGAAGTAGACCAAAAGCACCTCAAAAGCTAGACATCATGCCAAGATCCAAAGACATTCAGGAACAAATGAGAACAAAAGTAATTGAGATCTATCAGTCTGGTAAAGGTTATAAAGCCATTTCTAAAGCTTTGGGACTCCAGCGAACCACAGTGAGAGCCATTATCCACAAATGGCAAAAACATGGAACAGTGGTGAACCTTCCCAGGAGTGGCCGGCCGACCAAAATTACCCCAAGAGCGCAGAGACGACTCATCCGAGAGGCCACAAAAGACCCCAGGACAACATCTAAAGAACTGCAGGCCTCACTTGCCTCAATTAAGGTCAGTGTTCACGACTCCACCATAAGAAAGAGACTGAGCAAAAACGGCCTGCATGGCAGATTTCCAAGGCGCAAACCACTTTTAAGCAAAAAGAACATTAAGGCTCGTCTCAATTTTGCAAAAAAACATCTCAATGATTGCCAAGACTTTTGGGAAAATACCTTGTGGACCGACGAGACAAAAGTTGAACTTTTTGGAAGGTGCGTGTCCCGTTACATCTGGCGTAAAAGTAACACAGCATTTCAGAAAAAGAACATCATACCAACAGTAAAATATGGTGGTGGTAGTGTGATGGTCTGGGGTTGTTTTGCTGCTTCAGGACCTGGAAGGCTTGCTGTGATAGATGGAACCATGAATTCTACTGTCTACCAAAAAATCCTGAAGGAGAATGTCCGGCCATCTGTTCGTCAACTCAAGCTGAAGCGATCTTGGGTGCTGCAGCAGGACAATGACCCAAAACACACCAGCAAATCCACCTCTGAATGGCTGAAGGAAAACAAAATGAAGACTTTGGAGTGGCCTAGTCAAAGTCCTGACCTGAATCCTATTGAGATGTTGTGGCATGACCTTAAAAAGGCGGTCCATGCTAGAAAACCCTCAAATAAAGCTGAATTACAACAATTCTGCAAAGATGAGTGAGCCAAAATTTCTCCAGAGCGCTGTAAAAGACTAGTTGCAAGTTATCGCAAACGCTTGATTGCAGTTATTCCTGCTAAGGGTGGCCCAACCAGTTATTAGGTTCAGGGGGCAATTACTTTTTCACACAGGGCCGTGTAGGTTTGGATTTTTTTTCTCCCTAAATAATAAAACCCCTCATTTAAAAACTGCATTTTGTGTTTACTTGTGTTATCTTTGACTAATAGTTAAATGTGTTTGATGATCAGAAACATTTTGTGTGACAAACATGCAAAAGAATAAGAAACCAGGAGGGGGGCAAATAGTTTTTCACACCACTGTATATATATTTATTTATTTTTTTTTTTTTTTAACTCTTTACCCTAAAACAGTGTGAGGTGTTTGTTTAAAATCATTTGTAGTTACATTTCCAATGTTTAAAACCTACGCCAAGTGAGCAACAACAACAAAACTATTATTATAATATACAGTATAATATTGGAGGAAAGGCTGAGAGACTTTTTCAGGTCATTTTAAAAGATTTAATTATTCTTTAAGCATGTATTTTTGGAAAATAACTTATGTTATGCATTTCATTTTATATACCCTTACATTACATTATAATTTTAAACATTCCTAGAAAGCAAAAAAGAAGGCAATTTCAGATTAATAGTGTTAAACAGATGATAGATAGATAGACAGATAGATCTAATAATGTTAGTAAGAAATATTAGATATTTTTAACTATTGAAAATGTCTTTATTTACATGTTAATATGTATTATGTAAGTTCTTTTAGTGTAACTATAATCTAATATTCTATACAAAAAATAGGATGATAAATTGAGGGGTGTTGAATGAGGGATTTGTGTGTGTGTGTGTGTGTGTGTGTGTGTGTGTGTGTGTGTAGGTGGGGAAACACGCCGCTGGATGAAGCCACACATTTCGGCCATCACGAGGTGGTGACTGTCCTGCAGGACGTTCATAATAAATACAGTCCTGTCGAGAAGAGCAGCGCGGATACAGAGAACGCCGCCAAGAACCTGGACGGCATCCTGGAGACTTAGGAGAAGGAAGTGTCTGTCTAGCTTTCTTTGTCTCTTTACCAACCTTTCTGCCCGGTGACTGCTCAATGCCTTGCTTCTTTTTTATTTATTATTTTTTTTACAGTATTATCAGCATCTTATTCATGTGCAGGATTTCTCCATCTCTATATGAAACCTCATACAGTCTGTATATTTCAAACTGGTCTTGTTTCGCAAAAGGATCGACGAGGATCCGTCGTCAGAATTACTATTTAAACGTTTTATCATCGTAAACAGCTGAATGTGCAACTATACAGAGTATTTGGAGAATCTATAAGGATTCATAAACCGTAATAGAAACTGTAGATTAGTACGGTGTGAGTGAGTGACAATGTGCTGTAATCAGTAGCTACACTGCCAGACTTCTGTATCTATACTTAGTATTTTGGATAAACTTTGAAAAATCATTTATTTTATGAAGATGCAGATAATCAAGATGTATTTCAACTGTGAAAAGTGTGATTTTTATTTACGTATTCTTTATAGCGCTCGAGATGTAGTTAGGTTACAGCTAATCCATTGTCCAGAATCAACAGTAAGACAAATCTCGGCAACTTAAACTCCATAGTGACATACGATACGGTCTCATAGTAACTTACAGTGTTCGTCTAAAGTGATGTCTCTCAGTAACTTACAGTCTGATGATATCTTACAGTCTTATCGTAACTTTTACCACTTCACAGTAACTTTTGGTCTTAGACTCACACAAACTTAGTCTTACTGTAACCTAGTAACCTACAGTCTAAGAGTAACTTAGGAGCTCATGGTAACTTATCGTCCTGTTGTAACACATGGTCTCACAGTAACTTAGTCCCACAGTGAATTACGGTCCAGCTGTAATATTATGGTCTCGCAATGTAATTAAATATATTAATGATAAACTAATACATTACAATAATAAATGAATTGATACACAAAACAAACAAAGCATTTATCAGTAAAGAATATTCTGTAATGTTATATTGTGAAATATCTTACAATCAAGACGTATTTATTTTCATATTATTTTATATCTAAATTAGTTTGAAGTGTTTAAAATCATTTGTAGTTACATTTCCAATGTTTAAAACCTATGCCAAGTGAGCAACAACAAAAGTTATTATAATATTGGGGGAAATGATGAGAGATTTTTCAGGTTATTTCAAATAATTTTATTATTAGTATATATATATATATATATATATATATATATATATATATATATATATATATATATATTTTTTTTTTTTTTTTTTTTTTTTTTTAGCAATTCCTGAGTTACTATTTTCAGCAAGCGTGATCACAGTTTGGTAAAATGATGTGTAAAAGAACAAAAAGAAATGACGGAAAATTAAACAGCTTGTATACAAAAAATACCATTATTTCACATTTATTATTTTAAGAATTAATTACATTTACATGTACAATTACAAGTTGCATAACATTAAGAACAAAGAGAAATATAAAATAAAATTTAACACACAAATGTTTAAGCATTATGTGCAACAGAAAGAGGTTTTTTTATGTGTGTGTGTGTGTGTGTGTGTGTGTGTGTGTGTGTGTGTGTGTGTGTGTGTGTGAAGTTTTATTGTTATTTCACAAAGGGTTCAGAGTGTGTGTTCATGTGCAGCTCTTTTAAATTAGATTTCTGTATAATTTCTGTCAGATGTACGATATTAAATATAGCTGTGAAAAAAGTCGGAGTCTGTGTTCGTCTTGTCACCGTGGACTTCAAGATGTCCACACACACACACACACACACACACACACACACTTCATTAAGATAATACACTGCATGAGCCTCAGTCCTACAAAACCTCTCTGCTGTAGGAAAGCTGGAGGATGAAGACGGACGTGTCGCTGATTATTTGCCTTTAATTCAGGAAACCTTCACACTGAAGAGAGAGAACAGGAACAGAGTTTAAGTTTACATTTAAAACCTTTAAATACCTTTAGAACTGGGTATTGTACAGTACATTGCTGTGCAATAATAGGGGCAGTGGTGGCTCAGTCGGTTAAGGCTGTGGGTTACTGGGTTTCTGATCGGAAGGTCGCGGGTTCGAATCCCAGCATCGCCAAGTTTCCACTGTTGAGCCCTTGAGCAAGGCCCTTAACCCTATCTGCTCCAGGGGCGCTGTAAGCTGGCTGACCCTGCGCTCTGACCCCAGTTTCCTAATTGGCATATGCGAAAATTGAGCAATTTCCCTCTGGGACTAATAAAGTTCTATAAAAATAAAAAAATTAAAAGTCTTCATATCAAATAAAATTTTAATAAAATTTAAACTTCAAAATGTTTGTTAACAGAATTGTACTGTAATATGTTAATAAGATGAAAAAAAAAAACGCAGCTTGCCTTGTTACTGTAAAACTCCTAATTATTAAACTTTATAACTCTAAAACTGGAGACTCCTTCCATACATGTTAAATAAACCTCAAACAGAAATCTTAACCGTCTTTTTGTAATCCATTTAACTGGAGTGTACATCGTACACACACATCCTTATACAGTAACTGAGCCATCGCTATAGAAACGGTAATGAACCTGTGATTTGCAGCTGTGGATTTCTCAAAGCTGATTCTTCTGATCGATCAGTTGTGCAACAGTTCTGCAACATATTCGTTCCTCATTCGCTTTTTGGGGCTACGCTCAGTGAAAAGCTCACTTTTTTTGTGTGTTTGTCTACAGTATGTAAACTTTTCTTTTTGATATGAAACCTAAACATGGAGAATTAAACGCTGGCTTTGAGGAAGTTTGTGTTTTATTGGTTTTTCTCTAAATTCCTACTGCCATGCATCATCAAGATAATCAGAATTATTACTAAAAGGTAATAAAAGTGTTAATTTAGCTAAAACGACTGTCAGCTAAAATTTACAACATGACCTCAAAGTTATTTTGGCAAATTTCACTACAGCACGATCAAGCTAAAGTCAAGTTAAAGTAGGCTTTTAGTGTCATTTCAACCAAATACAGTTACACGTACGCAGTTCCTCCTGGAAAAATGTGCTACAGTACGTACAACACAAATTAACAACAATTAACAAAACTAACTAGCTAACTAGGACAACTAAATAGCTGACTAGCTAAGACAGCTAAATTACGTTAATTGACAAGCTGCATAAAATAGCAGAGGTTCTAGCTTATTTTGTTTGAAATAACTGCATGCCTGTGTCTAGACATTATCTTTATTATGGCTCTTATGGATCGCTTTGTTGTTATTACCTCATTTTCCTCCGGAGATGACAATGAAACGATCTGCCACGTACGGACTTGGGCCACTCGGTCTATCAACGTCCGTGTCCTCTAAACCTGAAATCAGAACGTTTGAACAATGAGAAATGTGTATGTTTTTAGACTTCTGACAAATTTGTTTATTAATATTAATATTAATCTGACATTGTTTAAGACTCTTGCGGCCTCATTGATCGAATCACATTTTGGTAAAACTTTGTCTGCAATTGTGTTTCGTCAAACCTAATTAAAAAACTGCCACCATAATATTTTCTCTCTCTTTTCTCCTATAAACATGACACATTCAGACAGTGATACAGTCCACATGACACGTTCAGACACGTCTAATATCACTGTGAGTTCTTACCGTCTGTGGTGTTGCTGTAGTAGCGTCCGAATGCGGCGTCTTTAGGGATGTCCGGATACAGGTAGAGCAGAGGTTTTTTTGGAATGTTCTCTGCATCCATTAGTGTGTAGTTCTGTATCACGTCGGCGAAAGACAGGTTGAATAAATCGGATTTCCTGTAGGGCTTCACAGAGTGGGTTTGGGGTTCACCTGCATTACACACAACACAAACACGGCCATGATATTGTGTTCAGTTTACTCTGATTATATATTATATTATATTATATTATATTATATTATATTATATTAAACATCAGTGTTTATACATTTTCTATACAATTCCGTGCTTCAAACTTTGTGGCAAAAATGTTTAATAAATAAGTAAAAATAAATAAGTCCACTTATGGGCTTGATGGTCAGGTGTCCACATATTTTTGGCCATACAGTTCAGATAGAACCAAGATGAGATTAAATAGGTCTACAAGAGCACAGAGGAAAATCTAACACCTAAAAAGAGCAGAGCAACTGTCAAAATTACTTAATTTGTTTCTTCCAAAATGGAAAATATTGGGTAGAGAAGAATCAGTATTTAGAAGTGGAAGGTACAGTAACTATGCACATTTACTTCATCACTGTAGTTAAGCACATATCTCACCTATCAGTACTATACTCAAGTAGTTTAGAAACTACTTTTTACTTTTACTCCACTATATTGTACAGGAAATGTCTGTACTTTTACTTCTCTACATTTCAACATTGAGGCCTTGAATTTTGCCACCTGCTGACCATTATGTATAATTGCACTTCCTAGATACCTGAGATGCTTAATATGGTTACATGAATTTGAAATGAGAATGTGAAGTCGTTTGAAGACAGGGATGGAAAAAAATCCACATTCACAGTCAGAGAGAGAGAGAGAGAGAGAAAGAGAGATAGCGCTTTGTATTATGACTTAAAGCCTACTGTTAGTTAATAAAACTCATTATTTTTGATACTTAAGTGAATGTAAAGGTGAGCATTTTCTCAAGTAAGGAAGTAAATGAAGGACTTTTACTTTTACTTGAGTAACATTTGACCCTGGGTATCTCTACTTCTACTCATTTACTGGATTTGTGTACTTTGCCCACCACTGTCACTATCACACATACAGTATAGAGTACAGTGGAACCTCGGATTACAAGTAACGTGGTTTACGAGTGTTCAGCAAGACGAGCAAAGATTCTTAATAAATTTTGACTTGAAAAACGAGCATTGTCTTGGTTTCCGAACACCGAGTATCATGTATAACGCATGCACTTCTTGTTTTGACTCCGAGCGTCACGTCATCACAACTGAGCCAACGGTTCTTCTCTCTGGCTACGTTTACACTGCCAGGTAAATGTGACCCAATTCCGATTTTTTGCTCAGATGTGACACATATCGGATATGTTCTATGTCCGTGTAAACAGGAAAAAAACGCATGCATTCCGATATTTCGAGATCGGTTTCAGGCCTCTTTCATATGTGGAAATAAATCGGATATAAATCAGATATGTGCTAATGTGATTGTCGTGTAAACAGACAGATCGGATTTCCTGAGGCATTGTGTTCTGTCCTTCATTAAAACAGCGACTTCTTCGCGGTTTAATGACGTAATGTTATTCTCCGGTGGAAGCGCATGTGGAATGATAACATCGCAGGTGACATGGAAGAGGAAAAGACCCCACACACACACGCCTTGTGTTAATGCTTATTTGTGCTAAATAACATTAAGAAATCAGTATTTGATGAATAAAGCATATGCGCAGGTTGCAATTATGGCGTTTTTTTCTCCTCCTCCGTTTTAAAACCATGGTGCGCGAACTTTGCATATATAGCAGAGCGTTAAGCATATTTCACCTTCATCTTTCTTGGCTAGTGTGTAGCGCAAGAACCTCCCTTTAAGTATGCGCGATGTTTCAGATGGTATGGCGAGTGTAAACACGTGAATCGGATATGAGTCATAGTTAAAATAACGTGTAAACAGACGGTCAAAAAAATCAGATATAGGCAATAAATCGGAATTAAGCATCGAGACCTGCAGTGTAAACGTAGCCTCTCTTGCGCTGCGGAATTGTAGGTAATCGTCTCCCCTGCTGGGTGAATACACACACATGCGCTGTGTGTGTGTGTAATGTGCGTGCACACACACACACACACACACACATTAACGGAGAGACCGTTTTTAAAACTGTTTAAAAATTTGCAAGGAACATCGCTAGTCATACTCGCGTGATCGCATACAGTACTACCGGAATCACTGCTGTAAAGTAAAACAACAACAACAACAAAAAAAAAATTAACCAGCTCCTCATCTTTGAAAACAGTCGCGACAGAACAGAGTTTGTGTGTTTGTTTGGGAACCTGAGAGAAGGGGGGCTGTAAACACGAGCAACTCTTCTCTGTCGCAATTGTTTTCAAAGGTGAGGAGCTGGTTAATTAGTTTTTTGTTGTTGTTGTTTTACTTTACAGCAGTGATTCTGTTAGTATGCGCTCACGTGCGTGTGGCTAGCGATGTTCTTGCTAATTTAACGGTTTTTAAAACGGTCTCTCCGTTAATGTGTTTTGTGCACACACACACACACACACACACAGCGCCTACGTGCACAAACGGAAAAACTTATCTGTCGGGATTTATTTTTACGTTTTTTTTAAAGGTAAAGTGAGGGTTAATTAGTTTTATTTTTACTTTATATTTTGTGTTAATTATTTCTATGTATTAATTTTTTTGGGCTGTAGAACGAATAAGTTGAGTTTCCATTATTTCCTATGGGAAAATTACATTTGGTTTACAAGTGTTTTGGAATACGAGTGTTTTGAATTATGCTCGTAATCTGAGGTTCCACTGTATATAGTTTTCCCTGCAGTGTGCTGATGGACGTTGCTGCACGCACCGTTCTGGGCCAGCTCCACCCAGGTGATGGTGATTCCGCCGTCTTTACACGTTTCACTGAAGCGCAGGAGGAAGGTGCCTGGACGTTTGTCTTGCAGCAGAATTCTCTCCTTTTCTTTATTAATAAAACCCACTATGTACCTGAACACACAACAGAAACAGTAAGAATCAGCAGCAGTGTACTACATGCACTCAGTATTCCATCAGATGTGTGACGGAGAATACTGCAGACACCTTCAATCATAATAACCTGTTCTTGTTTTCTTACCCATCATTCCAGATGTTGAGGAGACATAGTTTGATGAGGTCCAGAATCCCATCAATCCACGGCCAGAAGGCGACGGTTCTCTCATTCGCTGCCGTCTGAAATTACAAATAAAAATCCAAACTAGCAGTAGATAGAAACGATAGGAAAGTTAGCAATGTTATTTTACATCAGTGGATACTTAAAATTAATTTGTGATGTTAACAATTGCAAGTTTAATATACAATGGTGAATTTTACTTTTTAATATGATGAACATTAATTTAGATTCATGCCACATTTCAAAAGACAAACAATATTTTTTTTTATAAATGTGGAAATTAATATTCCAGTAAATGTTTTTTTTTATAAAAACATACATGATAAGGAGGCACGGTTTCAGAGATATCTAGGTAAATTCAGATTTTCTTAAATCAAATCTTGAATTTTTATGAATTACTTGACAAACCCACATCATGTTCAGTGCTCCATTTTCAAAAAGGAAGAAAGAAAAGTTTCGCCTGCGCATAGAGGTAGAGCTACTAACTTAAACTTTACTATATTACGCAACATAAAAAATTAAGAAATTAAATAAAAATGCAATATTACACTGTTCCAAATTATTATGCAATTTGGATGTAAGTGTCATAAACATTAAATGTTTAGTTTTTAAATTAAACTTATGGATGGTGTTGTGTCTCAGGGCTCTTTGGGTCACTGAAATGAATCTCAGACACGTGTGATAATTAGTTTGCCAGATGAGGCCAATTAAAGGAAAAGTACTGAAGAAGGTTGTTCCACATTATTATTATATATAGTGCAATGCCTTGGACAAGGTATAAAAACATTAGATATTTCACGAAAACTCATCGTACTGTGAAGACATTTGTGTCTGATTCAGCGTACAGACAGGTTCGTGCAGATAAAGGCAGAATGAAGAGGGTTTCTGCAAGACAAATTCATCAGATTAAGAGAGCAGCTGCTGAAATGCCATTACAAAGCAGCAAACAGGTATTTGAAGCTGCTGGTGCCTCTGGAGTCCCGCGAACCTCTAGGTGTGGGATCCTTTAGAGGCTCGCAGTTGTGCATAAACCTACTATTCGGCCCCTAATCAATGCTCACAAGCAGAAACGGTTGACCCCTGTATGGTCCCTGAAGGTGTGAAAATGACCTCTGCAAAGTATACTGACTGACCACTTTCTTCCATGGTACAAAAAGAAGAACCGTGGCTTCCGTAGCAAAATCAACTTCATGCACGACAATGCGCCATCTCATGCTGCAAAGAATACCTCTGTGTCATTGGCTGCTATGGGCATAAAAGATGAGAAACTCATGGTGTGGCCACCGTCCTCCCCTGACCTCAACCCCATTGAGAACCTTTGGAGAATCCTCAAAAGATCTATGAGGGTGGGAGGCGGTTTGATACAAAACAGCAGCTCTGGGAGGCGATTCTGACATCCTGCAAAGAAATTCAAGCAGAAACTGTCCAAAAACTATAAAAATAAAAAATAAAAAAGTGTTTATGCGGAGTTTGGTGCAGGGGAAGGAGGATAAACTAAATTTAAAAAATAAACACTGGAAACTGTTTATTATTTCAAATGTATTATTATTATTATTATTATTAATAATAATAATAATAATAATAATACAATTAAAGGAAAATCAGTAAAATACTTTGATGAATATCTTGTTTTTTTTCACGAGTCCTATCAGTTTTCTCTTGTGTTCAGCTCTACACTCTCTGATCTCTCATCTGTGTGTCAGTAATTTCACTGAGTTTCATTTCATCAGTAACCTCGACATGATGACGGAAGTGAAACAAACAAAGGTGTATCGAAGCATTAAGGAATCAGAGCAGGACTGGAACAGCGCTACAGGAGTGTGAATAGACGTGTGTAATGCGCTCACCTTAATGAACTTATTCCAGTAGACGGGAGTGTTCGGGTCTCCTGCAGCCTCGGGACCTGAACCGTGATAAAATACTCAGTTTAATGAATAATAATAATAATAATAATAATACACTCACGTTAACTTCTGTTTTTAATTTGTAGATTATTTCCTTACAACAGATTCATCAGGTACAAAATAAGTTTTTTGCTGTTCTTAAATTCTCAAAATCTGTTCTTTTAATTAAAATTAAAATAAATATATCAGTCTGTGTGTAATGACTCTATATGAGTTTTTGCTTTTTTAATCGAATTACTGAAATAAATAAATATTTTTATAATATTCTAATGGATTGAGATGCGCCTGTGAAATCAATCCAGTGCAGAAATGGATATAATAACATTTACTCATCATGAGCTCAAAAATTAAATATTAACCAGAAATTATTAGAGACTTCTTAGTCACAATTATTACATTGTGTAAAAAATAATCTGCTAATTATCTGATGTATAATTTTACCTAGAAGGGGTTTTCTGTGTGGTTTGGCCTTTCACTGCCTCCTGTTTGGCGTATTTCGTGCTTTGACAGCATGTTTTTTCTCTCTCCATTTTTATGTCGTTTAAAGAATAACAATTTTTTGTTTTTTATTTTAAAATACTAGTATACACCATGTTCCAAATTATTACGCAAATGATATCTTTCCCTGATTTTCATAATTAGTAAATGCAAATGACAGTCAGTATAATTTTCTAGTCATCAACTATTAGGGTATAATTAGAATTTTATTCAACAAACCTCCTAATGATAATATTTATTTTAAAAATAAACAACTGAAAATGCACTGTTCCAAATTATTATGCACAACAGAGTTAAAACATTTTATAGGTTGTAAAGAACTGAAAATGGGCTTTTGTTGAATCTGCAGCATTATGAGGTCATATTTACTGAAACTATTAAATAGTTTAAAAACTATTTCAATCAAAAACATCCTAACAGGGCTACATGTTACATCTTAACATAGGACCCATATACTGTATATACCATATACCTTTCTTTGACATCACCTTCACAATTCTTGCATTCATTGAACTTGTGAGTTTTTGGACAGTTTCTGCTGGAATTTCTTTGCAGGATGTCAGAATAGCCTCCCAGAGCTGCTGTTTTGATGCGAGCCGCCTCCCACCCTCATAGATCTTTTGCTTGAGGATGCTCCAAAGGTTCTCAATGGGGTTGAGGTCAGGGGAGGATGGTGGCCGCACCATGAGTTTCTCATCTTTTATTCCCATAGCAGCCAATGACACAGAGGTATTTAAATTTACATTTAGGCATTTGGCAGACGCTCTTATTCAGAGCGACTTACATATTATCTCATTACACATCTGAGCAGTTTAGGGCCTTGCTCAAGGGCCCAACAGTTGCAACTTGGTGGTTGTGGGGTTTGAACCTGGCATCTTCTGAACCGTAGTCCAAGATCTTAACCACTGAGCGACCCCTGGCAAAGGTATTCTTTGCAGCATGAGATGGTGCATTGTCGTGCATGAAGATGATTTTGTTACGGAAGCCACGGTTCTTCTTTTTGTACCATGGAAGAAAGTGGTCAGTCAATATACTTTGCCGAGGTCATTTTCACACCTTCAGGGACCCCATGATTCCGGCCCAAAACATGACTCCTTGTTGACGTCGCAGCCTTGTTGGGACATGGCCATCCACTACTCCATTCATCTGGACCATCCAGGGTTGCACGACACTCATCAGTAAACAAGACTAGTCTTCATGTATGCCTGGGCCCACTGCAACCGTTTCTGCTTGTGAGCATTGATTAGGGGCCGAATAGTAGGTTTATGCACAACTGCAAGCCTCTAAAGGATCCAACACCTTGAGGTTCGCGGGACTCCAAAGGCACCAGCAGCTTCAAATACCTGTTTGCTGCTTTGTAATGGCATTTCAGATTCAGTTCAGTGATCCAAAGAGCCCTGAGACACAATACCATCCACGAGTTTAATTTGAAAACTAAATATTTAATGTTTGACACTTACATCCAATTTGCATAATAATTTGGAACGCGGTGTAATATGGACTCGGCCTGAAAAGTTATTCAACTTTCTTTAAATGTGATTAAACTCAGCTTAGAGTTTAGATGGATGTTTTTTAAAAATAATAATAAGTATTCAAATTAAAGTGAATACTTAATTTATTAAGGATAGCACAACTTAAAAATGTATTAATTAAAAGCAAAGACATGTCAGGTTCTGTTATGTTGTTGGACTGGGCAAGGTGTTGAGGCATAGACGAAGAGGGGATGCAGTGAAACAAAAGAGTCTTTAATGAGAATCAAACAAACAAAACATGAACTAAGGAAGTTGGCTTAAACTTGGAGCATAATGTTAACAGAACTCAAACATTTAGACATAAGACTAGGAATTACATACATTGATACACAATACAGACCTGGGGATACAAACTGGACAAGACACACGAAACAGCCTAATGGACTAAACATTAGGGACTATACATGCAAGGGATAAACAAACATGAGACAGGCTTGGCTAGGTCTACCACCTGTTCTGCACATTAGCTGCTAAGCTAGCTCATAGCTAATCAGACTAATGGCTAAACAGGCTAGTAGCCTGAGACCCAAGGGATAGACAGACAAGGTACACAGCAGACTAGGTATGAAACAGACTAAGAACTCTAAAGGTTAGTGGCTAAAGATGTTAGTACCTAAACAGACTAAGAGCTAATCAGACAATGAGACTAGACAGACACGAAGACTAGACAGACTAAGATCTAGACATGTTAGTATCACCCTCATTAGTATTGAAACAGACTAATAACTAAACAGGCAATGGGGGTTACTTACACAAAAGGGTAAACACAAAGGGCTAATTCTCCTAGAGGCTAATCCTGCTAGGAGACACAAAGACAACGACATCTCAATATAAACAAACTTAACTTAAAGTGCTCCTGAAACGAAAAGGCCAACTATAATCAAACCAAACCAAAACAGAACAAAACAAAACCCACATAACAGAAATTAATGCTCGACCCAGTTTCTTCTTCTTCTTCTTCTTAATGTTTTCCGGCGGTTGGCATCCATTATGTTGCATTACCGCCACCTTCTGGTCATAAACTCCCCTTCCCCCACTTTTTTTTTCCTTCTTCTTCTTTTTCCCCTTTTTCTTCCTTTCAACTTTTCTCCCCTTTCCCCCTTTCCTTTTCCCTCTCTTCCTCCTTCCCTCTTCTCCTATCCTTTCCAACGGTTGGCATCCAGCTTTATGGTGCTTTTCCTCACCTCTGTTCCGGAGTGTGGGTTAGAGAGAGTAGGCTTTAAAAAAATAATAATAATAATAAATAAATAAATAAATAAATTTTTAAACCCTCCTCTTCCCCCCTTTATGTACTACCTTAGTCTCCTTACTTCCAGTCGTTCCCCTCTCCTCCCTTCAAATCCTATCCATTATCCCTGTTTCTCGTAAATAAGCTAACACTATCCTGTTTTTCCTCCCATTCTCTGCCCCTAGCACCTCCTCTAATGTGAACTGCACCCCTATCTCCCTCAGTCTATCCTCCATGACCTCCCTTTGTGCCTCATAACTCCTGCATCTCATGATCACATGTTCTACTGACTCCTCTTCGTGACATCTGTCACACAGTCCCGTTTGGTGTTTTCCTATCATTTTAAGTGTTTTATTTAATAAGCTATGCCCCAGCCTCAGTCTTGTCATCACTACCTCTTCTCTCCTTCTTCCCACTCCCACTCTTTCCTTGTTCACCTTTCCTTGTATCTTGTATAAGTGTCTCCCGTTTCTATCTTTGTCCCATCTATCCTGCCACCTTTGGATAATTTTCTCCCATATAATACTTTTCATTTCTGTCTTACTCATTTTAACGTGTACCTCAATATTATCGCTTGTAAGTGTTCGCTTTGCCAATTTATCTACTATTTCATTTCCCTTAATTCCTATATGTGCTGGTACCCACATGAAGATGACTTTAATGCCCTTGTTTATTGTCCTTGTGTATACTTGAAGTACCTCATACAAAGTATCTTGTCTTGCCCTTGAGTAAAATGATCTTAAGCTTGTTAATACTGACAGTGTGTCAGTGCATATCAGGACCTTTTCTTCCTCATTTTCCTCTACCCATTTTATTGCATATAGGATTGCCATTATCTCTGTCGTGTAGACTCCTATTTTATCCGATGTCCTTTTTTGTACTTCTACTTGTTTTTCCGGAATTGCCATTCCAAATCCTGTTTTCCCTGATTGTGGATCTTTAGATCCATCCGTGTAAATTATTACAAATTCTTTGTACTTTTGATTTATATGTATATTGAATAGTATCTTTAGGTTTTCTTCATTGTTCGTTTTCCTTTTTTCTGCCGCTAAGTACCAGTCAATTTCCAGCCATTCCATCTTCCATGGAGCCATTTCTGGTATAACTATAGTTTCAGTCACTTGTAACTCAAAGATTTCTAATTCTTTTGCTATATTATTTCCTATTTTTCCAAAATTCTCTCTGCGATTTCTCCCATTCTCCCAGCATTCTTCCAAAACTTTTTTTGTAAGATGTGTTTCTTTATGTCCTTTTAACCCAACCCAATAGTTAGCCATTAGCTGCATCCTCCTTAATTCTAGTGGCATTTCTCCGACTTCCACTTGTACTGCCGCTACTGGTGAAGTTTTAATAGCACCACTGCACACTCTCAAGGCTTGTAATTGTATCACATCCAGTCTTTTTAATAAGGACTTGGCTGCAGACCCTATTACTATGCTTCCATAGTCTAGTACTGATCTTATCATTGTCACATATATAATTCTCAAAGAGGAGTGACTAGCTCCCCATTCTCTTCCTGCCAAACATCTCATCACATTTATTACTTTTTTGCATTTGTCTTCCATTTTCTTTATATGTCCTGCAAAATTCAATCTCGCATCGAATGTTACTCCCAGAAATGTATAGGTCTCTACCCTTTCCAAATCTCTCCCATGCATTTTTAGTTTAACCGCCCCCTTTCTAATTCTCTTTCTTGTAAAAATTACAGTTTGGGTCTTTTCAATGGAGAATCTAAATCCCCACTCAAATCCCCATTCCACTACTTTATCTATTGCTTCTTGCATTCTCCTTTTTGTGTACTCAATATTTCTGCCTCTTTTCCATAGCGCCCCATCATCTGCAAATAAAGACCTGCTAATATCACCTGGTAGTGTTGTAAATATGTCATTTATCATAATGATGAATAGTATTGGACTAATCACACTACCTTGTGGTGTTCCATTTCCAATTGTGTACTGGTTTGACATTTCTGCTCCTATCCTTACTTGAATTCTCCTCTCAGACAAAAAATCTTTAATCCAATTAAACATCCTCCCGCCTATTCCTATTTTATTTAACTTTATTAATAACCCCTCCCTCCATAACATATCATACGCTTTTTCTATGTCAAAAAATACCGCCACTACTGACTCCCTGTTTGCTTGTGCCTTTCTTATTTCAGTTTCTAATCTAACAATAGCATCCACTGTATTCCTCCCCTTCCTGAAACCACTCTGGTAATTTGCTAATGCCTCTCTTTTCTCTAGGGTATATATTAATCTTTCTGCTATCATTCGCTCCATTATTTTACATAAGTTGGATGTCAGGGCTATAGGTCTATAGCTTGTTGGTTTTGTTGGGTCTTTGGCTGGTTTCTTAATTGGAATCACTACTGCTTCTTTCCATACCTTTGGTAATATTCCCTCTCTCCATATTTTATTATATACCTCAAGCAGCTTCTTAGCTGCTCCGTTTCCAAGATGTTTTAACATAGCATAATTTATCTGATCTTTTCCTGGAGTAGTTAGCCGGGCTCTCTTTATTGCTCTCACCATTTCTGCCATTGAAAATGGTTCATTTATGATTTCCCCATTCTCTTCATCCTTCCTGTCTATTGTATGTTCATATTGACCTAATGTTGCTTTCCTTCTCCTTTTCTCTTCTTCCGTCAAATTATTTGAACTGTGTATTTTTGAAAAAGATTTCACCATCATCTCCGCTTTTTCTATGTTAGTTACTCCAATCTCTCCATCTACTGTCATCACTGGATATTCCCACTGTCTATTTTCTCCTCCCATTTTCTTTATCATTGTCCATATTTCACTCACGTGTGTGGATGTTCCTATTTCACTACAAAATTTCCTCCAACTGTCCCTTTTAGCCTGTCTTACCTTCCTTCTCACTTCTGCCTGTGCTCTCTTACACTCTATCATATTCTGCAGATTGTGTGTCCTCTTAACTAGTCTGTATGCTTTATTTCTTTTTCTAACTGCTTCCTGACACTCCTCATTCCACCAAGGCACCAGTTTTCTATTCCCTCTATTTTTTACTTTGGGGATAGCTTCCTCCGCTGCCTTTATGATAGCTGTTTTTACTTGGTCATTAATATTATTTATACAGTACTCCCCTGCATATCTATTTTACTCATTAACTCTTCACTTACTGCTTGAAATTTTTCCCAGTTTGCTTTTCCTATTTTCCATCTTGGGATTCTATATTCTCTCTCCCCTTCTTGCCTCCCACCTATTCTGCTTAAAACTGGATAATGGTCGCTACCTATTGTGGTTGTTTTCCACACTTCCCAATTACTGTTTCCTGCCAGTGTATTTGTAACTAGCATTATATCCAGCACTGATTCACATCCTGTTGCTAAATTTATCCTTGTACTTGTCCCATCATTTAGATTAACTAGATCTTTCTCCTCCATCATCTCCTCTATTATCCTTCCATTTGCATCTGTTTTATCACCCCCCCACAGTGAGCTATGTGCATTAAAGTCTGCACACCATATTACTTTTTGCCTATCTTGCCCTTCTATCCCAAGTAATTTTTCCAGTGTCAGTCTCTTACATGGATTATAGTAGTTGATTATCGTTATCTGTGCCCCATTTTCCCAAACCTCCACCACTGTGTACTCCTGATCCTCGCCCACCTCTAAGATCCTGTATGGTATTCCACTCTTAATAAATGTGGCACACCCTCCTCCTACCCCACCCGTCCTATCTCTCCTTATTATTGTATACCCATGGATTTTAAACTTAAGATTTGGTTTCAGCCATGTTTCCTGAACACAAACTATATCTGGTTTTTTGTCCAATTCCCTGATGAAGTGCTTAAATTCCTGACCATTTGCTATTAGGCTTCTAGCATTCCATTGTAACAGTATTATCATTATGATCAACCAATGCATGATGTATCTTGTGTTGACTGATTGGTAAGGTTTTCCCTAACTTCTTCCCATGTCAGTCCTTTCAGTCCCAGATGATTGATTGCAGCTTTGACCACCAGTTGGATTTTGTCATTTTTTGATTTGACCTCTGCTGTGCTGTTTATCACCCCTGCTATAAACGTAACTAGATCTTTTTTATCCACATATATTCTCTCATTTGCTAAATGCAGTTGTCCTTGCGCTCCCTCTTCTCTTTTCTCACTTCTTCCATCTTCACTTCCCTTTGATCTTTTTACTGCCTCAGCATATGTTGTTCGTTTTTCCACTCTAGTTTTTTGGATCTCTATCTCCCTCTTCATAACTTCACATCCTCCATAAGCTACATTGTGAGGACCTCCACAGTTACAGCATTTTGGCTCCACCCCTGTTCCACACTTTCCGAACTCATGATCTCCTCCACATCTAGCGCATCTTCTCTGCCTTTTGCATGTATGTGCGGTATGTCCAAACCTCTGACAATTATAGCATCTCATTGGTTTTGGAACAAACACCCTCACCGGGTAGCTTATAAACCCTAGGAACACCTTCTGAGGAACATTCTCTCTTTCAAATTCTATCGCCACTGATTCACTATCTTTTAGTTCTCCATCCCTTTTCATTTTTAATCTTTTCACTTTATTTATTTGTTCTCCTTTTATATTCTTTTTCAGCTCTTCCATGCTTATATTTATTGGCACCCCCGTTATCACTCCCATGCAGCTCCCTCCTTTCCGAGCTCCCACCCTACTAGAATTTTCCACCTTGCATTTATCTATCTCCTTGATTTTCAGAGCTCTTTCCATCTGTTTTTCATCCGTACATCTTATCAGTAAGTTTCCATCATTCAAAATTTTTGCATATTCTATTTCCCCTACTTTGTTTGCTAATGTTGTTGTAAGTAGAAATGGATTAATGCTTTTCATACTTCCTTGATTCTTCTCATTAAATCTTATTATGACAACATATCTATCATCTCTTCTTCCTTGTGTTATTTTTTGTCCTTCATCTTCACTTTCTGACCTGGATTCCTGTTCCTTTCTGACTCTTTTATTTCCTTTCATTTTCTTTTCCTGCCTCTGCTTCTCCTTTTCTCCCCAGTCATCATCTCTTTCTTCATCGGTTTCCATATTAAATCCACCTACCTTCAACCCATTCACGGAACAGTCGTGCTCAACCGTCTTTTTCAAGTGTTTAACACGAATTACGCCCCCAGTTTTCTCTTAACACAATGTTTTGATTCTTTCCACGTCCTTCGCCTTTAGCGTCCTCAAATTCCTAGCGCGCCCTCGACCCAGTTTCCCAGAACAAACAGGTATTTATAACAGTGCTAATGAGCCTCCTCAGTTCAGGTGAGCATCCACGTCACCTGACTGAGGAGGCTTCTGGGAAACTGAGTCTAGAAACAAAACTACAGACTAAAAAACACTGCCCTCTAGTGGGCAACCCTCACAAGAAGAAACTTTTTTACATTTGAAACAGTCACATTGTGACCTCAACCATGGAATCACACCGAGTAGGGAAATTTCTCATGCTGACAAAAAACGCCTCTGTACAGAGTGAAGAGGAGGAAGAGTGTGCAGCTCACCCAGTAGTTTATCAGCGAGCATGCTCAACTGGTCCGTGTTAAGGCCTCTCTTAGTGATGGAGGAAAACTGCCAGCTCAGAACATTCGCCAGGTCTCCCCACATCATCGGGGGAGGGTTCAGGAAAAACGCAAGCTCCTGAAACAAGAGTTCATTTCTTTTAAGAAGAGAGTAGCAGAGGTAATAATTCACCTAATTATAGTAAATATGAGGAACAGAGGACCTGATGGAAACCACCCTTACTGTACCTGACTGTCAGTACAGAGCATGTTAAACCAGAGGATGGAGGCAGAGGCGTACTGAACCCGGGAGAATGGAGTTGTCACCACTACAGGAAGTGAAGTTGTCTACACACACACACACACACACACACACACACAGAGGAGATATTGTATATATACTGTATAATATGTAGTTATATATATATCGCAGTGTATACGTTGTATGTTTATGTGTGTGTCTTTCGTTTTTTACCGTTATATCAATAGAAATATCTCCCTGGTTGAGTTGAGTCTTAAAGCTGATGGAATAAAGTTCCTCCGTGATGAGAAGAGGAGACTGAAAATGATAGTATGAAATAATTAGTTAAACCTTTGATTGTGAGCATAATTCATTCCACAAATTCATATATCAAAACACTCATAAATCAAAGCAAATTTCCACCATAAGAAATAATTGAAACTTAGATGATTCGTTCCACAATCCAAAAATATTTATATAAAAATAATTAATACAAAATATAAATATAAGTAAAAATAAAACAAATTAACCTGCATTTATCTTTAACTTTCAGTCACACACACACACACACACACACACACCAGTTTATAGAGACTCTCACTAACACAAGCATGTGCAGTATAGATTTACTGTCCTCTAAAAATAACTCATCATGCAAACATTGTCAAAATGGCTGGTACAAATGGTTGTCAAAGTGAGTACACCCTACGTGATATCAACTGTACATCCTTAACCATGCAAAGGCCCATGACCTATGTCTCCAGACCTGAAACCTCATGAGCACCTGTTGGACTTCCTCAAGTGGAAGGTGGCGATGCTCCGTGTGTCTGACATCCAGCAGCTTCATGACATCATTATGGAGGGGTGGAAGAGGATCCCAGCAACAACATGTGCAGCTCTGGTGAAGTCCAGGCGCAGGAGGATTCAGGCCGTGATGGATCACGACGGTGCTCACACAGAATATTGACACTTTGGACACAGTTTGGACATGTTCACTTAGGTTTTCTTTGATGGTTATTTAGACAGTAAAGTCTGCATGTTGAGTTATTGTTAGAGGCCATTACATCTGTACTGATATACAAGCAGCACATTGATGACTCTAAAGTAGATCCAAGTTTAATTTCTATAGTATTGTCCCTGAAGAATATATAATAAAGTGGTTGCTGAAATGTGAGGGGTGTACTTTTGTGAGATACTGTACATATTATTACAGTGCAACTTTTCCCATAGGAAATAACAGAAATTCAAATAATTCGTTCCAGCCCAAAAAATAAATACATAAAAATAATTAACACAAAATATAAAGTAAAAATAAAAAATTTACGCTCGGCGTCAAAAAAAGAAGTGCATGCGTGATACATGATACTCGGTGCTCGTAAACCAAGACAATGCTCGTTTTCCAAATCAAAATGTATTATAATCGCAATCCGAGGTTTCACTGCACTTATATTCTACATACTCTTATAAAAAAGTGGCGGGTTTATGGTTAATGGTTCTTGCTGAGTAAAGTCACTCAACTTTTGACAAACAACCTTACAAGATGCTCGATTTAATGACTTTATGAATAGATTATAGTATTTCTTTTTATATACAGGCACTCCATTAAATACATTAGATATGAATATAAGTTTCCAACCTCAGTTTTAGTTCCAACTGTTTTGTTTTCTCTCAGTGTCTGTATAAAAGTGAAAAAAAAAAGAAAACATGTAATACTTAGATAGAAATATTTTTAAAATACTAAATATTACCCAATAATACAATTTTACCCAATAATAATAAAAAATATAAAATCAGCTCATTAAATCAGCGAGTAACATACCAAGTGCCGGAACTCCGCAGACAGACAGCCGCTTGATTCCTCCATATTCATGACCTTAGTGTTGGTTCCTAAAATATTAAACTTACGGAATCTGCATCAGGAGATGAAAAAAAGTAATAAGCAGATGTTCACTATTCATTAGGTTTATTAAAAAGTACAGTATGCAATATTTAAAGTCTCTGATTAGAAATAGTTTGAGTTTTTACCCCTTGACGTTATTGTTTTCTGTTAAATCCCTAATGAGGAACAAATTATAGCAATTATAAAAAATACACCAATACAAAATGTAGTTTACAGTTAATAAACCAGGTAAATGTAGCGGCTCTGCATGTGAACTTACTTGTCGAAGGAGACTTTGACTTTTAGCTGGCAGTTTAACTCCGGTAGTTTAACCAGCAGCCTGAGGGAAAAACCACATTCTGGTTACAGGAGCCGTTACTGCGGTCACTTTGTTCAAACCTAAAAACTTATTCCAAGATTAGCACTAAAACAGAATGTGTTTTATTTTTGAGCTGACTTGTGGTGTTTATTCAGCGTAACTGGTTTGCATTTGACTTATTCTGTGGTTATATTGGTTGCAATTACTTTTTTTGTTAATTAAGTTTAAGTTAATTTAAGTTGATAAACTACATGGTTACTGTAATTTAAGTTACAGTACTGTGAAAAAGTATTTGCCCCTTTCCTGTGTTTTTTTAATTTAATTTTATATTTGTCACACTTAAATGATTCAGATAATCCAAAAATGTGATTATTACGCAAAGATAACATGAATTCATTCAAAATTTACTTTTTAAATGATGCAGGGGGAAAGCTGTCCAAACCTGCATGTGAAAAAGTAATTGTCCCCTTAACCTAATAACTGGTTGTGAAAAAGATCACAAAATGATGGTTGGAATGTCTAGTTCAGGATTTTCTGGTAGAGCGCAGAATTCATGGCAAGTCAACCTGAAGCTGCAGTAGCTCCAGACCATCACACTAGCACCGCCAGTATGTTTGACTGTTGGCATGATGTTCTTTTTACGAAACGCTGTCCTATTTGTAACTTATTTGTAAACTTTTGTCTCATCAGTCCACAGAATATTTGTCCAAAAGTCTTGGGCATAATCAAGATTTTTTATTTTTTTTGCCAAAAATGAAATGAGCCTTGGTGTTCTTTTTGGTCAGCGGTGGCCTCGCCTTGGAACTCTCACATGGGTTTTTGCCCCCCAGTCTCTCTCTTATTGTTGAATCATGAACTCTGACCTTAACTGAGGCAAGTGAGGCCTGCAGGTCTTTAGATGTTGTTCTGGGTTCGTTTATGATCTTCTGGATGAGGCGTCTATAAGCTCTTGGAGTCATTTTGGTAGGCTGGCTGCTTATCTCCATTTGAAACATCATGGTTCACTGGAGTCCCAAAGCCTTAGAAATGGCTCCGTAACCCTTTCTTGACTGATACATATCAATTACTTTGTTTTTGAATTGCTTTTTTTAAAGATATTTTTTCATGCTTTGTCTGTCAGGTTTTATTTAAGTGTTTTCTTGATTCACCAGGTCTGGTAGTAATCAGGCCTGGGTATGGAAAGTGAAATTTAATTCACCTTTCCGAAAATCAGAGTTTATTCATGATTTAGTAATAAATAAATAAAAATCATAAAGGAGCAAATACTTTTTTGAGGTGTTTAAGTTTTTAGTTTTGTTTTCATTTTTAATAGATTTATGCTAATTTAAACTAACTGGTGTTTGGGTTAATTGAGGTATTTAGTTGTGTTATCTGTGGTTAATTTAATCCATCACTCATTTGAGCTAATTCTGGCCTTTAATTGAGTGAGCTGATGTATTTTTGATCTCATGTCATTAATTGAGTTAACTGTGGTATTGTGTTTATTTGAATAAACATTGGTGTTCATTTAAGTTACTCTGTAGTCATTTGACTTGACTGCTAACTGGAGTACAGTACACGTACAGTCTATCAACCCCGTTCACTTAGATCATCCTAAACTTTACATGAAGACTCTTGAGCATGAGCTCATTCATGTTTTAATACCACACCTGATTTTAACTGTGAACTGCACACCCGTCTTCAGCACCAGAGGTCTCTGCGGATGCGTGGGCATGCACGGCTGCCTTTCCACCACCATGGAACTGAAAGACACATCATAAGCACCTGGCATGTAACCCTGACCACAAAGCCTCGTCGAATTCCACCCCCCCCCCCCCCCCCCCCCCAATGTGTAACCCACAAAAATGACGTACTTGACGAGGAGGTGTTTGAAGAGCGACAGCGCCTGCTCCTGCAGTGAGCTCATGTTCAAAGCTATGGGGTCTTTATCGTAGGTGAAGTTCAGCACCAGCTCCTGGAGCGCGTTCAGCTGATGACGTATCTGCTGCAAACACTCGGCTACTGTGGTGAACCTGAGGAGCACAACACACTGATTTACTTACAGCGTACAGCTATAACACTCACACTGTCACACACATGAACAGAATTTATGGAAACTGTTTTAAGTGTAAGTTAGATTTTTGTTTTAAGTGTAAGCAAGATTTCTCTGTTTTGTACGTCCCAACAAGACGTAATTACTGCTCGTAAATTATAGTGGGTGATTTCTAATGTTTAAAAAGAACCTCACCAGTTCTGTAACTGATCCAGACAGGCATTTGGCGGACCACCGATGCAAGCAATCTGTTGCCTCCGTTTCCACTCTGGAAGTTTTTCTGATATGAGCGTGCTCTGGGTCAGATCTGCTAACTTTATTGCATTTACTAACTCCATCACTACTGCCTGCAGATACACAGATAAAAAACACACAGAACGGCATAATGTAGCCTCAGGGTTAGTAAGAAATGAAAGTGGGAAGCTAAGAATGGCAGGGATTACTGCACAGTGAAATTATTTCCTTTACATATTGTATCCCAACGCGGGGGGGGGGGGGGGGTGGGGGGGCGGGACTGGGGTCAGAGAACAGGGTCAGCCATGATACTGCACGTCTGGAGTAGACATGGTGAAGGACCACAAACCCAGACCCAGAGGCGTGACTGCGTAGGTGATTGTGAACTCTGGCAAAATTCACTCTGAAACAAAGGAGATTTTAGCATTTAGCACTGACTTACCTCTCTAATTTTGCACATTTTAAGGAACATTTCTCTGATCATCAACTCCTCCAGTTTGATCTCTTTGGCTATTTGTGGATTTACTTTGATCTCCACTGAAAACACAAAGCACACATCACATGACATGACTGCTCCATCCAAATGCATTTACACTCACTTGTTCTCATTGGGCCTCACATTGGGCCTTTAACTGCAAAAATAAGTGAATAAGAAAATAAATAAATAAATATAAAGCAACCCAATTGATATATCTTTATTTTATGAACATTTTTTTTAGATCGTTTTGTTTGGACCCAAAGTGCACAACTCTCCACTAGGTCAGTGTTCACTCCGGTGCTTGGACCCATAAATATAATAATAAATTGATAATATGAGTAATAATAATCACTATTGTAACAAGAAACACCTTTTTAACAAATCTGTTTTATTTGCATAAATAATGTATGCTTAGGCCTCTTAATATGTGTTACCTAGAAGATAAGAGAAAGAGAAAAATTAATTAATCTCTTACATCTACTCTGTAAAGCTTTTGCCTTGAAGTTGTGCTCGTCTTGTAGATCCTCCAGAACCTGAATGTCCTGTTCCGCTTCCTGTTGACATAAATGGTATAGATTATGTATTAATTCATGAATGTTTTGGTTCTATCAGTGTAAATTTTATACAATTTTGCAAAACGCTATAACTCCACCTGCCACAATTTTGTTATTATGGATGGAACCCAGGCTGCAGTTGTGCTTGTACTACTGTAAATATACAGTTTAATATCGACAATATATTGGCTGCTTTTTTATTAACAACTCAACACCAATCAGTCATAACATTAATACCACTCACATTAAAACCACCTAGGTTTAGGTTCCTCGTTTGCCACCTAAACAGCTATGATCCCTCGAGGCACATTTTGTCACATTACAGCCACAAACATGAATCAATTTTATTGGAATTCCACGTGAAAGACCAATACAAAGTGGTGTACACGTGAGAAGTGGAACGAAAATCATACATGATTCCAAACATCTTTTATAAATAAATAACTGCAAAGTGGGGTGTGCGTAATTATTCAGCCCCCTTTGGTCTGAGTGCAGTCAGTTGCCCATAGACATTGCCTGATGAGTGCTAATGACTAAATAGAGTGCACCTGTGTGTAATCTAATGTCAGTACAAATACAGCTGCTCTGTGACGGCCTCAGAGGTTGTCTAAGAGAATATTGGGAGCAACAACACCATGAAGTCTAAGTAACACACCAGACAGGTCAGGGATAAAGTTATTGAGAAATTTAAAGCAGGCTGAGGCTATAAAAAGATTTCCAAAGCCTTGAACATCCCACGGAGCCACTGTTCAAGCCATCATTCAAAAATGGAAGGAGTATGGCACAACTGTAAACCTACCAAGACGAGGCCGTCCACCTAAACTCACAGGCCGAACAAGGAGAGCGCTGATCAGAAATGCAGCCAAGAGGCCCATGGTGACTCTGGACGAGCTGCAGAGATCTACAGCTCAGGTGGGGGAATCTGTCCATAGGACAACTATTAGTCGTGCACTGCACAAAGTTGGACTTTATGGAAGAGTGGCAAGAAGAAAGCCATTGTTAACAGAAAACCATAAGAAGTACCGTTTGCACAGCAAACATGTGGAAGAAGGTGCTCTGGTCAGATGAGACCAAAATGGAACTTTTTGGCCAAAATGCAAAACGCTATGTGTGGTGGAAAACTATGGGACAGGGAAGCTGGTCAGAGTTGATGGGAAGATGGATGGAGCCAAATACAGGGCAATTTTGGAAGAAAACCTCTTGGAGTCTGCAAAAGACTTGAGACTGGGCGGAGGTTCACCTTCCAGCAGGACGACGACCCTAAACATAAATCCAGGGCAACAATGGAATGGTTTAAAACAAAACATATCCATGTGTTAGAATGGCCCAGTCAAAGTCCAGATCTAAATCTAATCGAGAATCTGTGGCAAGATCTGAAAACTGCTGTTCACAAACGCTGTCCATCTAATCTGACTGAGCTGGAGCTGTTTTGCAAAGAAGAATGGACAAGGATTTCAGTCTCTAGATGTGCAAAGCTGGTAGAGACATACCCTAAAAGACTGGCAGCTGTAATTGCAGCAAAAGGTGGTTCTACAAAGTATTGACTCAGGGGGCTGAATAATTACGCACACCCCACTTTGCAGTTATTTATTTGTAAAAAATGTTTGGAATTATGTATCATTTTCGTTCCACTCCTCACGCGAACACCACTTTGTATTGGTCTTTCACGTGGAATTCCAATAAAATTGATTCATGTTTGTGGCTGTAAGTGACAAAATGTGGAAAAGTTCAAGGGGGCCGAATACTTTTGCAAGCCACTGTACAGTATGTCTTTATAGAGTCAGCCAAAAAAATCTATACACACTCAAAGAAAAAAAAGTATTTATATATATTGTAAAAAAAAAAATAGCAATAGATAGTACATTACAATATGCACCTGCAAAATTGTTTAGCACCTTTTGCAGTAATCAAACTGTCACTCTGTTCCAGTGTTTAATAATATTCTAAATATTTAAAATATGTTTTACCTGCACTTTTTTTTTCAGCTCTTTCACCTGGTTGTCCATCTGCTTCTGCTTTTCCATTACAACACTGCCTTTTGGCGAGTCCAAATGTTCCTAGCCAAAAAAACGAAATGGTCCAGATGAAGATGATGGATGTGGTGGGAATTAAAACATTTGTATCAATTACATTTGCATTGCTTGTTGAAAGAAACAAGAAACAATTTGTAAAGGAAAAATATTTTTCTGCTTTATTTTTTTTTCCTGAAATGCAATTTATTAAGTAAATGTCTTTGGAATGATACTTTTGTCATTAGTATCATATACTGTATATAATGATCTAATTTCTGAGTAAACATAATTATGTAGTTAGATGTGTGGTGGTAGCCGTGGTCATGCTCCTGGCCTATTTGCACTAATTTCACAGATTCTACAACTGCAGTCCTTACATTAAAGTGCCACATAAATATAAACCCAACTACATTAATTACCATGGGTACTGTACCTGTGATCTCGTGGCTGACTCCAGAATCCTCCTTTCCTCTTTCAGAGAGTTAGATATAATCATAGCCATGTGAATATTATTTTCCTGAAAGTGTTCCTAAAGGGAAGAGAAACCAATTGTGTTAGTAATGAGAGAAACAGAGAAAAGTTTTAGTTATGAAGCTAAAGGGATTTGTTTATCTCTGGAGGTTCTGCACCTGTAGGTTGCGCTGTATTTTGCGGATATTGTGCTGAAGAAGGAAGTTGTTGCTTGGATTTGTGTGACTGCAGAGCTCGTCCAGTTTACTCAGGAGGTCATGGAAACGCACTCTTGCTAAAGACTCATCAAGGGCCACAGCGTCCCTGCGCCAGACGGTAATAATGTCAATTGTAATCAAGAGACATGCCTAAGGTCAACCCGATTTATATGGTGATGATGATTTCAAATTATTATATTTAATGTTCAGAGAGTGTGTGTTGATGATAGGAAAGTTTAAAAACAATGTGATGACAGTAAAGTTTACACAAAGTGTGGTGATGATAGTAAAGTTTAGTGTGTGTGTGTGGTGATGATAGTGAAGTTTAGACAGAGCGTGGTGATGATAG
Source organism: Channallabes apus (assembly GCA_030522415.1). Lineage (NCBI taxonomy): Eukaryota > Metazoa > Chordata > Actinopteri > Siluriformes > Clariidae > Channallabes > Channallabes apus. The sequence goes on from CM060109.1 coordinate 5,789,245, forward strand.
TAAAGTTGGTGTTTGATGATGATAGTAAAGTTTAGTGTGTGTGTGTGGTGATAGTAAAGTTTAGTGTGTGTGTGGTGATGATAGTAAAGTTTAGTGTGTGTGTGGTGATGATAGTAAAGTTTAGTGTGTGTGTGTGGTGATAGTAAAGTTTAGTGTGTGTGTGGTGATGATAGTAAAGTTTAGTGTGTGTGTGGTGATGATAGTAAAGTTTAGTGTGTGTGTGTGTGGTGATAGTAAAGTTTAGTGTGTGTGTGGTGATGATAGTAAAGTTTAGTGTGTGTGTGTGGTGATAGTAAAGTTTAGTGTGTGTGTGGTGATGATAGTAAAGTTTAGTGTGTGTGGTGATGATAGTAAAGTTTAGTGTGTGTGTGGTGATGATAGTAAAGTTTAGTGTGTGTGGTGATGATAGTAAAGTTTAGTGTGTGTGTGGTGATAGTAAAGTTTAGTGTGTGTGTGGTGATAGTAAAGTTTAGTGTGTGTGTGATGATAGTAAAGTTTAGTGTGTGTGTGGTGATGATAGTAAAGTTTAGTGTGTGTGTGGTGATAGTAAAGTTTAGTGTGTGTGTGGTGATAGTAAAGTTTAGTGTGTGTGTGGTGATGATAGTAAAGTTTAGTGTGTGTGTGGTGATAGTAAAGTTTAGTGTGTGTGTGGTGATAGTAAAGTTTAGTGTGTGTGTGATGATAGTAAAGTTTAGTGTGTGTGTGGTGATGATAGTAAAGTTTAGTGTGTGTGTGGTGATGATAGTAAAGTTTAGTGTGTGTGTGGTGATGATAGTAAAGTTTAGTGTGTGTGTGGTGATGATAGTAAAGTTTAGTGTATGTGTGGTGATAGTAAAGTTTAGTGTATGTGTGGTGATGATAGTAAAGTTTAGTGTGTGTATGGTGATGATAGTAAAGTTTAGTGTGTGTGTGTGATGATAGTAAAGTTTAGTGTGAGTGTGTGATGATAGTAAAGTTTAGTGTGAGTGGTGATGATAGTAAAGTTTAGTGTGTGTGTGGTGATGATAGTAAAGTTTAGTGTGAGTGGTGATGATAGTAAAGTTTAGTGTGTGTGTGTGATGATAGTAAAGTTTAGTGTCTGTGTGGTGATGATAGTAAAGTTTAGTGTGTGTGGTGATGATAGTAAAGTTTAGTGTATGTGTGGTGATGATAGTAAAGTTTAGTGTATGTGTGGTGATGATAGTAAAGTTTAGTGTGAGTGGTGATGATAGTAAAGTTTAGTGTGTGTGTGGTGATAGTAAAGTTTAGTGTATGTGTGGTGATGATAGTAAAGTTTAGTGTGTGTGGTGATGATAGTAAAGTTTACTGTGTGTGGTGGTGATGATAGTAAAGTTTAGTGTGTGTGTGGTGCTGATAGTAAAGTTTAGTGTGTGTGGTGGTGATGATAGTAAAGTTTAGTGTGTGTGTGGTGCTGATAGTAAAGTTTAGTGTGTGTGGTGCTGATAGTAAAGTTTAGTGTGTGTGGTGGTGATGATAGTAAAGTTTAGTGTGTGTGGTGGTGATAGTAAAGTTTAGTGTGTGTGTGTGGTGATGATAGTGAAGTTTAGACAGAGCGTGGTGATGATAGTAAAGTTGGTGTTTGATGATGATAGTAAAGTTTAGTGTGTGTGTGTGGTGATAGTAAAGTTTAGTGTGTGTGTGGTGATGATAGTAAAGTTTAGTGTGTGTGTGGTGATGATAGTAAAGTTTAGTGTGTGTGTGTGGTGATAGTAAAGTTTAGTGTGTGTGTGGTGATGATAGTAAAGTTTAGTGTGTGTGTGGTGATGATAGTAAAGTTTAGTGTGTGTGTGTGTGGTGATAGTAAAGTTTAGTGTGTGTGTGGTGATGATAGTAAAGTTTAGTGTGTGTGTGTGGTGATAGTAAAGTTTAGTGTGTGTGTGGTGATGATAGTAAAGTTTAGTGTGTGTGGTGATGATAGTAAAGTTTAGTGTGTGTGTGGTGATGATAGTAAAGTTTAGTGTGTGTGGTGATGATAGTAAAGTTTAGTGTGTGTGTGGTGATAGTAAAGTTTAGTGTGTGTGTGGTGATAGTAAAGTTTAGTGTGTGTGTGATGATAGTAAAGTTTAGTGTGTGTGTGGTGATGATAGTAAAGTTTAGTGTGTGTGTGGTGATAGTAAAGTTTAGTGTGTGTGTGGTGATGATAGTAAAGTTTAGTGTGTGTGTGGTGATAGTAAAGTTTAGTGTGTGTGTGGTGATAGTAAAGTTTAGTGTGTGTGTGATGATAGAAAAGTTTAGTGTGTGTGTGGTGATGATAGTAAAGTTTAGTGTGTGTGTGGTGATGATAGTAAAGTTTAGTGTGTGTGTGGTGATGATAGTAAAGTTTAGTGTATGTGTGGTGATAGTAAAGTTTAGTGTATGTGTGGTGGTGATAGTAAAGTTTAGTGTGTGTGTGGTGATGATAGTAAAGTTTAGTGTGTGTGGTGATGATAGTAAAGTTTAGTGTGTGTGTGTGATGATAGTAAAGTTTAGTGTGAGTGGTGATGATAGTAAAGTTTAGTGTGTGTGTGTGATGATAGTAAAGTTTAGTGTCTGTGTGGTGATGATAGTAAAGTTTAGTGTGTGTGTGGTGATAGTAAAGTTTAGTGTATGTGTGGTGATGATAGTAAAGTTTAGTGTGTGTATGGTGATGATAGTAAAGTTTAGTGTGTGTGTGTGATGATAGTAAAGTTTAGTGTGAGTGTGTGATGATAGTAAAGTTTAGTGTGAGTGGTGATGATAGTAAAGTTTAGTGTGTGTGTGGTGATGATAGTAAAGTTTAGTGTGAGTGGTGATGATAGTAAAGTTTAGTGTGTGTGTGTGATGATAGTAAAGTTTAGTGTCTGTGTGGTGATGATAGTAAAGTTTAGTGTGTGTGTGGTGATAGTAAAGTTTAGTGTATGTGTGGTGATGATAGTAAAGTTTAGTGTGTGTGGTGATGATAGTAAAGTTTAGTGTGAGTGGTGATGATAGTAAAGTTTAGTGTGTGTGTGGTGATAGTAAAGTTTAGTGTATGTGTGGTGATGATAGTAAAGTTTAGTGTGTGTGGTGATGATAGTAAAGTTTACTGTGTGTGGTGGTGATGATAGTAAAGTTTAGTGTGTGTGTGGTGCTGATAGTAAAGTTTAGTGTGTGTGGTGGTGATGATAGTAAAGTTTAGTGTGTGTGTGGTGCTGATAGTAAAGTTTAGTGTGTGTGGTGGTGATGATAGTAAAGTTTAGTGTGTGTGGTGGTGATGATAGTAAAGTTTAGTGTGTGTGGTGGTGATAGTAAAGTTTAGTGTGTGTGTGGTGATAGTAAAGTTTAGTGTGTGTGTGGTGGTGATAGTAAAGTTTAGTGTGTGTGTGGTGGTGATAGTAAAGTTTAGTGTGTGTGGTGGTGATAGTAAAGTTTAGTGTGTGTGGTGGTGGTGATAGTAAAGTTTAGTGTATGTGTGGTGGTGATAGTAAAGTTTAGTGTGTGTGTGGTGATGATAGTAAAGTTTAGTGTGTGTGGTGATGATAGTAAAGTTTAGTGTGTGTGGTGATGATAGTAAAGTTTAGTGTATGTGGTGATGATAGTAAAGTTTAGTGTGTGTGTGGTGATGATAGTAAAGTTTAGTGTGTGTGTGGTGATAGTAAAGTTTAGTGTGTGTGTGGTGATGATAGTAAAGTTTAGTGTGTGTGTGGTGATGATAGTAAAGTTTAGTGTGTGTGTGTGGTGATAGTAAAGTTTAGTGTGTGTGTGGTGATGATAGTAAAGTTTAGTGTGTGTGTGGTGATGATAGTAAAGTTTAGTGTGTGTGTGTGTGGTGATAGTAAAGTTTAGTGTGTGTGTGGTGATGATAGTAAAGTTTAGTGTGTGTGTGTGGTGATAGTAAAGTTTAGTGTGTGTGTGGTGATGATAGTAAAATTTAGTGTGTGTGGTGATGATAGTAAAGTTTAGTGTGTGTGTGGTGATGATAGTAAAGTTTAGTGTGTGTGGTGATGATAGTAAAGTTTAGTGTGTGTGTGGTGATAGTAAAGTTTAGTGTGTGTGTGGTGATAGTAAAGTTTAGTGTGTGTGTGATGATAGTAAAGTTTAGTGTGTGTGTGGTGATGATAGTAAAGTTTAGTGTGTGTGTGGTGATAGTAAAGTTTAGTGTGTGTGTGGTGATAGTAAAGTTTAGTGTGTGTGTGGTGATGATAGTAAAGTTTAGTGTGTGTGTGGTGATAGTAAAGTTTAGTGTGTGTGTGGTGATAGTAAAGTTTAGTGTGTGTGTGATGATAGAAAAGTTTAGTGTGTGTGTGGTGATGATAGTAAAGTTTAGTGTGTGTGTGGTGATGATAGTAAAGTTTAGTGTGTGTGTGGTGATGATAGTAAAGTTTAGTGTATGTGTGGTGATAGTAAAGTTTAGTGTATGTGTGGTGGTGATAGTAAAGTTTAGTGTGTGTGTGGTGATGATAGTAAAGTTTAGTGTGTGTGGTGATGATAGTAAAGTTTAGTGTGTGTGTGTGATGATAGTAAAGTTTAGTGTGAGTGGTGATGATAGTAAAGTTTAGTGTGTGTGTGTGATGATAGTAAAGTTTAGTGTCTGTGTGGTGATGATAGTAAAGTTTAGTGTGTGTGTGGTGATAGTAAAGTTTAGTGTATGTGTGGTGATGATAGTAAAGTTTAGTGTGTGTATGGTGATGATAGTAAAGTTTAGTGTGTGTATGGTGATGATAGTAAAGTTTAGTGTGAGTGTGTGATGATAGTAAAGTTTAGTGTGAGTGGTGATGATAGTAAAGTTTAGTGTGTGTGTGGTGATGATAGTAAAGTTTAGTGTGAGTGGTGATGATAGTAAAGTTTAGTGTGTGTGTGTGATGATAGTAAAGTTTAGTGTCTGTGTGGTGATGATAGTAAAGTTTAGTGTGTGTGTGGTGATAGTAAAGTTTAGTGTATGTGTGGTGATGATAGTAAAGTTTAGTGTGTGTGGTGATGATAGTAAAGTTTAGTGTGAGTGGTGATGATAGTAAAGTTTAGTGTGTGTGTGGTGATAGTAAAGTTTAGTGTATGTGTGGTGATGATAGTAAAGTTTAGTGTGTGTGGTGATGATAGTAAAGTTTACTGTGTGTGGTGGTGATGATAGTAAAGTTTAGTGTGTGTGTGGTGCTGATAGTAAAGTTTAGTGTGTGTGGTGGTGATGATAGTAAAGTTTAGTGTGTGTGTGGTGCTGATAGTAAAGTTTAGTGTGTGTGGTGGTGATGATAGTAAAGTTTAGTGTGTGTGGTGGTGATGATAGTAAAGTTTAGTGTGTGTGGTGGTGATAGTAAAGTTTAGTGTGTGTGTGTGGTGATGATAGTGAAGTTTAGACAGAGCGTGGTGATGATAGTAAAGTTGGTGTTTGATGATGATAGTAAAGTTTAGTGTGTGTGTGGTGATAGTAAAGTTTAGTGTGTGTGTGGTGATGATAGTAAAGTTTAGTGTGTGTGTGGTGATGATAGTAAAGTTTAGTGTGTGTGTGTGGTGATAGTAAAGTTTAGTGTGTGTGTGGTGATGATAGTAAAGTTTAGTGTGTGTGTGGTGATGATAGTAAAGTTTAGTGTGTGTGTGTGTGGTGATAGTAAAGTTTAGTGTGTGTGTGGTGATGATAGTAAAGTTTAGTGTGTGTGTGTGGTGATAGTAAAGTTTAGTGTGTGTGTGGTGATGATAGTAAAGTTTAGTGTGTGTGGTGATGATAGTAAAGTTTAGTGTGTGTGTGGTGATGATAGTAAAGTTTAGTGTGTGTGGTGATGATAGTAAAGTTTAGTGTGTGTGTGGTGATAGTAAAGTTTAGTGTGTGTGTGGTGATAGTAAAGTTTAGTGTGTGTGTGATGATAGTAAAGTTTAGTGTGTGTGTGGTGATGATAGTAAAGTTTAGTGTGTGTGTGGTGATAGTAAAGTTTAGTGTGTGTGTGGTGATGATAGTAAAGTTTAGTGTGTGTGTGGTGATAGTAAAGTTTAGTGTGTGTGTGGTGATAGTAAAGTTTAGTGTGTGTCTGATGATAGAAAAGTTTAGTGTGTGTGTGGTGATGATAGTAAAGTTTAGTGTGTGTGTGGTGATGATAGTAAAGTTTAGTGTGTGTGTGGTGATGATAGTAAAGTTTAGTGTATGTGTGGTGATAGTAAAGTTTAGTGTATGTGTGGTGGTGATAGTAAAGTTTAGTGTGTGTGTGGTGATGATAGTAAAGTTTAGTGTGTGTGGTGATGATAGTAAAGTTTAGTGTGTGTGTGTGATGATAGTAAAGTTTAGTGTGAGTGGTGATGATAGTAAAGTTTAGTGTGTGTGTGTGATGATAGTAAAGTTTAGTGTCTGTGTGGTGATGATAGTAAAGTTTAGTGTGTGTGTGGTGATAGTAAAGTTTAGTGTATGTGTGGTGATGATAGTAAAGTTTAGTGTGTGTATGGTGATGATAGTAAAGTTTAGTGTGTGTGTGTGATGATAGTAAAGTTTAGTGTGAGTGTGTGATGATAGTAAAGTTTAGTGTGAGTGGTGATGATAGTAAAGTTTAGTGTGTGTGTGGTGATGATAGTAAAGTTTAGTGTGAGTGGTGATGATAGTAAAGTTTAGTGTGTGTGTGTGATGATAGTAAAGTTTAGTGTCTGTGTGGTGATGATAGTAAAGTTTAGTGTGTGTGTGGTGATAGTAAAGTTTAGTGTATGTGTGGTGATGATAGTAAAGTTTAGTGTGTGTGGTGATGATAGTAAAGTTTAGTGTGAGTGGTGATGATAGTAAAGTTTAGTGTGTGTGTGGTGATAGTAAAGTTTAGTGTATGTGTGGTGATGATAGTAAAGTTTAGTGTGTGTGGTGATGATAGTAAAGTTTACTGTGTGTGGTGGTGATGATAGTAAAGTTTAGTGTGTGTGTGGTGATGATAGTAAAGTTTAGTGTGTGTGGTGGTGATGATAGTAAAGTTTAGTGTGTGTGTGGTGCTGATAGTAAAGTTTAGTGTGTGTGGTGGTGATGATAGTAAAGTTTAGTGTGTGTGGTGGTGATGATAGTAAAGTTTAGTGTGTGTGGTGGTGATAGTAAAGTTTAGTGTGTGTGTGGTGATAGTAAAGTTTAGTGTGTGTGTGGTGGTGATAGTAAAGTTTAGTGTGTGTGTGGTGGTGATAGTAAAGTTTAGTGTGTGTGGTGGTGATAGTAAAGTTTAGTGTGTGTGGTGGTGGTGATAGTAAAGTTTAGTGTATGTGTGGTGGTGATAGTAAAGTTTAGTGTGTGTGTGGTGATGATAGTAAAGTTTAGTGTGTGTGGTGATGATAGTAAAGTTTAGTGTGTGTGGTGATGATAGTAAAGTTTAGTGTGTGTGGTGATGATAGTAAAGTTTAGTGTGTGTGTGGTGATGATAGTAAAGTTTAGTGTGTGTGTGGTGATAGTAAAGTTTAGTGTGTGTGTGGTGATGATAGTAAAGTTTAGTGTGTGTGTGGTGATGATAGTAAAGTTTAGTGTGTGTGTGTGGTGATAGTAAAGTTTAGTGTGTGTGTGGTGATGATAGTAAAGTTTAGTGTGTGTGTGGTGATGATAGTAAAGTTTAGTGTGTGTGTGTGTGGTGATAGTAAAGTTTAGTGTGTGTGTGGTGATGATAGTAAAGTTTAGTGTGTGTGTGTGGTGATAGTAAAGTTTAGTGTGTGTGTGGTGATGATAGTAAAGTTTAGTGTGTGTGGTGATGATAGTAAAGTTTAGTGTGTGTGTGGTGATGATAGTAAAGTTTAGTGTGTGTGTGGTGATGATAGTAAAGTTTAGTGTGTGTGTGGTGATAGTAAAGTTTAGTGTGTGTGTGGTGATAGTAAAGTTTAGTGTGTGTGTGGTGATAGTAAAGTTTAGTGTGTGTGTGATGATAGTAAAGTTTAGTGTGTGTGTGGTGATGATAGTAAAGTTTAGTGTGTGTGTGTGGTGATAGTAAAGTTTAGTGTGTGTGTGGTGATAGTAAAGTTTAGTGTGTGTGTGGTGATAGTAAAGTTTAGTGTGTGTGTGATGATAGAAAAGTTTAGTGTGTGTGTGGTGATGATAGTAAAGTTTAGTGTGTGTGTGGTGATGATAGTAAAGTTTAGTGTGTGTGTGGTGATGATAGTAAAGTTTAGTGTGTGTGTGGTGATGATAGTAAAGTTTAGTGTATGTGTGGTGATAGTAAAGTTTAGTGTATGTGTGGTGGTGATAGTAAAGTTTAGTGTGTGTGTGGTGATGATAGTAAAGTTTAGTGTGTGTGGTGATGATAGTAAAGTTTAGTGTGTGTGTGTGATGATAGTAAAGTTTAGTGTGAGTGGTGATGATAGTAAAGTTTAGTGTGTGTGTGTGATGATAGTAAAGTTTAGTGTCTGTGTGGTGATGATAGTAAAGTTTAGTGTGTGTGTGGTGATAGTAAAGTTTAGTGTATGTGTGGTGATGATAGTAAAGTTTAGTGTGTGTATGGTGATGATAGTAAAGTTTAGTGTGTGTGTGTGATGATAGTAAAGTTTAGTGTGAGTGTGTGATGATAGTAAAGTTTAGTGTGAGTGGTGATGATAGCAAAGTTTAGTGTGTGTGTGGTGATGATAGTAAAGTTTAGTGTGAGTGGTGATGATAGTAAAGTTTAGTGTGTGTGTGTGATGATAGTAAAGTTTAGTGTCTGTGTGGTGATGATAGTAAAGTTTAGTGTGTGTGTGGTGATAGTAAAGTTTAGTGTATGTGTGGTGATGATAGTAAAGTTTAGTGTGTGTGGTGATGATAGTAAAGTTTAGTGTGAGTGGTGATGATAGTAAAGTTTAGTGTGTGTGTGGTGATAGTAAAGTTTAGTGTATGTGTGGTGATGATAGTAAAGTTTAGTGTGTGTGGTGATGATAGTAAAGTTTACTGTGTGTGGTGGTGATGATAGTAAAGTTTAGTGTGTGTGTGGTGCTGATAGTAAAGTTTAGTGTGTGTGGTGGTGATGATAGTAAAGTTTAGTGTGTGTGTGGTGCTGATAGTAAAGTTTAGTGTGTGTGGTGGTGATCATAGTAAAGTTTAGTGTGTGTGGTGGTGATGATAGTAAAGTTTAGTGTGTGTGGTGGTGATAGTAAAGTTTAGTGTGTGTGTGGTGATAGTAAAGTTTAGTGTGTGTGTGGTGGTGATAGTAAAGTTTAGTGTGTGTGTGGTGGTGATAGTAAAGTTTAGTGTGTGTGTGGTGGTGATAGTAAAGTTTAGTGTGTGTGGTGGTGATAGTAAAGTTTAGTGTGTGTGGTGGTGGTGATAGTAAAGTTTAGTGTATGTGTGGTGGTGATAGTAAAGTTTAGTGTGTGTGGTGATGATAGTAAAGTTTAGTGTGTGTGGTGATGATAGTAAAGTTTAGTGTGTGTGTTGATGATAGTAAAGTTTAGTGTGTGTGTGGTGATGATAGTAAAGTTTAGTGTGTGTGTGGTGATAGTAAAGTTTAGTGTGTGTGTGGTGATGATAGTAAAGTTTAGTGTGTGTGGTGGTGATGATAGTAAAGTTTACTGTGTGTGGTGGTGATGATAGTAAAGTTTAGTGTGTGTGGTGGTGATGATAGTAAAGTTTAGTGTGTGTGTGTGTGTGTCGTGATGATAGTAAAGTTTAGTGTGTGTGGTGATGATAGTAAAGTTTACTGTTTGTGGTGGTGATGATAGTAAAGTTTACTGTGTGTGGTGGTGATGATAGTAAAGTTTAGTGTGTGTGGTGGTGGTGATAGTAAAGTTTAGTGTGTGTGGTGGTGGTGATAGTAAAGTTTAGTGTGTGTGTGGTGATGATAGTAAAGTTTAGTGTGTGTGGTGGTGATGATAGTAAAGTTTAGTGTGTGTGGTGATGATAGTAAAGTTTAGTGTGTGTGGTGGTGATAGTAAAGTTTAGTGTGTGTGGTGGTGATAGTAAAGTTTAGTGTGTGTGATGGTGGTGATAGTAAAGTTTAGTGTGTGTGTGTGTGGTGGTGATAGTAAAGTTTAGTGTGTGTGTGGTGATGATAGTAAAGTTTAGTGGGTGTGTGGGGATGATAGTAAAGTTTAGTGGGTGTGTGGGGATGATAGTGAAGTTTAGTGTGTGTGGTGATGATAGTAAAGTTTAGTGTGTGTGTGGTGATGATAGTAAAGTTTAGTGTGTGTGGTGGTGATGATAGTAAAGTTTAGTGTGTGTGTGTGGTGATAGTAAAGTTTAGTGTGTGTGATGATAGTAAAGTTTAGTGTATGTGTGGTGGTGATAGTAAAGTTTAGTGTGTGTGTGGTGATGATAGTAAAGTTTAGTGTGTGTGGTGATGATAGTAAAGTTTAGTGTGTGTGTGGTGGTGATAGTAAAGTTTGGTGTGTGTGTGGTGGTGATAGTAAAGTTTAGTGTGTGTGTGGTGATGATAGTAAAGTTTAGTGTGTGTGGTGATGATAGTAAAGTTTAGTGTGTGTGTGGTGATGATAGTAAAGTTTAGTGTATGTGTGGTGATGATATTAAAGTTTAGTGTGTGTGTGTGGTGATGATAGTAAAGTTTAGTGTGTGTGGTGGTGATGATAGTAAAGTTTAGTGTGTGTGTGGTGATGATAGTAAAGTTTAGTGTGTGTGGTGATGATAGTAAAGTTTAGTGTGTGGTGATGATAGTAAAGTTTAGTGTGTGTGTGGTGATGATAGTAAAGTTTAGTGTGTGTGTGGTGATGATAGTAAAGTTTAGTGTGTGTGTGGTGATAGTAAAGTTTAGTGTATGTGTGGTGATGATAGTAAAGTTTAGTGTGTGTGTGGTGATGATAGTAAAGTTTAGTGTATGTGTGGTGAAGATATTAAAGTTTAGTGTGTGTGTGTGGTGATGATAGTAAAGTTTAGTGTGTGTGTGGTGATGATAGTAAAGTTTAGTGTGTGTGTGGGGTGATGATAGTAAAGTTTAGTGTGTGTGTGGTGATGATAGTAAAGTTTAGTGTGTGTGTGGTGATGATAGTAAAGTTTAGTGTGTGTGTGGTGATGATAGTAAAGTTTAGTGTGTGTGTGGTGATGATAGTAAAGTTTAGTGTGTTTCGTGATGATAGTAAAGTTTAGTGTGTGTGGTGGTGTTATTAAAGTTTAGTGTGTGTGTGGTGATCGTAAAGTTTAGTGTGTGTGGTGATGATATTAAAGTTTAGTGTGTGTGGTGATGATATTAAAGTTTAGTGAGTGTGTAGTGATAGTAAAGTTTAGTGTGTGTGGTGGTGATAGTAAAGTTTAGTGTGTGTGTAGTGATAGTAAAGTTTAGTGTGTGTGTGATGATAGTAAAGTTTAGTGTGTGTGTGGTGATAGTAAAGTCTAGTGTGTGTGTGGTGATGATATTAAAGTTTAGTGTGTGTGTGGTGATAGTAAAGTTTAGTGTGTGGTGGTGATAGTAAAGTTTAGTGTGTGTGTGGTGATGATAGTAAAGTTTAGTGTGTGTGGTGGTGTTATTAAAGTTTAGTGTGTGTGTGGTGATCGTAAAGTTTAGTGTGTGTGGTGATGATATTAAAGTTTAGTGTGTGTGGTGATGATATTAAAGTTTAGTGAGTGTGTAGTGATAGTAAAGTTTAGTGTGTGTGGTGGTGATAGTAAAGTTTAGTGTGTGTGTAGTGATAGTAAAGTTTAGTGTGTGTGTGATGATAGTAAAGTTTAGTGTGTGTGTGGTGATAGTAAAGTCTAGTGTGTGTGTGGTGATGATATTAAAGTTTAGTGTGTGTGTGGTGATAGTAAAGTTTAGTGTGTGGTGGTGATAGTAAAGTTTAGTGTGTGTGTGGTGATGATAGTAAAGTTTAGTGTGTGTGTGGTGATGATAGTAAAGTTTAGTGTGTGTGTGGTGATGATAGTAAAGTTTAGTGTGTGTGGTGGTGATAGTAAAGTTTAGTGTGTGTGGTGGTGATGATAGTAAAGTTTAGTGTGTGTGTGGTGATAGTAAAGTTTAGTGTGTGTGTGGTGATAGTAAAGTTTAGTGTGTGTGGTGATGATAGTAAAGTTTAGTGTGTGTGTGGTGATGATAGTAAAGTTTAGTGTGTGTGTGGTGATGATAGTAAAGTTTAGTGTGTGTGTGGTGATGATAGTAAAGTTTAGTGTGTGTGTGGTGATAGTAAAGTTTAGTGTGTGTGGTGATGATAGTAAAGTTTAGTGTGTGTGTGGTGATGATAGTAAAGTTTAGTGTGTGTGGTGGTGATGATAGTAAAGTTTAGTGTGTGTGTGTGGTGATAGTAAAGTTTAGTGTGTGTGATGATAGTAAAGTTTAGTGTGTGTGTGGTGATGATAGTAAAGTTTAGTGTGTGTGGTGGTGATGATAGTAAAGTTTAGTGTGTGTGTGGTGATGATAGTAAAGTTTAGTGTGTGTGGTGGTGATGATAGTAAAGTTTAGTGTGTGTGTGTGGTGATAGTAAAGTTTAGTGTGTGTGATGATAGTAAAGTTTAGTGTGTGTGTGGTGGTGATAGTAAAGTTTAGTGTGTGTGTGGTGATGATAGTAAAGTTTAGTGTGTGTGGTGATGATAGTAAAGTTTAGTGTGTGTGTGGTGGTGATAGTAAAGTTTAGTGTGTGTGTGGTGGTGATAGTAAAGTTTAGTGTGTGTGTGGTGATGATAGTAAAGTTTAGTGTGTGTGGTGATGATAGTAAAGTTTAGTGTGTGTGTGGTGATGATAGTAAAGTTTAGTGTATGTGTGGTGATGATATTAAAGTTTAGTGTGTGTGTGTGGTGATGATAGTAAAGTTTAGTGTGTGTGGTGGTGATGATAGTAAAGTTTAGTGTGTGTGTGGTGATGATAGTAAAGTTTAGTGTGTGTGGTGATGATAGTAAAGTTTAGTGTGTGGTGATGATAGTAAAGTTTAGTGTGTGTGTGGTGATGATAGTAAAGTTTAGTGTGTGTGTGGTGATGATATTAAAGTTTAGTGTGTGTGTGGTGATAGTAAAGTTTAGTGTGTGGTGGTGATAGTAAAGTTTAGTGTGTGTGTGGTGATGATAGTAAAGTTTAGTGTGTGTGTGGTGATGATAGTAAAGTTTAGTGTGTGTGTGTGGTGATGATAGTAAAGTTTAGTGTGTGTGGTGGTGATAGTAAAGTTTAGTGTGTGTGTGGTGATGATAGTAAAGTTTAGTGTGTGTGGTGGTGATGATAGTAAAGTTTAGTGTGTGTGTGTGGTGATAGTAAAGTTTAGTGTGTGTGATGATAGTAAAGTTTAGTGTATGTGTGGTGGTGATAGTAAAGTTTAGTGTGTGTGTGGTGATGATAGTAAAGTTTAGTGTGTGTGGTGATGATAGTAAAGTTTAGTGTGTGTGTGGTGGTGATAGTAAAGTTTAGTGTGTGTGTGGTGGTGATAGTAAAGTTTAGTGTGTGTGTGGTGATGATAGTAAAGTTTAGTGTGTGTGGTGATGATAGTAAAGTTTAGTGTGTGTGTGGTGATGATAGTAAAGTTTAGTGTATGTGTGGTGATGATATTAAAGTTTAGTGTGTGTGTGGTGATAGTAAAGTTTAGTGTATGTGTGGTGATGATAGTAAAGTTTAGTGTATGTGTGGTGATGATAGTAAAGTTTAGTGTGTGTGGTGGTGATAGTAAAGTTTAGTGTGTGTGATGGTGGTGATAGTAAAGTTTAGTGTGTGTGTGTGGTGGTGATAGTAAAGTTTAGTGTGTGTGTGGTGATGATAGTAAAGTTTAGTGGGTGTGTGGGGATGATAGTAAAGTTTAGTGGGTGTGTGGGGATGATAGTGAAGTTTAGTGTGTGTGTGGTGATGATAGTAAAGTTTAGTGTGTTTCGTGATGATAGTAAAGTTTAGTGTGTGTGGTGGTGTTATTAAAGTTTAGTGTGTGTGTGGTGATCGTAAAGTTTAGTGTGTGTGGTGATGATATTAAAGTTTAGTGAGTGTGTAGTGATAGTAAAGTTTAGTGTGTGTGGTGGTGATAGTAAAGTTTAGTGTGTGTGTAGTGATAGTAAAGTTTAGTGTGTGTGTGATGATAGTAAAGTTTAGTGTGTGTGTGGTGATGATATTAAAGTTTAGTGTGTGTGTGGTGATAGTAAAGTTTAGTGTGTGGTGGTGATAGTAAAGTTTAGTGTGTGTGTGGTGATGATAGTAAAGTTTAGTGTGTGTGTGGTGATGATAGTAAAGTTTAGTGTGTGTGTGGTGATGATAGTAAAGTTTAGTGTGTGTGGTGGTGATGATAGTAAAGTTTAGTGTGTGTGTGGTGATAGTAAAGTTTAGTGTGTGTGTGGTGATGATAGTAAAGTTTAGTGTGTGTGTGGTGATAGTAAAGTTTAGTGTGTGTGGTGGTGATGATAGTAAAGTTTAGTGTGTGTGTGGTGATAGTAAAGTTTAGTGTGTGTGTGGTGATGATAGTAAAGTTTAGTGTGTGTGTGGTGATAGTAAAGTTTAGTGTGTGTGGTGATGATAGTAAAGTTTAGTGTGTGTGTGGTGATGATAGTAAAGTTTAGTGTGTGTGTGGTGATAGTAAATTTTAGTGTGTGTGTGGTGATGATAGTAAAGTTTAGTGTGTGTGTGGTGATAGTAAAGTTTAGTGTGTGTGGTGGTGATGATAGTAAAGTTTAGTGTGTGTGTGGTGATAGTAAAGTTTAGTGTGTGTGTGGTGATGATAGTAAAGTTTAGTGTGTGTGTGGTGATAGTAAAGTTTAGTGTGTGTGGTGATGATAGTAAAGTTTAGTGTGTGTGTGGTGATGATAGTAAAGTTTAGTGTGTGTGTGGTGATAGTAAAGTTTAGTGTGTGTGTGGTGATAGTAAAGTTTAGTGTGTGTGTGGTGATGATAGTAAAGTTTAGTGTGTGTGTGGTGGTGATAGTAAAGTTTAGTGTGTGTGTGGTGATGATAGTAAAGTTTAGTGTGTGTGTGGTGATAGTAAAGTTTAGTGTGTGTGGTGATGATAGTAAAGTTTAGTGTGTGTGTGTGGTGATGATAGTAAAGTTTAGTGTGTGTGTGGTGATGATAGTAAAGTTTAGTGTGTGGTGGTGATAGTAAAGTTTAGTGTGTGTGTGGTGATGATAGTAAAGTTTAGTGTGTGTGTGGTGATGATAGTAAAGTTTAGTGTGTGTGTGGTGGTGATAGTAAAGTTTAGTGTGTGTGTGGTGCTGATAGTAAAGTTTAGTGTGTGTGTGGTGATGATAGTAAAGTTTAGTGTGTGTGTGGTGGTGATAGTAAAGTTTAGTGTGTGTGTGGTGATGATAGTAAAGTTTAGTGTGTGTGGTGGTGATAGTAAAGTTTAGTGTGTGTGGTGGTGATAGTAAAGTTTAGTGTGTGTGTGGTGGTGATAGTAAAGTTTAGTGTGTGTGTGGTGGTGATAGTAAAGTTTAGTGTGTGTGTGGTGATGATAGTAAAGTTTAGTGTGTGTGGTGGTGATAGTAAAGTTTAGTGTATGTGTGGTGATGATAGTAAAGTTTAGTGTGTGTGTGTGGTGATGATAGTAAAGTTTAGTGTGTGTGTGGTGATAGTAAAGTTTAGTGTGTGTGTGTGGTGATGATAGTAAAGTTTAGTGTGTGTGTGGTGATAGTAAAGTTTAGTGTGTGTGTGGTGATGATAGTAAAGTTTAGTGTGTGTGTGGTGATGATAGTAAAGTTTAGTGTGTGTGGTGGTGATGATAGTAAAGTTTAGTGTGTGTGGTGATGATAGTAAAGTTTAGTGTGTGTGTGGTGATGATAGTAAAGTTTAGTGTGTGTGTGGTGATGATAGTAAAGTTTAGTGTGTGTGTGGTGATGATAGTAAAGTTTAGTGTGTGTGTGGTGATAGTAAAGTTTAGTGTGTGTGTGGTGATGATAGTAAAGTTTAGTGTGTGTGTGGTGGTGATAGTAAAGTTTACTGTGTGTGTGGTGATGATAGTAAAGTTTAGTGTGTGTGTGGTGATAGTAAAGTTTAGTGTGTGTATGGTGATAGTAAAGTTTAGTGTGTGTGTGGTGATGATAGTAAAGTTTAGTGTGTGTGTGGTGATGATAGTAAAGTTTAGTGTGTGTGGTGGTAATAGTTCAGAATTTAGAGAATTTAGTGTTCATATGATTGAACTTTAGACGCTACAGAATTCAATGAGTTAGATCTTCATCAGTTTTTTTTAAATGGGAAAGATCCTTGTGCACACAGAGTAATTTATTCCTTTATTTTTGGTTATATCCTTACAGAAAAAGGATTGAAGCAGCTTAATTGACCTGATTCAGAAAAATAATACTTAATTTAAATCCAACAACTTATTTTCAATTGAAAAATGATAAATGAACTCTCTTAACTTTCTTCAGACACAGCCGAACATCTGAGCGAGCAAGAGTAACAGGTTTAACCAAGAATTTTTAACTTTGTTCTTCTGTCTACTGTGTTCTCGCTTAACACGTTTTCATAACATTTCTCCTGTTTACAAACTCTGTACAATGCTGTTATCATTTACAGTAAAAGGCGTTAAATAAATGTGTAACATATCATGTCTCACCAGTCAATGCCTTCGATCCACTGGCTGAGGTACTGACGAATCTCCATGGGGAACATATCATTATAGAGCTGGCCGATTTGCTCCAGGTATCTTGAGTCCAGCTGCTGAAGCTGGTTCCAAAGTGCCATCTACCAACAGAATAAATAATCAGTGTAAACGCAAAAAGTGCTTTTTTTTCCTTCTTACTATTTAAAAAATATTAATTTCTAAGTTTATCCATCACATGTTGGGACAGAACACAGTATATAATCAGCAAAATATCCCAGGCTGTATTCACTTTCTAAACAAATGTGTAATTTGATTATTAGGGTTACATTGAGAACTGGTCGAGCTACATAGCTTACAGTACAGCATATCTTTCATGTTTCTCAAAAATAAGGCTTAACTTATAACTCATTTGTGTTTTGGAAACAAATCAAACTTGCAATGGAACATTTTTCTGTTGCGCCACCCGGAGGCTATATATGAGGGATTTAAAGTCAACAGTATAAACAATAGATCATGTATCCAGTAATCCTTGTGACTGATATAATTTGGAATCTTTATATTACTTGGTTTTCTTATGAGCAAATGCACACATACCAATAACACAAGATTTTTCCAGAAACACCCTCTGGAGCCGGATTCTGGATTTTCTGACTAGGCAACTACGCCTTCAACTCCACCCATCAGTGTTCCCAGTGATATTGAAACTGCCTACTGGGAGCAAGTAGTCATTCACAGTGTGTGGTGTGTTCACAATAACGTTAACCTTATTGTCAGCTGGACTGAGGAAATAATTGGTAATTTCAGACGAGGAAAAGAGAACATACAGCACTGTACATATAGAACACTACAATGGAAAGAATGCACAGTTTCACATTACACAAGTGTTTAGTAAAGAAGATGTCAGTCATGTGGTCAGTCTACACTTCCCATCTGACAAAACATCTACACCTCCATTGTCTAAGGAGGCTTCCGAAAAGAGATACATTGAGCAGGAAGTGAGCATGTGGTTCATCACTGCAGGTGCGAGACATCTAGTGCAATACGCCTTAGATGTCATCCAGACAAATATAAAATAAATAAATAAATAAATAAATAAATAAATAAAAATGACCTGATACAATATTTAAAATAACCTGGATATGATATTTGTTTTTCAAGTTTTAAATTCTGCTGCAAACCTAACACTGCTGTCTACTATTTGTGTGTGAAAGCGCAGACAGACAGATGCTACACCTTCAGTGAAATACACTTTCTCCTTAACATTCCAGTGTTTCTGTCACAACAGACTTAATCAGGCTTGTGCTAAATGTGGCTATAAATGCTGATGTAGTAATAAAACAATCAAGCATTAACTTCATTCATTTTTTTTTTCATTCATTTTCTATACCGCTTAATATTTTGTTTGTAATAAAAAAAATATATTTTGCATTGTGTTTACTCCATACACACAGTGTACACAAAGTATTACTGTATATAAAGCAAAGAGAGAACAGAATTAAAGTCCTCTCATCCCTTCTGCGTGCCACGCACATGATGAAGCGGTGAGGTGTAACCTACTCTACAGTGGCAGGTATACACATCGAAATCTTAAAGCAAACTAGTTACTATATATATATATATATATATATATATATATATATATATATATATATATATATATATATATATATATATTCTAAAGCTGGGTGCAAAGATTGTATTCTTTAATGGAAACATAAAATACATGCACTTTTAATTATGTTTTAAATAAATAATAGTATATATATATTTTTTTAATAATGCACATATATTTATAAACTTTTAAATAGTATTAAGAACAAATGCACAACAACAACAACAATAATAATAGTTATAATAATATTTTATAGCATATATACCTATTACATATATAAAAATATTACATGGATAAGGCTAAACAATAAAACAAGTCAAAGCAGTAATTAAAACTAGTGGTCTAGGACATGCAAAAACTTACAGGTATTACTTTTAAACATTTGTATGATCAGATATCTTTCTCCTCCTGATATAGAATAACTTACCCTTTTTATAACACGTTGAGATTTGTTAGAGAAATCCTGTAGATATGATCAGGTTATAAATATGATCAGGAAAAATTTCTGCAGCAGGTTTTTTTTTTTTAATCTCCACTTTATCTTAGTCTGAACACACACACACACACACACACACGCGTGCGCGCGCGCACACACACGCACACACACACACACACACACACGCGCACTGAGCCAGCTGACTGAGGACAGATCAGCCAATCACAACGCGGGATCATCGAGCTTTGTATCGCCTCCACTTGGCAGCCAATCACAGAGTAATGCGCGTGCGTCGGCCCCGCCCCGTTGTAAGCTGGCTGTTCTGGTGAGTGCGCGCGCTCCCTCCGCCACAGCGCTTCAGCTCCACAAAACGCAACTCAGGACTGAATAGAAACTCAGGATGACGTAGCGGGAGGGGGCGGGGCTACAGTCAGGCCGCGCGCGGGATCTACTGTACACTGCTGAGGCAAATAATCACAATAATCACAATCAGTTCCATACGTACCCGAGTACACCTGACCCCAAAGTCCCGTACCTGTGTGAACACTCCATATACACCGCCTGGGGGAAACTCAACATACTGTGGTACCTTAAAAATGTTCACCTTCAGAACTGAAATTTTGCAGGAAATTCGCCTCGGCATAAGAAGCATTTTCAGCATACGAGTGACCGAGTCGAACCAAATGCTGGTTTACATATTTTTTGTGTTTTTTTTTTTTTGCATTCTCGTGCAAGATTTAGAGAATGGTTTCGTTTCATTTTAAAGCAATCTTAATCATAAATTAAAGCTACTGTAAGTGAAGATTTATTTATTAATTTATTAATGTAATATTATTTATTTAATATTTTGGGTACATACAGTAAAGAAATGCTATTTCAGTTTTTTCTAAATTTCCAAATGACTTTGAAGCTTGAGTTCTTGGCAGACATCAACACAATGTCCTTTGAAGTTCCCGTCATTGGATAGATTCTCACACAATCACACTAGGTTAATAATATGATTGTATATGTGTGTGTGTGTGTGTGTGTGTGTGTGTGTGCAGAGGTGGAAAGAGTAATAAAATTTTGTACTCAAGTACAAGTACTGTTACTTCAGTGAAATTTTAATTAAGTACAAGTAAAGTTACCATTATAAAAATCTACTCAAATAAAAGTAAAAAGTAGCTCATTAAAAAATTTACTCAGAGTAAAAGTTACCGAGTTACTTTTTTATTTTAATTTTTTTTAACAGCGGGGGTGGGATGAGGCATTCTAGCGTAGTTAAAAAAAAGATGAGCAGATATAAATCTCAAACTAGTTGTTTTTAACTGAAGGAACACCTTTGCATAATAAAGCTGTTGTTTTTCTTGTGCTTAAAAATCAAAGTGGTCACTTAAATATGGTGTTATGTCCCAGTCTAGGGTCATACAGCAAAAGAATGGTTCAGGGTTCTATTTTAAACTGTATGGAAATGGTGGTATATGGCAGAAAGAACTAGATCCAATCATTTTATATATACACACACACACACACACACACACACACACACACACACACACACACACAAGGAGGAGGATCAGATTCAGGATGGACCCAGGCCAAATGATAATAAACAAAATGGTATTTATATTTAGTAGCTAGATTACCTGCCAAAAAAAAAAAAACACAAATACAGGTACCTTCCCGGACTCCCTAAACCAAAAACAGTGAAATTATCTACAAATATATACAAAGACCAACCAAACCAAAGGGACAAAGCAATAATCAAAGTCAATGGGAGGCAAAAAGTCAAACCAGAATACACAACCAAATATCAAAACGCCAAAATCACAACCTCTTTCATCTTTCCCGCGTCTCTCTCCGGTTTATATATGGTCGCGCTAGTCGATGACGTCATTCAGGGCGGAAGCGACCGTGTGGAAGGTCAGGAAGATGCCGATGTCAGAAAACCTGGAGTGGAGTCTGCAGCGGCGCGCGACCAGGACATGATACACACACGCGGCGCAACGTAGCATTTATACAAAGCATAATATTTTTATTATTTTATCATTTTCATTCATTTATTTTTTTACTCAGTAGCGAATATGATTTAAAATGTAGCGAATTACAATACTTCAAACAAAACGTACTTAAGTAAAAGTAAAATTACAGATTTTTAAAACTACTTAAAAAAGTAGAAATACACAAAAAAGCTACTCAATTACAGTAACGCGAGTAAATGTAATTCGTTACTTTTCACCTCTGTGTGTGTGTGTGTGTGTGTGTGTGTGTGTGTGGCGGGGTGGGTGTTAGGGTTTAAAGGATCTTTGAATATGTCTGAAAAAACCCTTAAGGTTTACTTCATCTGAACGGAGGTGCAGCCTATTCACACCAATTAATCAGTTTGTCCAACATGTCATTTTATTTGGAAAGAGTGGGTACGATTAGCTGAGGAAACACAACACTTTATACAGTAGATATATGGAGCAAAGAAGGCTTTCAAATGCATGTCTCAAACTCCAAAACAGCTAATGCATTTAAAACAAACATTATCATAAGGATAAATAACAGAATAATTTTATAGAACAATCTAAATTTGTTAAAATATACTGTCTATCTGCATCAGGTGCAAACAAGAACTACAGTTCTGTATTTGTTTCTACAGCATGCAGATTTTTTTTTTTTAAATATCTGTGGCTTTTGTCTAGTGTAACGGTGTGTGGGTTTGTCTTTCCTGGTAGGGTTCATTAAAAAAAAAAGAAGTACTCATTGTCAATGGTTAACATATAATTATACTGATAATCTGCTGAAAGCTGCAGTTTCAGAGTATTTCCCTCATAAGGGATTTTTAAAAGGCTATGTTACAGCTGATCTCATTCTGAAACAGGCCTGTATTATTATTATTATTATTATTACTATTATTATTATTATTATTATTATTATTATTATTTTTTTTTTTTTTTTTTTTTTTTTTTGCAATTTCTTTAAGAATAACCTAAATTAAACAATGTCCTAATGTCTTGGTGTTTCAGAGCATTAACACACAAAATCAGGCTGATGAGACTGACTAATGAGCTGTGTGATGAACTACAGAGTTGAATGAAGTGAGCTGGAGCAGTTAGAGGGCAATAATAAGACACAGGGCTGGGAGAAATACGGGGTTTATGTAGTATGTGAGTGTGTACAGTGGGTGTGTGTGAGCTCTGATTGGAACAGCCAGAAACAAACATGGGCTTTCTGAGAAAGCGAAACTGGTCTGCGCACTATTCTCTCTCTCTCTGAGTGTAAGAGTGTGTGTAAAGAGTTTATGAGAGTGGGAGGAGAAACGAAACTTTTGCCAATTCCATAAGTTCAGGTCAATAACAACAATATATTCAAGATGACTTCATAATTACATCAGCTCTTGAACAATGCATGCAGAGCCAAGGAGTGACCAGGACACGGGCAGCTGGATCTTTATGCTCATAACACTCTACAGTACATAACTTTATTTTTTATCTTCTTCTTCTTATTATTCTTCTTATTATTCCTGGTATTATAGTAGTATTAATAATAATAATATGATCATTGAGAGATCGTCTGAGGACGATCTCTTAATGCACAATGTCCAAAAAAACGGTGAGCTTGTGTTTGGTCAAGCTGCAGACCTGCCTCGAGTTTTGCAGTCTGTTGCTTTGTCTCCTGGGCGTACCCATACGTCCATGTATCGTCACTAGTAATAATCCTCAACATGAAGGACGGTTCATCCATGGCACGCTGACCGAGTTCTTGGCAGAGACATCAACGCAATGTTGTTTGGCGTTCTTTGAAGTTTATTCCGTTATTGGGTAGATCCTTACACTGGGCTACTACTGTAGGTTCCTAACTAAGTATCATCAGTCAAACACTGTTGAAAAGGGGTTTTTTTTGTTGTTGTTTTTTAGGTGAGGGGATTAACCCAAATATCTAAGAAACAGATTGATCTTTGCTTAAAGTTTGCCAGTGTCTCGGCTGTACAGACATCTAGAGGAAGTTCATTCCACCACCTACAGTAAGAGCCAGCACAGAAAACCCTGAGAGACGGTGTTGTGAGGGTTCACCACTAGAGGGCAATGTGTTTGGTTTGCAGTTTTTGTTTGTAGACTTAGTTTCCCAGAAGGCACCTCGGTCAGGTGATGCGGATACTCATCTGAACTGAGGATGCTCATTAGATTCCTTATAAATAGCTGTTAGTTCTGGGAAACTGGGTTCTGTTAAGTGGGTTTTGTTTTCTTTGATTATGTTTTGTTTTAGTTTGTTTAGTTATAGTTGGCATTTGGTTTCTGGAGCCCTTTATGTTTGCATTAGTATGTCTCTTTGTCTCCTAGCAGGATTAGCCTCTAGGAGAATTAGCCTTGTGTGTTTATCCTCATTTGTAAGTAACCTCGTTTGCATGTGCAGTTCTTAGTCTGTATAAATACTAATCAGTGCACTATTAACCTGCTTAGATCATAGTCTGTTTAGTCTTCAAGTCTGTCTAGTCTCCTCGTCTGTTTAGCTCTTAGTCTGTTTAAGTACTAACCTGTTTAGCCACTAACCTTTAGAGTTCG
This sequence comes from Channallabes apus, assembly GCA_030522415.1. Lineage (NCBI taxonomy): Eukaryota > Metazoa > Chordata > Actinopteri > Siluriformes > Clariidae > Channallabes > Channallabes apus. The sequence goes on from CM060109.1 coordinate 5,812,090, forward strand.
TAGTCTGTTTCATACCTGCTGTGTACTTTGTCCGTTCTCCCCTTGGGTCTCAGGCTACTAGCCTGTTTAGCAATTAGTCTGTTTAGCTACTAGCTAGCTTAACAGCTAATGTGCATAATAGCTAGTAGGCCTAGTCAAGTCTGTCTTGTGTTTAGACCCTTGCATATTTAGTCCCTAGTGTTTAGTCCACTAGTCTGTTTAGTTTGTCTTGTCTCGTCTGGTTTGTATCCCCTGTCTGTATTATTAGTGTGTGTGATCCCTAGTCTGTGTATGTTTAAGTGTTTTGAGTTCTGTTTCCTTTGTTCATGTTTGGTTTGTTTATTAAAAGACTTTGTTACACATCATCCCCCTCTGCATCTATGCCTTGCCACACCTCAGCCCACAGTCCAACACCTAACAGGACGTGACAGGTGGGACCAGTCTAGCAGTTGGACGAACCTGGCAGCGACACGGCACATGTTCAAATCAATTCAATTAAATTTTATTTATATAGCGCTTTTAACAATGGTCATTGTCTCAAAGCAGCTTCACAAAAATGAAAGAAATTTAGCAAAAAATAAATAAATAATAATTATAATAATTATTATAGAAAAGAAAATAATTGGAAGTGTGTATGTGTGAGAAAAATGTGCAGATAATAATAATGAGACGAATGAATGAAATTTCTCTGATGAGCAAGCCAAGGGTGACGGCGACGGTGGCAAGGAAAGACTCCCTGAGATGGCATTAGGAAGAAACCTTGAGAAGGACCAGACTCAACAGGGAACCCATCCTCATTTGGGCGATATGACAGAAATTATTTAAATTGACATGAAGACCAGTTCAGCATAGGGACGAGTCGTTAGGTGCAGAGGGCAGATGAGGTCTGGATCACTGGAAGCACAGGAGCAGCATGTGTAGCTCCAACCATCATAAAGCTGAATCCAGCTGGAGCTGGTCCTTCTCTGGATGCCTCAGGAACCTCGCAGGGTCGGCCTTTGTCTACTGAAGCTGGCAAAATCTCCCGATGCCTCGGGATGGGTAGAGAAATACAGAACAGATGGGGAGAATTAGCGTAGTTGCCATTCGGGATAGGTGTACTGGAGTATGAGGTTATGGGATGAGTTATGAGAAATCGTGTCTGCTCCCCGAACACTGTCTGGAAGGCTATTCCAAAGCTTTGGAGCTAAATATGAAAATGCCCCGCCCCCTTTTGTAGATTTTGAAATTCTGGGAACTACCAGAAGTCGGGAGCTTTGTGATCTTAAGGCGCGTGGTGGATTGTAACGTATCAGAAGACTGGTTAGGTATGTGGGAGCTAAACCATTTAAGGCCTTGTATGTAAGTAATACTACTTTGTAATTTATAATCTAAACTGATACAGGTAGCAAGTGCAGGGATGATAATATTGGGGTTATATGATCATATTTTCTGGATCTAGTGAGAACCCTGGCAGCTGCATTTTGGATTAACTGAAGCTTGTTTATTGAGGTTGCAGGACAACCACCTAGTAATGCATTACAATAGTCCAGTCTGGAGGTCATGAATGCATGAACTAGTTTTTCTGCATCAGATACGGATAAGATGTTCCTAAGTTTAGCAATATTCCGAAGATTTTTTTGTGATATTTGAAATGTGATTTTCAAAAGACAAGTTACTGTCTAATATTACGCCCAGGTCTTTTACTGCTGAGCTGGTAGTAACAGTACATCCTTCTAAGCGCAGACTGAATTGTGAAAGCTGTTGTGTGCTGGTTTTTGGGCCAATAAGTAATATCTCTGTCTTATCTGAATTTAATAAAAGAAAGTTATTGGTCATCTAGTCTTTTATGTCCTGGACACACTCAGTTAATCTAGACAACTTAGGTATTTCGTCTGGTTTAGTTGAGATATATAATTGGGTATCATCAGCATAACAATGGAAACTAATCCCATGTCTTCTAATGATGTTACCCAAGGGAAGCATGTATATTGAGAACAACAGAGGTCCTAAAACTGACCCTTGTGGGACCTCATATTTCACTGGCATTACACCAGACGGTTCTCCATTTAGATCTACAAAATGGTAGCGATCAGACAGGTAAGATCTAAACCATTTTAATGCCTGTCCCTGAATACCTATATAATTTTGTAAGCGATCTATGAGAATATTATGATCTATAGTGTTGAATGCAGCACTAAGATCGAGCAGGACTAGCAATGAGATGCAGCCTTGGTCTGAAGCTAAAAACAAGTCGTTTGTAATCTTAACTAGTGCAGTTTCTGTGCTATGATGGGGCCTGAAACCTGACTGATATTCTTCAAGGATGTTGTTATCCTGCTGTTGTGATACTACTTTTTCTAGTATTTTTGATATGAACGGAAGGTTTGAAATCAGTCTGTAATTTGTTATTTCATTCGCGTCCAAATTAGATTTTTTAAGAAGCGGCTTAATAACTGCTAACTTGAAAGGTTTAGGGACGTGACCTAGATATAATGAAGAATTAATAATGTTTAGAAGTGGCTCTCCAACCGTAAGCATCACTTCTTTTAAAAATCTGGTTGGGATTGGGTCTAACAGGCACGTTGTTGATTTAGCCGAGGTGATGAGTTTATACAGCTCTTCCTGTCCTATACCTGTAAAGCAGTGAAAATCTAAATGTGAAGCTATAGGCTGAACTGGATCATGAGATACTATTAGAGGTTGAACCTCCATAATTTTCTTCCTGATATTATTGATTTTTTCATTAAAGAAGTCCATAAAGTCTTCACTTCTAAACTGTGATGGGATACTCTCTGCGGGCATCTTAGGTTTTGTTAGGCGAGCCACTGTACTAAATAAGAACCTGGGATTGTTTTGATTTCTTGCTATCCGTTGGCTAAGATGCTCGGTCCTAGCAGTTTTTAGAGCCTGTCTATAGCTGCACATACTGTCTTTATACGCAATTCGAAAAACTTCTAATTTAGTTTTCCTCCATTTTCGCTCGAGGTTACGGGTTGCTCTCTTTAGGGCGCGAGTATGACTGTTGTACCACGGTGCAAGTGTTTTATCTCTGACTTTTTTTAATCTGATGGGAGCAACAGTGTCTAATGTACTGGTAAAAATAGTGCCCATGCTGCTAGTCACTTCATCTAGATCATCTGCATTTAGGGGTCTAATAAGAAATTGGGACAGATCCGGCAGATTACTTGTGAATCTGTCTTTAGTAGTGGGATTCATATTTCTAACAGATTGATAACGTGGGGAGACACAGCTAATCTGTTCTACGGGTAGAGTATATGTCAGGAGGTGATGATCTGTGATATCATCACTTTGAGGTATGATCTCTATATTAGAGACATCTATACCATGGGATATAATTAAATCTAGCGTATGATTAAAGCGGTGAGTTGCTCCAATTATATTTTGTTTAACCCCAAAGGAATTTAGTAAATCCATAAATGTGAGTGCTAAAGCACGTTAGCATCATCTACATGAATGTTAAAGTCTCCTACTATCAATACTTTGTCAGAGTTAACCAATAGGTCTGATAGCAGATGTCCAAATTCTTTAAGAAAATCGCCATATGGCCCCCGGGGGTCTGTACACGGTGGCCAGGGTAAAATATAGCAAGGGTTTATTACGTATTTCATTGAGTGCAACATTAATGATAAGCACTTCAAATGAATTAAACCTGGGCTTTATTTTCTGAGTAACAGTGTAGTACATCATTGTAGATAGTGGCGACACCACCACCGCGACCAATTAGACGGGGCTCGTGCTTATAGAAATATCCTGACGGAGTAGACTCATTCAGACCAAAATATTCATTTGGTTTAAGCCAGGTTTCGGTGAGACAGAGTGCGTCAAGGCAATAATCTGAGATAATTTCATTAACAATATGTGCTTTAGGCGCAAGGGATCTAATGTTGAGTAGTCCAAACTTTAGAGGTGTATTTTGACTACTTATTTTGCCTTTTTCTGGTTTTATGGTTATCAGATTGTTTCGGGCAGATTTAACAAATTTATTCTTTTTTCTCAGTATTCGGGGAACAGACACAATTTCTATAGTACAAGCTATGTGTGTGCGTCTATCACTACGGTGAGTTGTGATGTGGCTAATATGTTTGGAATCTACAGTATGACTTACCGCCAGTCAGATGGTTCGTAGTGTCCTGGAGATGTTGTCAGAGAGGACCGCTGCTCCAGCTCTGCTAGGGTGTAGGCCATCAGTGTGATAGAGCCTAGGACGCTCCCAGAAAACATTCCAGTTATCAACAAATCACACGAGGTTCACCTGAACTGTTCAGTATGACACACCGACAATGGCAGCAGTGTTGTGGATTGTTCTCAGACGATCATCATGCACAAGTTGCTGAATGGTTTCAACATTTTCAGGCGTTGAGCTTGTTAAAGGTCTCACGATGTACACAGGACGATGTCTTTTGGCACACTGACTTATGAAGGTACGCCTTATGCAGCGTGTTACAAAACTACACTGTGTTCCAAATTATTATGCAAAATGGATGTACCGTAAGTGTCAAACATTAAATGTTTAGTTTTTAAATTAAACTCATGGATGGTGTTGTGTCTCAGGGCTCTTTGGATCATTGAAATGAATCTCAGACACGTGTGATAATTAGTTTGCCAGATGAGCCCAATTAAAGGAAAAGTACTGAAGAAGGTTGTTCCACATTATTAAGCAGGCCACAGGTTTCAAGCAATATGGGAAAGAAAAAGGATCTCTGCTGCTGAAAAGTGTCAAATATTTCAATGTATAACAAGGTATAAAAACATTAGATATTTCACAAAAACTCATCGTACTGTGAAGACCTTCGTGGCTGATTCAGAGCACAGACAGGTTCGTACAGATAAAGGCAGAATGAAGAAGGTTTCTGCAAGACAAATTCATCAGATTAAGAGAGCAGCTGCTGAAATGCCATTACAAAGCAGCAAACAGGTATTTGAAGCTGCTGGTGCCTCTGGAGTCCCGCAAACCTCAAGGTGTAGGATCCTTTAAAGGCTTGCAGTTGTGCATAAACCTACTATTCCCCCAGCCATACATGAAGACTAATTCTCAAACAGTCTTGTTTACTGATGAGTGTCGTGCAACCCTGGCTGGTCCAGATGGATGGAGTAGTGGATGGTTGGTGGATGGCCACCATGTCCCAACAAGGCTGCGACATCAACAAGGAGGTGCCGGAGTCGTGTTTTGGGCCAGAATCATGGGGAGAGAGCTGGTAGGCCCCTGTAGGGTCCCTGAAGGTGTGAAAATGACCTCTGCAAAGTATATTGACTGACCACTTTCTTCCATGGTACAAAAAGAAGAACCGTACCTTCCGTAACAAAATCATCTTCATGCATGACAATGCACCATCTCATGCTGCAAAGAATACCTCTGATATCAAGGTGATATCAAATAATATGTAACATGCCCTGTTAGGATGTTTTTGATTGAAATTGTTTTTGACTTCAGTAAATATGACCTCATAATTCAGCAAATTCAACAAAAGTCCATTTTCAGTTCTTATTTTACAATGTAGAAAGAAATAAAAAGCAGGAACCATCATGGAGTTAGAACGTGATCTAAAACTTTTGAACGGTAGTGTATGTCATGGGCTCTACTCAACAGGAAGTCAGTTATTTTGGGTCATTTGCAAAACACACCCAATGGAATTTAATATACAGTACTCCTCCTAGGGATTCTATACGATTATACTATACGTATATACTATACGATTGTCACCAAACCGGGGAAATATGATCGCGTGACATTGATGATGCAAAATTGTCAAGAGATTTTTCATATCTTAAATGGTTCAGCCATGATGATGCCTTAAACCCAAAAGTGCTAATAACTTGCTGAGTGACATCACAATGGGTGACATCATAACATTTATCTTAAGATAAAATGTGCCTATTCTAAAAGGATGTCTTGATGATATTGTGATATCCCCTTTAAATGCATGCGCCCACTGTGCCCACTGTCTTTCTGTTGCGCCTTGGTGACGATGGCACAGGTGCTTGGGCCCACTCATCATTTCTTGCAACTATATTTAAGGGCACAAGCACTATGACATCAGTCCTATTACATCATAGTGTGCGAAGGGCCCTGTTGTTTTTCTAAGAATTTTTTTTTTCCAATCATCCAGGGGTTTTAACATGCTTAATGTCTGGGAGCTTGTTAAAAAGGGATTTTTAATATCTCAAATAGTTTAGCCCAAACCTATGTCACAAAGTGGCTAGTAATATCCTTATAATTACTATACAGTAATTATTATATACTGTAGTTATAATATGTATAATGTATTATGTCATAATGGTAATCTGGTGGTTTTGGTAACAAACACAATATGAGTGACATCATAGGGTGATGTTTTTTTAAGCACTTTGAGCCTGGTGTAAACACCTAAATCACCTAAATAGGTCAGATAAAAAAATCATTACAAAGATCTTGACAATGTTTAAACATCATGTGGCTCAGTGTAGAAATGTCAACTATGTAAAACCTGTTTAGTTTGTACTTGAAGATCATATTCATCATTTCCATTCAGACATTACAGATTTTATTTTTTTTTAAATTTCAACTCAGATTAAAGATCAAATGTATCTGTGTAAGTCAGATCAATTCTCACTCTTCTGAAGTGTTGATTAATTCTCTATAACAGCAGCTCTGACGGTGGTGCAGAACTAAATCAATGTGCTTATTGGTATTGTTTCTATGACGACAGTCAAGTTTTTGAAGTTTTTCTGTTAATGTCACATTTCTGGAAGGAGTCTCCAGTGTCAGCGCTTTATACTGTATAACTGTAGGCTTTATGACATTTTCAGGACAGAGGAGTTTATGCTTTCTGGTTTCATGACAAGTTGTGTGTGTTTTGTTTTTGTCAGCTGGTGAGGGAAGGATTTTAACAATAATAATAATAATAATAATAATAATGATATTATGGTGATATGTTGTATAACAGTTTACCTTCCTTAATCCGCACTGAATTAGAATAAGTCCACAGTTGAACAGAGATGACTGGAAGTGCTGTTGTCTGGCTGGTGTGTCCATGTTTTACATGCTGTAACAAACCGAATCTGGGGAAAAACAGGAACATACAGTACAAGCTTCCAACGAACATTCTGTCATTCATCTGGCAACGTCTCATTAATCTGACATTGTCTGTCTTCTGAGAAATCTCTCACCCCAGACCCGCCTCTTCACAGTCTGGGATTACCGTATGTTATACTTTTAGTGACATATCGTGGTCTTTCCTGGAAACCTTACCATCTCTCATAACTTCATATGCTACAGTGTCTAAAGATATTCAGTACAATTGTATGTTTTCAACTTTATGTAAAAAAAATAATTAAATAAAAAAATGGCTAGTACTGTATGTCCATTTGTTGTTCTTCCCCAAAACTGGTAGAATGAAAATTATCTATAGATTTTTAACATGTAAATTGTAAAAACTACCAGAATACAGGAATGACATTGAAAAAATGTAGAACTCTCAAAATGAGCATTATTACTATTATTGGTGGCTCAGTGGTAGGTGTTTCGCCTGCCATGCGGAAGGCCCGGGTCCAATTCCCAGCCAGTGCCCAAACCCCCCAGCCACTGGATACAGTGCCCGTCCCAAGCCCGGATAAAAAAAATGGGAGGGTTGTGTCAAGAAGGGCATCCGGCGTAAAACCTGTGCCAAGTTGTAGTGCGGACTTGATATTCCGCTTTGGTGACCCCCCTTTGGCAGCCGAAAGACCAACAACAACAACAACATTATATTTATTATTATTATTATTGTCATAGAAACATGTGATCATGTGTTTCTGTGCTTTGTCTTGGCCTGTGTTACCCAGTATTTTAGATCTTTTGCGCAGTCATGTTTGATAGTTGGTTAAAATGAACTAAAATTCGGGCCTCCGAGTGGCGCAGTGATAAAGTTCTCGCCCTATCATCCGGAGATCGCTGGTTCGGTTCCCAGGTGATGTTGTTACCTCTCACAGCCGGAGGTCTAGAGAGAGCTGATTGGCCGTGCTCTCTCAGAGGGGATGGATGAGAGGTACTTCGTGCTCCCACATTAATCACGGCTCTACAGCCAATCAGGGGCGTCTGTGAGCTCACGCACGTGGAGAGAGCGGATAGCGCTGTCCTCCGAGTGTGTTACTCCGCCCCCAACGGTGCGTGAGAGAGTAGTTCGAAAAGATGCGGTCGGCTGGCGTCATGTGGTTCGGAGGCAACATGTGGTAGGCTGAGTGGTTGTAGTAGCCTTAATGTGGGAGCCCCCTAGTGACGGGGAGGAATTGGACACGACTAAATTAGGGAGAGAAAAAAAAGAACTAAAATGCCTATTTTGTGCTACAAAAAAAAGGATATGTGACTCTACACTGCACAATCCTGAGCCCTGTATATGTTTATTTAAAAAACAGAAAAACAAATCATGGCTAAAATGCTCTGAGTTTTAAGAGGTACAGTCATTTAGGAATAATAAGTACAGAATTTTGACAAATGTTCAGAAGTTTAGACAGAAAACTAAAAGCCATGGCTAAAAAGATACAGTAGATATGATAGATAGATAGACAGATAGATAGATAGATCGCCTCACTTCTCTAATGCCTCTTTTCCACTGCATAGTACGGCACAGCACGGTTCAGTACAGCTCACTTCGGTTCGGCTCAGTTCGGCTCGGTTCGCGCTTCCACTGCAGTTTAGTAACGCTTTAGCGTGGGCGGGATTATTCACGTGTCGTTATAGTCGCGGCGCCTCTACTGCCGTGACGTCATCGTAAACGCGCCACAAACAAACACACAACAATGGAGCATATCGACGGCATGGTGTTCTTCATTCTCGGCATGTGGATGTTTTTAACAGCGAGACGAAGGAGTTTGTTTCAAAAGAGGCTGATGGCAGCCAAAGAAAATTTTTGGTTAATACAAAAAGGTGCGTCCGATCCTTCGCTGGCTGTTTCTAAATATAGCGGTTCTGTTGTGTCTCGTGTCGCAAGCTCAGTGACGCAGTAATGACGATTTTCTCCGGCCAATCGGTGACCAGCAGAGTTTACACGTCACGTTTTGGTAACGGTTCGGCGCGCTTGGAACCTCGGCTGAGGTGGTACTAAAAAAAGGACCAGGTACCAGGTACTGTTCCCAGTGGAAAACCCCCCAAAAGTGAGCTGAACTGAACCGTGTCGTGCCGTACTATGCAGTGGAAAAGCGCCATACTGTAAGTGATCCTTTACTATTCAGACGGACTGCACAAGGTACGTATTAAATGCTGTGCTACAATAACTGTTCAGATTCAGCGCAGTGCAAAGATCAGTTTTATCTTGTGTTAGGTGGAAATACTTAGATATAATAAAATATACTGTACCAGATAATAAATACATCTATATCAGATATTATATTCAGATATTCAGTTTCTCCATCATGTCTCTGGATGTTAGTTTTGTGCTATACTGTAGATGACGGCTCTGAAGGTTCACCCAAAAGTGCAGACTCAAAAGTCACCTCGAAAATTCACTTCAGAAAATCTGGGCTCTCCTGGGGTTAATTTGCTCCCTGGTGGTGGTGATTTAAAACCATTTAAAAACACTGTAACTGTAATTAATTATTTAAAAAGAAAAACCTGAATACTATACATACCTGGGTCGGTTCTCAACGTTCACTTAATGTAAATGAGCCAAATTAAAGAATCGACTTGTTCGATATGACGCAACAAAGTCAGCCAAAGTCTGGTTAGTTTGGTTCCTGGTGTCGATGAGAAACAATGGCATAGTAGCACTTGTTCATATTTATTGTAATTGTCCAAGATCAGAAATCAGAAATGAAATACAGAGAAAAATTACTGAATTGTACTTTTAATTTCTTAAACGAGGTTATGTCTGCTTGTGACAGTGATGTTAAAAAACAAAAACGCATTAAATGGCATCTTAAATAAAATTTCTAATTTTTATTTTATTTGTCAAAGAAAAAATAAAAGTAAATAGAATAGGAAGGTCTCCTAGACAAATTGTACAGTATTTGTTACTCGGATTGCGAGTAACACGGTTTACGAGTGTTCCGCAAGACGAGCAAAGATTTTTAATACATTTTGACTCGAACAAGTCTTGGTTTAGGAGCACCGAGACTCACTTTGTATCACGCATGCGCTTCTTCATTTGACGCCAAGCGTCACGTAATCACGACTGAGCCAATAGTTTTTCTCTCTTGCGCTGCAGAATTGTGGGTAATCGTCTCTCCTGCTGGGTCTTAGTGCTCGTCTATTATTGGTATAATCGACATCCGTGTGTGTGTCTGTCTGTGTGTGTGTGTCTGTCTGTCTGTGTGTGTGTGTCTGTCTGTCTGTCTGTGTGTGTGTGTGTGTGTGTGTCTGTGTGTGTGTCTGTGTGTGTGTGTGTGTGTGTGTGTGCGTGCGTGTGTGAAAAGAGTCCCAGGAGTGTACATTAGGTTTTTTGTTTCCGTCTGAAACCTGGTCTGTCTTGTCATATATATCTTTTGTTTACAGCCATGCATATATTCTCCTGTAATGTTGTTTATTAATTTTTAAGTTATATATGGACATACTGAATTATTTTATATGAAGACATGAAAAATATGTATAACAAAATTGGCACAGCATATAATATGCAGAATTCTGATCTGATTAATCTGTGTTTAGTTCATCTATAAGGTGTGATAATTAAGGCTGGCCTTTAATGCCTTTAATTTACATACACTATGTATATTATTATCTCTCCCTTATCATAGACTCAAAAAACTAAAGGCTTATATAAGATAAATCATACATCATATAGATCAGCCCATTATCTGCATGACAAATGTGATCGGCGTGATTGACACGGCACAATAATGTCTTCCCGCCCACACAGAGAGCTTGGGTCAATTTTGCACATTTGACATCAGGATTAAAATTAATATTCTCCTGGCTTTATGGCCAACCCTTTTTATGTCACGCCACTGTGGAGCATACTTTGACAACTTAAACAGAACACTCCACAAACTTTTATTCACTTTTGTGAGTGTGAGACTGAACAGAAGAATAATTACACAGGACGGTGAGTACATAGAATATGGTCTGTAAACTATACACTACTGCTGGAGTAGCCGCACCTCTAAGGTTCTCCCACAGTGAGAGCAAACACAATAAAGTGTCCTCTGATCTACCCTACAGTAGACAAAAAGATGTGGGCAAACACAATAAAGTGCCACCTAAAGTGTCTCTACAGTGAAGCAAACGTGATGAAGTGCCCCAAGAAACTCCAACAGTACAGTAGACTAAACATGATTAATAAAGAACCTGCCTGTGTTTACATCCTGCCCCTCAAACACCCCATCCATACTGTACCCCCCCCCCCCCCGCCCCCCCCAAAAAACCCCACACTACCATCTCAAAACTAAAAAAACAATCAATTTTCTTTTCTTGGATGTAGGACACGATCATTCTGGCGCCTGATCCTGAAACACAACCACAGAGAAAGAAGTTTAAACTCACTGGCTTAGTGTCTGGAGACATTTTAACAGCTACTGTAGTACCTGATTATAAACTTCACTGGCTAAAATTTCTCATTAAACGCCCTTATGTAGCCTTTTTTATTAACTTACTCTTTATCTCAAAACATCCAGCTAGTCCCAGGGAGTTGTTTGTCCAAATCCTCCACTATGGTTTCCAGTATTTTCACTTTGTCCTTCAGGTTGGCGTTCTCGAACATCAGCTTAGCGTTGATCTCCAGAGCAGTCTGAGCTCTCTCCTCGGCTTTAGTCAGCACCATCTGGAACAGTGATGAACAAAACGGTATTTGCTTTATTTACTTTTACACTTGAGATTGAACCAAATATGACCACAGCCCTGAAACTGAACAGATGGGTTCCAAGCAGGTACTTATACAGTACTTACAGTTTATACCAAACATTATAAGGTGGATAATCTTGTCTATAAGTTCCCTGATGTTTAAGTCAGTCTGATGTCCCTCAGTCATATGAGATTAGATAAAAAAAGTCTTGCTATAAATCTCCACTGGGTGTCTGATTGAGGTCAAGGGAGTTGGGGCGTTTCCTGGTCATGGACCCAAAATTTTAATGTTTTGTTTTCTAAGTCACTTAAGGGCACTGGTGGCTCAGTGGTAGATGTTTCACCTGCCATGCGGAAGGCCCAGGTTCGATTCCCAGCCAGTGCCCAAAACCCCCAGCCACTTGATGCAGAGCCGGTCCCAAGCCCGGATAAGCGACAGGAAGGGCATCCGGTGTAAAACCTGTGCCAAGTTGTTGTGCAGACTGGATAGTCCACTGTGGCGACCCCTTGCCGAGAGCAGCCGAAAGATTAACAACAGTTTTCTAAGCCACTTAGTTATTACTTTACGTAGAGGAGCTCCATCATGCTGGAAGAGGCATTATTCATCAACAAACTGTTCTTGGGTGGTTGGGGGAAGTTGTTCTCAGAGGATGTTTTTGTCCCATTCTTTATGTACAATGTCATTGGCGCTACTCAACAGGAAGTCAGTTATTTTGAGTAAAGGGCACCAAGTGGAATTTAATATAATCTTCTTAGGTGATTTATACGATAACCACCAAACTGAGACACGATAATCTCAAAACACTGAGGACGCCAAATTGCGAAGAGATTTTGGTTCAGCCCCGGCAATATTTTAAACTTATATAGAAAAGTGGCTGATCTCTTCCTGAGTGACATCATATTGATTGACCACATTGAGTGACATAATGGTGTGATGCATTGAAATTCAGCATCCAGAGCTTTCTGGAGGTCTTGACACAAGTCGTGTGTTGCGCCCTGAAGCCAATGGCGCAGGTGCTTGAACCCGATCTTTGGTCCTTTGCAACTATATTTTTCACTTATTTTCTTCCTTGCTGTACTTTGTCATATACTTTAAAAATAAGATCTTTCACATTGTTGCTTTGTATAGTTATTTTGGTTTACGGCTTTTTTGATCCTTCGCACTTTGTTGAATCTTTTCCAGCCATCACAAATACAGTAGTTTGAATGTTGGCGCTCTCAACTATGTTTATAAAAAAATAAAATAATAATAATAATAATAAAAAAGATTGTAATGGCTGAATTCTAAATGTCAGAATGGATATCAAAAGTTGCTAACATTACACATTTACATATGTAAAAAAATACTTTTTTCATGCACAACAGCGGTCATAACGTAATGAGACAAAATGATTACTGTAATGTCTTCGTGCTGGGACAGGATGATTTGGAGATCCTGACGCTCCTTCTCCTGCTCCTGAAAGACAGCCAGTGGTGAGAAGAGGTTTAACCCTGACTACACAATGTGCCGTCACTAAAACTCTTATGTTTGTTGTATATAATTATCCTGCCATTTAACAATAATAGTTCTCCAGCTCTTTGAGTTACAGGTGAAAAACGACATGAACCTCTGCTCAATCAAAACACAATATATCTGGCATAGGATTCACGTCAAACCGAGCAACACCAGCATCAGCTGGCTATAATGAGATATTATATGTACAGTGGAACCTCGGATTACGAGCATAATTCGTTCTGGAATTGGGCTCGTATTCCAAAACACTCGTGAACCAAATAGAATTTTCCCATAAGAAATGGAAACTCAAATTATTCGTTCTACAGCCCAAAAAAATTAAATACATAAAAATAATTAATACAAACTATAAAGTAAAAAATAAAACAAATTAACCTGCACTTTACCTTTAAAAAGTAAAAATAAATCCCAACAGATAACATTAACAAAAAGACTGTTTTACCAGAAAAATTTACAAGCAACATCGCTAATGACACAAAAATAATACAAATTAACCTGCACTTTGCATTTAAAAAGAATCACAACAGAGCAGTGTTTCTGTGTAGAACAGAGTGTGTGTGTGTGTGTGTGTGTGTGTGTGTGTGTGTGTACTGTATGTGAAGGCGCGAGGAGGAGGTGTGAAGACAAAAGGAGGAGCGCGTGTGTGTGTGTGTGTATGTGTGTGTGTGTGTGTGTGTGTGTGTGTGTGTGTGTGTGTGTGTGTGTGTGTAAAGGCGAGAGGAGGGGTGTGTGTGTGAAGGGACACGGTGTAGGTACAAGTGCACACACACATAATGGCATGGGAGAGAAAGAAAATGGATCTTTAACCACTCTAACGAGACTTTCTTTTGCTTTACACGCGTGCACACACGTGTTATAATAAACAGTACTGTACATGCGCGCTGTACACACAGCAGGGAAGCATGGGAGACGATTACCCACAATTCCGCAGCGCAAGAGAGAGAAAAACCGTTGGCTCAGTTGTGATCACGTGACACTCTGCATCAAAACAAGAAGCGCATGCGTGATGATACATGATACTCGGTGCTCGTAAACCAAGAAATGTTAGTTTTTTTATTAAAAATATTTGCTCGTCTTGCGGAACACTCGTAAACCGCGTTACTCGTAATCCGAGGTTCCATTGTATTAAATTTCAAAAACTTTTATGAATAATGTAGATACATTGGTAAACAATTCATTTGTATATTTAGTGGAGTCCAGTCTAGCTTTACAGTGATATGGTTAAAGCGAACGGTCAGCTGTGACAAACGGAGTAAAGTGATCAGCAGTGTCAGTTTTTTTAGTGTGAAGATTATTATTTTAAGCACCTTTTTTTTTTTTTACTTTTGACTGTATGATCTGTACACACATCTACACTGTAATAATATATATAAAATATTTCATATATCATAGATCATTTGAAAAATATTTTTGGCGATATATTAGAGTATTCTTCTTTTATTAGTCAAAAGACTCCACCTGACGCCAGTTAGATTTTTTTGAGGTCATTAACTCCATGATTCACATACGGTTTTCCACTAGCACTATGTGGTTTTTATGGATGTTCTTAATAAAAACATGAAAGATTAGAATTTGTTGTTATTTTAGGCACTAAAATATCGATAAAAAGGTATCGATTATATTTGTTGATACTTTTGATCATATTTCATGACAAATGAATGCAGAAAACTATAACATTTCAAAAAGTTCACATACTTTTTTCCTGCCACTGCAAATGAAAATGTCTTGTATGTAGTCGAATTTGTTTGAATATTTCACACTTTATGATTACAGTAAACTTATTTCTAGACATCTACAAATTATTAAATGTAAATTTATTGGTCGACTGGCAGATAATTAAAATTGTACAACATTTTTATATTGATAAACTGTAAATAAATCATGCTTTTTGCTTCTTTTCTTACAGTGGATATTGTTATTAAGACTTTTCTCACTCACCTCCATTTGCTCTTCAGGCTTCAGGTTTTCTTCCCCCAACTTCTCCTGAAGTGTTTTCACTCGATCCCTCAGCTTAATGTTCTCAAGTGCCAGAGTACTCTGTGTGTATGGAATAAAACCAGACATTAGACATTAGTACTAGTGTTAGCAATTAAACCCTTGAGGAAAAGACAGTAAGAACTGATACGCTTTCTCCAGGATTCTAGCGAAATCTTTCCTTCGATTACCTTAAATAACTTGACATGCGACTTGTGACTCTTATAGAGTTCTTCCTGCATGTTCTCCACTGTGCCTGCGAGCAGCTCCATGTGGTTAATCAAGACGGATTTCTCATACTCCAGCCGACTGTTGGCCTCCAGAGCGTCCTTAGTTATGCTCTTAGCTTTAGCCACAGTGGCCTGGATGTTAAAGCAAAAAATTATAATAATAATAATAATGAGAAGACGAAGAAGAAGAAGTTATCGGCTTTATTTACTTTTTTTACTTTCAACATTAGATATTTTAACGTCAGTGTCATGAAAATAAATATGGCTCATGTGTTACAATGTTTGAAAAGACAATGCCCTAAATACATTACAGGTCCTTCTAAAAAAAATTTGCATATTGTGATAAAGTTCATTATTTTCTGTAATGTACTGATAAACATTAGACTTTCATATATTTTAGATTCATTCCACACAACTGAAGTAGTTCAAGCCTTTTATTGTTTTAATATTGATGATTGTGGCATCACTGGAGCTATCAATGATTATCAATGAAAAGATTTTAGATTTCACTAATTAAAATAAGTTTAACTTTTGTTCTACTTGACGCATCAGGAAACCCAACCAGTATGTTTTGACTGAAGTCTCCCTCTGTCTACAAACACTGACATTACAACCATACTGTATATGGAGCTGTGTTTTTTTAATCGCCCCAATAACCATTTTTGGCAAAGTTCCAGCACGTGATCATTGAAACGCAGGGCATGATTTTGTTTGAATGGAATGAGACTAAGCATCTATGCTTAAATCGTACATGTTTCACCTGCGCCTTCATTTTAAATCAAATAAAAATATGTAAATAAAGTGTTAAAATTGGACTCCGCAGTTTATGCATTCACATCTTGTGTTTTAAATCTGTTGTTATTCTTATTTATTCCTTTAGGCCACAAAAATATTTCACTCACATACAATAGTCTTTGTGCTTTAACTAATAAAAAGAAATACTGACCACAGAGTCTTCATACTGAGACCAAAGCTGGATGTAAGCCTTTGGCTCTTGGATTTGCTCCAACGTCTAAAACACAAGCATGAAGCAGAAGAGATTTAAACTTGAGGATTTTGATGCTCTTAACACGTGATTACATTATATTCCAAGTGGTTTTTCTTACATAGAACACATACTGTACAACAGCAAAAAGATACAGATGTACAATGTTTGTTTTCTCACCTACCCTGATTAAGGTTGCACACATCTGTTCTGCGTCACAGAGTCGACTCCTCTGAAATTTCACTAGGTTTGTGAGCTGTAGTACTTGGTCATTCAGTCTGCTGTTTAAGCGCCTCAGATTCTCATTGTACTCCAGAGAGCCCTGAGCCTTCTCCTCAGCTTTAGCCAGCGCGACCTGGAATAGTAACCATCCAATGGATTGGCTTTAACTTTTACAAGGATATACAGTGGAACCTCGGATTACGAGCATAATATTAATTCCGGAAGTGGGCTCGTATTCCAAAACACTCGTAAACCAAATTAAATTTTCTCATAAGAAATAATGGAAACTCAAATTATTTGTTCTACAGCCCAAAAAAAAAAAATACATAAAAATGATTAATACAAAATATAAAGTAAAAATAAAACAAATTAACCTGCACTTTACCTTTAAACACACACACAAACCACACATACACACACACACATTAACGGAGAGAACGTTTTTTTTTAATTGAAAAAAAAAAAAAGCAAAAAACATCGCTAGTCACACTCGCGTGCATACTAACGGAATCACTGCTGTAAAGTAAAATAAAAAAATAAACGTGCACTTTACCTTTGAAAAGAATTGTGACAGAGCGGAGTTTCTGTGTAAGGCAGTGGGTGTGTGTGTCTATGCGTGTGCGCGAAGCTGAAAGGAGTTGGAGGTGGGAGGGGGGCTGTAAAGGCCACACACACACACTCTGCCTTACACAGAAACTCCGCTCTGTCGTGAAATGCGGCAGGCTGATACAGAGAGGGAGAGAAAAAAATTAATCTTTACCCTCTAATGAGATTTGCTTTTGCTTTATACGCGTGCTGTACAAACACAGAATAAAATATGTTTCACATACACACACACACGTGGTCACAGTGTTATAGTAAACAGTACACACGTGCACGGATGTTGATTATACCAGTAAAAGACGAGCACTAAGACCCAGCAGGACAGACGATTACCCACAATTCCGCAGTGCAAGAGAGAGAAAAACCGTTGGCTCAGTTGTGATCACGTGACACTCGGCGTCAAAACAAGAAGCGCATGCGTGATACATGATACTTGGTGCTCATAAACCAAGACAATGCTTGTTTTCCAAATCAAAATGTATTAAAAATCTTTGCTCGTCTTGCGCATTACTCGTAATCCGAGGTTCCACTGTAATTAAATATGAACATGTTCCTGAAAATTGAACAGATGTGTTTCAAGCAGTTACATAATATACATATGAATAGAAAAAATATTATGCCAAAGCAGAAAAGTCAATCTAGCGGTGGGCTTTGAGTTTCATGTATACGAGGTAGTGCTCAGACATAAAACATGCATTTAGTTCATGGTATGTTCACTACCAGTCAAACGTTTGGAAACTAACGTGAATCAATTCTTCAAAACAAACAGATACAAACCAAAGCCATGGCTCTATGGTATCTCTATAAAAACTGGTCTGAATATCAAAAAATATTATGTTTCTAGAGCTGCTTCTCCACAGATCAGGAGACCATAAAGCTGCTGAGAGCAATTTCTTAAATAAAACATTATTCCTGCATTGATTGTGCATGTTTTTCTTCATGTACTTAATAAAGATTTTCCATCATTATTTATCAGGTGATATTAAAAAGTTCTGCACACCGCCAACAGATGGCAGCACAAGGCTGCACACACAGCCACAGAGAGCCCCGACCTTCATCAGTCAGCGTGCCAAAAGACATCGTCCTGTGTACATCGTGAGCTGTGCAACTGGTACTATTCTGACCACATGCTGTACCACGTATGTGATTTCATCATCAGCGCTGCATAACAAACCCATTTTGATTTAAAAATGCAACTTATGGCATTTTAGTACTTTTTAATATTCTGAATGCAAGAAACCCAACAACTATAGTACAAAGTAAATGGTATTAGGTGAAAAACTGGTGCTCTAGGCTACAATATAAATTTCTTCGCACTCGTAGGTTTATAAGAAGAAAAACTGACCTAAATGTCTTCATACTGGGACAGAATTACTGTACACTATGTGTAGTCTTTCTTTGAATTATTTTGGCCATGGTGGACACCAACAGGGTACACACGTACTCATTGTCATGGATAGCTCAGCGGTTAAGCCATTGGATCAAAGTTCAAAAGGTCCCAGGTTCAAGTCCCATAACCACCAAGTTGTCCTTGTTGGGTCCTTGAGCAAGGCCCTTTACCTTCAGCAGCTCAGATGTATAATGAGATACAAATATAAGTCGCTCTGGATAAGGGTGTCTGCGAAATGCCTAAATGTGCTCTTTACTCCATATTGCAATGATATTAATATCAGTTTGGACAAGTACTGTTTAATGTGAGGCTTTTTTCACTCACCTCATGTTTTTGCTCAGATTGTCCATCGATCCCTCTGTCCCTCTGGTCTATCAGCTCGTAACTCTGAAAGTTTAGTATCCAAAATGTCTTAAGACTTTATTGACTCCCAAATTCTCACACACATTAAAACAAAAAAAGTATTGATTCCCGGCTTCATAAGAACTCTTGCCTTGTATAACTGCTCATTCTCCTTCACCAGCTCCTCGTACTTCACCTTTAGGTAGCAGTAAGGCAGTCGCTCTTCATCAAGGTCCTGGAACAGGGCAGAATATGTCTTAATGATACAATATATAACCGGTTTAACGTAACACGGTTTGGTCAGTGTGTGTGTATCGACTCTCATGGATCATTTGTAAGTACGGGTGATCATTTTCTGGTATATACAGTAGACACAGTGCCTTGCAAAAGTATTCAAACCCCTTGCACTTTCATTTTGTAAGGTTACAGCCACAAAGGAAAGAAAATGCTGTTCAATCCATCATCCGAAAATGGAAACAGTACAGTACGGCACAACTGCAAAACTACCAAGATATGGACGTCCACCTACTGTAAACCGACGAGCCGGGCAAGGAGAGCTTTTGATGTTACAGTATATTTTGTCTCTTTAAAGCTGTTTATAGCAAAACAGTAACTCATAAGATTACAGTTTAATATAAGGATTCTCACTGACGTTGCTTCTTTCCTCAGACTGTCCAACAACCCCATCAAGCATTTCCTCCAGAAAGTTTGTGTTTTCCATTTCACTGCAAAGTTTTTATTTACTACTATAGACTTCTTTTTTTTTTTTTTGTCACATCGTTTTTTTTTCTTTTTCTTGTTAATAAACAAGTTTTACCCCTTGTACATCCTCGTTCTGCTTTAACGCCTCATCATAGTTCTCATTTGGGATGCTGTCGGGCTGTTTGAGCTCCTGAAATGGGGACGAGTCTTAAGACCTGGTATATGATATCGATATATACTGTATTACTGTCGAGTTATCTGGGAATTTGCACATCAGCCTCCGCTTCAAGCTCCAAAAAAGCCATAGCCAACTACAGGGGACGTGAGGATCAACTCTGGAATCACTTTTAATTCGTGTGTCCGACAGCTTTGCAGGTTACACCACAATCATTCAAAGTGGATTCAACTAAGTGAGAGTGAGAGCGAGGTCGATAACCTTAAATGAAAACCAGAAAAAGGGTACATCACTATTCCAGATAAATAACAGTTAAATCACTACTTAAATAAAATGTAAACAAATACAACACCAGAATTATTTAACTAAGCTTCTAACACACCTAACTAACACATGCTATTCTATTAACCCTTTAGAAGACATGTACAGTAACACACAACATCATATTACATTTTTTGTGAATACGTGGAAACACTTAAACAATCACAGCATAACATAAGTTCCTCTTTCTCGTGTAATGAGCACTATAGTGAATAAATTAGATATAAATAAGTAACTCAATCAAGATTCAAGTGATCAGTCCTTTGTATAAGTGAAGAGCGTATTATCATACCATCAGTGTCCCTGAGATGACCAGCAGCCGATGCGCTTCCCTGTCTCACATATGCTTGCACATGGTGCTTGTAGTATGTTGCGTCTGTACCTCTGCTCCATTAGTGGCTGTGAGGTGATGCATACTGTGATGTCATACTGTGATGTCATACTGTGATGTCATTTTCTGATCGTGTCACAGTTGTTCCTTGTCGAGTGACTTCAGCTCCACCATTTTACTTATTTAACTTTACAAATACTGTATATGATATTTTCAGACTGTGTACTGAGTGTGACTTTTGGGTCAAGTTTAAGTAAATTTTTCCCCTTATCAATATTTACTGTATATATATAAATATAGTCTGGTTCCTCTCAAGGTTTCTTCCTATTACCATCTCAGGGAGTTTTTCCTTGCCACCGTCGTCCTCGGCTCGTTCAACAGGGACGATCTGACCATTTTTTAATTGAATTGAATGTTGCAATGATAATAAGATCAGTTAGTAAATTTGTGTTTATTATGAGACTTTCTCACTCACCTTTTTTTTTAGTCCAGATTGTGTGATTCTTGTAAAGAGCATTTTCTCCAGATTGTTTGCTCTGTCCTTCTGGAATAGCACATGGTCCTGAAAGTTCAGCATTCAAAACGTTGTACTGTAGACTTTATTTATTTCTTCTTATTTAAAAAAATAATAAAAGATCATGATATTCCTGATAACAGTCACGACTTAGTGAGAATGTTTACCTCGTCTAACTCGCTGTCAGCCTGTCGCTCTCGGTCAAGCTTATCAAATGGAGCAGATGATGTTTTAATAAGACTCAGTAAGTAGATGATCATGGAATAACTGATCAAGAACTTAACACTGTCTATTTAAAATGTCTTCTCACTCTTTTGGATCGTTTCTACCGTATAGGTGACATCATTTAGAGGATGCAAGTATATTCTTCTCTCAATATTTTTTATCTTGCAGTGACAATCATATCAATTATTACATTATTGTTTAATGTGAGACTTTTCTCTCTAACCTCGTAATTAACTTCAGCCTGTCCAGAAACCATGTAGAGCATTTTCTCCAGAAACTTCGCTCTTTCGGTCTGGAACCTCAGCTCGCAATCCTGAAGGTTTAGCATCCAAAATGTTACTCATTTCCACATTCTCAGAGATTTCTCAGGACAAAAAGAAAACATCTGTTGATTCATGATTTTTACGCTTACGTTTTCTAACACCTCCTTCTGCTTTAACGCATCCTTGTACTTCTCCTTTAGCGTGCTGAGAGTCTGTCGCTCTTGGTAAAGCTCCTGAAATGGTGCAGAAAATATCTTAACACTGTCTAGTCAGAGTGTGTATTGTCTCTCTCGTGCAATTTTATTTTCTTTTTTCAATATTTTCTATTCATATAGGATTAGGGTTAGGAAATTACGATATAATGTGGTATTGGTGCTCCTATTAAATTGATGGCTCTTCTCTTTCTCTCTTCTTCTCACTCACCTTGCTTTTTATTTCAGTCTCACTGCGAATCCCACAGAGCAGCTCCTCCAGCGCCGTCACTCTGTTCTCCAGCTTCGTCACATAGCTCTTCTTCATGTTCACCTGATCACCAGACTCATCATCCAGAGACCCCTTAAAGTTGAAACATAGTATTGCTTACTTTTACACACATGGACAGACACTTCTGAGGAGCAAAACACACATTATACTGTATGGACAAAAGTATTCGGCCAAATCTGCATTAACATTGTATCCAAATACATGTACAGTACTTCAACATGGAGTCGGCCCCCCTTTAAAAGCTATAACAGCTCACATTCTTCGAAGAAGGCCGTGAACAAAATGTTCGAGTGTTTCTATGGGAATTCGTGTCCATTCATTCTGTAGAGCATTTATGAGGATGTTGGATGTCACAAATTCCACCCCACTTCATCCTGAAGGTGCTCAATGGGGTTCCTCAGGGCTCAGTGTTCGGGCCGGTCAAGTTTTTCCACACCAAAATCATCAAACCGTGTCTTTATAGTCCTTTATAGCTTTGTGCACTGGGACGGAGTCATGCTGGAATAAAAAAGGGCCTTCAACAAACTGTTGCCACAAAGTTAATAAAAAAAGCACAGCATTGCCTTGAAGCATTAAGATTCCCCTCACTGGGGATAAGGTGCCTGATTGATTGAAACACCTCAATTCAATAAATAACAGGTTTGGATAAATACCTTTGTCCATACAGTGTATCTTCGAGATAGACAACGTATTGCTAAACTATGATGAACAAATACACATGTGCAGACACACGTTTTACAGTAAAAAAAACACAAATTTCAATTAAAAACACATGAGATTTTTGTTGACAAAATTAAATGAATTAATAGCTAAATTATTACCTATCTCTCAATTGCTACAAGTAATTAATTAAATGCATTAAGGAGGCATTATATATATATATATATATCTGCACATGTGCACACACACACACATATATATATATCATATATATATATGATATATCATAGGACATATCAGTCCTTCGTATAAGTGAAGAGCGTATTATCATACCATCAATGTCCCTGAGATGACCAACAGCCGATGCGCTTCCCTGTCTCACATATGCTTGCGCACATGGTGCTTGTAGTATGTTGAGTCTGTACCTCTGCTCCATTAGTGGCTGTGAGGTGATGCATACTGTGATGTCATACTGTGATGTCATACTCTGATCGTGTCACAGTTGTTCCTTGTTGAGTGATTTCCGCTCCACCATTTTACTTATTTAACTTTACATGTGCACTACCGTTCAAAAGTTTTAGAACACTTGCAAATTTCTTTGTTTGTGTTTAGTGATTTATTTTCTACATTCTACAACAATACTGTGGATTTCAAAACTATAAAATAACACATATGGAATTAGGTAATTACATAACAACAACAAAAACACCAGTTAGAAAAAAATCTTACTAAATTGCTTTATATATGTCTGTCTATCTATTTGTTTGTCTGTCTGTCTGTCTCTACAGTGGAGTTCAGTCTGTGTCCCAGACAGTAAAATGTCAGTTTTATAAACAGAGAGAGATTCCAGTGCTGATGGAGACACACACACACACTCACACTCACACACACACTCACACACAGACACAGTGGCACCTGTGTGTGTCTCCTGGACGGTGTGTACACTCCTCTCCTCTGTCCTGAGCTCAGCACAGACACACACAGCCGCCAGGACTCCAGCTGTAATGACACACAGCAGCAGCAGCAGCAGCTCCGGCAGTGTGGAGATCTCCATCAGCTTCACCAGGACACCACAGATTAAACACAGCACAGCGACAAACTCATTCAAGGACCCGGGGCCGTTTAATAATGGAGATGACGTCACAAAGGAACCGCGCCTATAAAGACAAACCTCCCTCAACTTCGGGGCT
Source organism: Channallabes apus (assembly GCA_030522415.1). Classification (NCBI taxonomy): domain Eukaryota; kingdom Metazoa; phylum Chordata; class Actinopteri; order Siluriformes; family Clariidae; genus Channallabes; species Channallabes apus. The sequence goes on from CM060109.1 coordinate 5,835,923, forward strand.
CTAATCAATTTTACTCGGTTTTTGTTTATTCTTCTTTCCCGACACTAAATATCTCGATAATGACTGTAAACTCCAATATTTTTCCTTGAGGTTTTGTAAAACCACCTCTTCTGTGTAACTTTCTGTTATAATGCATTGTTTTGTTTTGAATGAAGAATAATTGAGCAATCATAATCATAAAATATTCCCCCTAACATCTAAACGTATTCAATAATCTCTAGTCACGCTGTTTTTGTTTTGTTTTATGTTCATTTAGTGACTTTACAGCTTTGGTGACTCTACACTCAATGTGGTTAAATGCTGCCCCCTTAGTGATAAATAGTAACAACTGGGTATAATATAAAGTAGATTTACACTCAGACTTTAGTGATATTTTCCAGATTTTTACAGGAATAAACTTCCCAAACTTAAAAAAAAATCGTTAAATTGCCTTAACATTCACATCATTCTGCCAGAAAATAATCCTAAAAACATGAGCCCATATTGGCTAAAATGCTCTGTTAATTTTTGTGTGTGTGTGTGTGTGTGTGTGGACATTTTGTCTGTTTTTATAGATTTGGTTAAAGTCCCTCACCAGCCCCTCAATACAACAACTACATTCGTCTGTCCTGAAAATGTCGTAACGCTTACAGCTTTACAAAGCACTGACACTGGAGACTCCTTCCAGAAATGTGGCACACACAAAAACATCAACCATTATCATAGTTTCATACCGTAGTACCATAGAATCAATAATACGCAGGTAAAATTTAATCCTGCACTATCACTGTCAAAGCTGCTGTTATAGAGAATTAATCAACAGTTTATGGCCAATCAGAATTTATTAGCACTGATGTGTAAACAATGTTAACATTGACTTCATACACATCATCATTTCTATAGTCCAAGTGAAGATACAGTTTCACATTGAACATTATTTCTGATCTGATTTTGATATTCAGTGGTGGAGAATCATTAACATTTCTGATATCATTAACATTGTGCACAATATCAGATCATATCATTAAATATCTATGAAAACATTTTGCTTGTTTTTATTAATATTTTTTCTGTTCAGTTTTAAACACATTCTGTTATTTGTTGACTTTGATACCAACAATTTTGAGAACTGACATTTTGATGTAAAAATGTTTTAGTTATTTTCCTTGTTAACAAAAACTATCAATTGCATCTGTGTGTGTCTGTCTGATGCAGCGACACCGTTTGAAACACACACACACACACAGAACATTTTCTGGCAAATATTGAAAAAAAATTTTTTTGATTGATTGATTGTTTAAAATTTGAAGGGGATCTGGAAACTTCAACTTTCAACAATATTTATTGACACTCAACAATGAACATGTATGTACAGTATGTTGTTCTTTTCTTATTAAACATGAAAGCTGCATTAAAAAAAAACAGAAAACTAATAAAATAAATTATTAATTATTTTATAACAGAACATTGACAACAGTCACAAAAAGTGTACAGTATATATGTCGTATTTCTCCGCCTGACTTCCGCCTCACTCGTCTCTCCTTTGATGTCTCTCTGTAGTGTTTTTGCCGCCTGGAATACACAGATTTGATTGGCTGCGTAGCATCACGTGAGCTGGTTTCACTCGCATTCAATTGGTCAATACGTTTCCGCGTCCCCTTAAACAGTACCGTAAAGACGGGAAAATCTGCGGCGGGGGAAAATGACGCGCCTCGTAAATTATTGAATATACAGTAGGTCCGTCTGTACAGTACAGGACGGCATCTGCCTGTTAGTAACCGCTATTTATGACTCAGCTGCAGTGATATAATTGTCCAGCAGGTGGAGGTAGTGATCAGTGATTCAGTGACCCTGAATAAGTGATCACTGCTAATAATACATACAGTTTACATAATGATTTGAATAATATTATTTACTTAATACTTTGTTAATGTGTGATGGATAAAACATAGTTGATTAAACAACAATAAGGATGATCTTGTAAGTGTTTCCACAGCGTCCAGAGTCATAAGAGTTAATTAATCTAAGAACAAACTCCCTAAAAGAACATTTAAAGATAAATATATTTTAGTGGGCGGCGCGGTGCTGTAGTGGTTAGCACTGTCGCCTTGCACCTCCAGGGTCTGGGTTCGATTCCCCGGCCAGGCTCGATTCCCGTCTCTGTGTGCATGGAGTTTGCATGTTCTCCCCGTGCTTGGTGGGTTTCCTCCGGGTACTCCGGTTTCCTTCCACAGTCCAAACACATGCAGGTTAGGCTAATTGGTGTTCCTAAAATTGACCATAGTGTGTGTGTGTGTGTGTGCTCTGCGATGGATTGGCATGCTGTCCAGGGTGTACCCTGCCTCATGCCCAGAGTCTCCTGGGATAGGCTCCAGGTCCCCCGCGACCCTAAATACAGGATAAAGCGGTATAGAAGATGAATGAATTGAATTGAATTGATCTATTTTAGCTGTATGATTTAAGTAAACACACTTTCTTTTATCGCTCATATAAAATGAGTTTCTGTTCACACCCAGAGCTGATCCTTTAACTATAACATATACAATTGTATTGACAAGAATTAAGGTTTTTCTTTTCCTGTGTAACTGTGTACTATTACTGTACATTTGCAGCTGAATTTGCCAACTCAGTGGGGAACCCACGCTCATTGTGGTGATACCAGACAGTGTAAGAACAAAGCATTCCCTTAAATCACTGTGCACTCTGAAAGCAAAAGTACAACTGTATAATAGGAAATGTGTTTAGTTATTTTTTTTTGTGGCAATTTCATGCCTACAATGAACAAGGTAACAGATTAATTGGAAATCACAGCAAAACTGTTTTAGTTTAAGTTTAGACACTACAGTATATACAGAACATTATCTGTTAGAGACTCCAACGGTACAACGGTATTAGACACTCCCCAGCAGTACACGATATTGGACATTCCTAATTATACACGGTCCAGCACATATGAGTCCAAAGTAATGCAAAGTAGTTTCTTTAATATTATTATTTAGTTTTTATTGGGCAAATGATTGCATTGTCGAAATAAAGTACACATTGATAATAATAATAATAATAATAATGAACCTCAAAAAATTAAATTATGTAGCGTCTTAGGAGCATAAAACTCCAACTTTGTGTTCATTTATCCTTAGTGTCCTGGTCACTCCTTGGCTCTGCATGCACTGTTCATGAACTCTATAGATAGTAATGTAGTGTGTTATCTTAAATATAGCTGTGATTTTCAGGAACACATGCACTTCTAATCATGCAGGTATTATATGCTGTACATTTCACCTTTTATGCAAACAGTTCAGTTTTCTCTTATGTAAACCTGAGCACCAGAAAGTTTACATTTACATTACATTTGTCTTTCATGGTGGCAAAGGCATAAAAAGGATATATGTTACAAGCTAGGAAAATAAATCAATGCAAATTTTAAGTGCATGTAAAATGTACTGTAGAGTAATGTCAAACACACTCACTGTTCAGTGCTTTATATTAATAATAACAACAGGAACATGTAGGGGAAAAAATAATGAATGTCTGTTTGGTATTACCAGGAAATTGTGGAATTGGCACTTTAAGTTTCGTTTCTTCTTACACACACACACACACACACACACACAAAGAGAGAGTAGTGTACAGACCAGTTTCGGTTTCTCTGAAAGCACATGTTTTTTTTCTGGCTGTTCCAGCAGTGCAGCACACTCCCACACTCACACACTCACCCACTACACACACTCGCATACTCACATACTGTACTACATAAAGCCGGTATTTCTTCCAGCCCTGTGTCTTATTATTGCCCTCTCACTGCTCCAGCTCACTTCATTCAACTCTGTCGTTTATCACACAGCTCATTAGTCATGATTTTCATAATGATTTTAAATGGTTCTATACAATTATTATTATTTTTATAATAAATTATAATAACTTAATAATACTTCAGCTAAGCGACACAGTGGTGTAGTAGTTAGCACTGCTGTCTTACTCCTACAGGTCCCGGGTTCGAGTCCTGCGTCGTGTCTGAGTGCATGGAGTTTGCATGTTCCCCCTGTGTTTGGCGGGTTTCCTCCCACACTCACACACAGGCATGCAGATTAGGCTTTGGTGTTCTTAAATTGCCCCTAGTGAATGTTGACCTGAGGTCCTACCACGGTTGTACAAAATGGGAATAAATACAATAGTCACCATTAGCCTCCACTTTCCCTAGTTGGACTAAAGAGGTTCCTGGATGGATGGAATACTTTAGATAAACTTTGTTTTAATGCATCAGCTGTATAGTAGCTACTGTATATGAATAGCTATCCAAATGTGTGTACAAATGATATGAGTATAGTATAGTGACATTAAGTATAGTGACATTGCTTACACACACACATTCATGCAATTCATTTCTGTCAAGTCCCACTGCACATATACCGTATTCTGTCAGATATATATTGTTATATTTATATTTTATTGCAATTATCTTTTGTTTATGTTTATTTTTACATTTTCTTTATTGCTGCTGGTCTACCAAACAAATTTATTGAGTTGTAGACATACATTTGAAAGCCTTCTTCGCTCTATACATAAGGTGTTGTGTTTTCTTGGCTAATCGTACCCACTGAAACTTGTAAAAGGAAGTAAAATGACACAAACACAAACATCTGACTTGTTACAGTAAGTTTCATGATTATATAAGTTTCACTATGATGTCATATTGAATCTAACAAGTAAACGCATCAGATGTTTGTGTTTAGTTAAAGGACTGTCATGAGTTTTGTCATCTTTTTTTTGCCAAATCCAAAGTACATTCATACTCATGATTTGTTTTTAATAGAGATGTGAACTTTACTTAAAGGAAGTTTGGAAATGTCTGGAAAAACCCTTAATGTTCACAACTGACCCCTGTTACAACCAACCCCACTCACCCCTACTACCATATATCATCCTTTATATCACAATTTAATTAATACGCACTGGTCAATGTATAAAATAACATTATTCTCTCCTGATATTATTTGACATCAGTTGGACTGAACTGATTGTGATTATTGTGATTATTTGCCTCAGCAGTGTACAGTAGATCCCGCGCGCGGCCTGACTGTAGCCCCGCCCCCTCCCGCTACGTCATCCTGAGTTTCTATTCAGTCCTGAGTTGCGTTTTTGTGGAGCTGGAGCGCTGTGGCGGAGGGAGCGCGCGCACTCACCAGAACAGCCAGCTGACAGCGGGGCGGGGCCGGCGCACGCGCATTACTCCGCGATTGGCTGCCGAGTGGAGGCGGTACAACGCTCGATGATCCCGCGTTGTGATTGGCTGATCTGTCCTCAGTCAGCTGGCTCAGTGCGTGTGCGCGTGTGGAAGTGAAAAGCTGTTACTGCAGAAACCTGGAGAGAACCGAGCAGCTGGAGCCGTAATAACCTGATCACATTTATAACCTGATCACATTTATAACCTGATCACATTTATAACCTGATCACATTTATAACCTGATCACATTTCTACATTCTACAGGATTTCTCTAACAAATCTCAACGTGTTATAAAAAGGTAAGTTATTTTATAATAGCATGAAAATTATATCTGGTTATAAAAAAAGATTAAAATTAATAATTATAAGTTTTTGCATGTCCTAGATCCCTATCTTTTAATTACTGCTTTGACTTTTATATAGTTTAGCCTTAGCTGTGGAATAGTTTAATATATTGAATAGCTTATTGTGCTTATATCATTATTATTGTGCATTTGTTGTTATATTATTCATAGGTTTTTAATTGTAAATGCATCATTGTATTTAATTGCACTCCTATTATTTATTTAAAACATAATTCAATGTTGAATGAGTGTGTGCCTGCGATGAATTGGCACACTGTCCAGGGTGTACCCCACCTTGTGCCCGAAGTCTCCTGTGATAGGCTCCAGGACCCCCACGATCCTAAATACAGGATGAAGCGGTATAGAAGATGAGTGATTGACTGATAATTAAAAGTGCATGCATTTTATGTTTCTGTTAAAAGATACGCGCTTTGCACCCAGCTTTGTGTATGTGTATACCTGCCACTGTAGAGCAGGTTACACCTCACAGCTTGTACAAGTCATCCAGGCGTTCTCATCATGTACAGTACGTGGCACGCAGAAAGGATTTGAGGACTTTAATTCTGTTCTCTATTTGCTTTGTTTTATATACAGTAATACTTTGTGTACACAATGAGTAAACGCAATGCAACATTAAAGTTTATTACACTAAATATTTGTAATTTTTTTTTAAATTAATTAATGTTTAATTGCTTATTAATGTATCAACATCTATGGCCACATTTAGCACACGCCTGATTAAGTCTGTTGTGACAGAAACACTGGAATGTAAAGGAGAAAGTGTACTTCACTGCAGGTGTAGCATCTGTCTGTCTGCGATTTCACACACACAGATAATAGTGTTAGGTTTGGATCAGAATTTAAAACAGATATCATATCCAGGTTCTTTTCAAATTTGTATCAGGCTATGTATTTTTTCGTAGTTGTCCGGATGACATTTCAGAGTCAGAGCACCTCCAGTGATGACCCACATGTTCACTTCCTGCTCACTGAGGAACCTTGTGGTCAGTGACCAGCCCACATTTTTGGAAGACAATTGAAGTGTTGTTGGCCTTTTTGTGTAGGATGGAGAATGTAGCTTGACCACATGGCTGAACTCTTCTATGCCATACGGTTTTGGGAATGAGAAACTGTGCCTTCTTTCCACTGCAGTACTCTATACTGTGTGTATAGTGGTGTATGGTCTTTTTTCCTCTTATTGTGAACGCATCACACACTATGAACAACTATTTGCTCCCAGTAGGTAGTTTCAATATCACCACTGGGAACACTGCTGGGTGTGTGAAGGCGTAATTGTCTAGTGAGAAAATCCAGGAATCCGGCTCTAGAGAGTGTTTCTGGGAAACACTTTGTATGTTATTTGTGGGTGTGTTTGCTCATAAGAGAAATCATCTGGAGATTGCGAGTTTTGATTTAAGACAACACAAATGAACTGTTTCAGTAAGACACTTTGCACAATAATAATAATAATTATTATTGGTTGTGCAACAAGGGAAAAGCCTTGAGAAACAAGACTGTCCCCTAAGCTATGTACAGGTAGCACGACCGGTTTATATCAAATTATAAATTTGGTTAGACAGTGAATGCAGCCTGGGATATTTTGTTGATTAAATCACAGCCTTACTGTGAACTGTAACAACATGTGACGGATAAACTATTTTAATTTTGGTCAAATTTAAACAAAATGATGTAACAACATGCATTAGAGTGGGAAAAAAGATAATAATAAAAAAGAGCACTTTTATGACATTTAATAAATGTGTTTATATTAATTATTTATTCTAGATGGCACTTTGGTACCAGCTTCAGCAGCTGGACTCAAGATACCTGGAGCAAATCGGCCAGCTCTATAATGATATGTTCCCCATGGAGATTCGTCAGTACCTCAGCCAGTGGATTGAAAGCATTGACTGGTGAGACATGATATGTTACACATTTATTTAAACTCATATGACAACATTATCATACGAATGAGTCAATGAATCAGTCCGGGAGCACGCCAATAGTAAATTCCTGTCCTGTAAAGCTGTCCTGATGGTAAATAATTTTGGAAAATCCTCAACAAAACACAGTCCAATACAGTGGAAAACAGCTCCGAATGCAGGAGAAAACAGAGACAAAATGGCGTCTGGGATTCTCCCTCGCTATTTAAAGGCGCAGAGACAACATTTCGCTGTGAGATTTATTTCCTTAGGCGAGGTTATGTTTTTGGCAACATGATGGCAGTGTGGGGAAAGGGGACAGAAATTTAGTCATGTGGATTGGTATGCTTTATATTATATATTTGTGTCGGACTTAAGAACAAATCAGACTTACGACCTTGCTCCTGGGACGGAAATCGTTCGTACGTCGGGGACTACCTGTATAGAATTTCTACAGTATAGACAATTCATCCATGGATTTGTCTCTCTGAGCATCACTACACATTTTCTCATTAATATTATATATTAAAAATATATAATTTGAAATCATCATCACCATATAAATCGGGTTGACCTTAGGCATGTCTCTTGATTACAATTGACATTATTACCATCTGGCACAGGGACGCTGTGGCCCTTGATGAGTCTTTAGCAAGGGTGCGTTTCCATGACCTCCTGAGTAAATTGGACGAGCTCTACAGTCGCCTGAACCCGAGCAGCAACTTCCTTCTTCAGCACAATATCCGCAGAATACAGCGCAACCTACAGGTGCAGAACCTCCAGAGATAAACAAATCCCTTTAGCTTCATAACTAAAACCTTTCTCTCTGTCTCCCATTATTAACACAATGGCTTCTCTTCCCTTTAGGAACACTTTCAGGAAAATACAATTCACATGGGTATGATTATATCTAACGCTCTGAAAGAGGAAAGGAGGATTCTGGAGTCAGCCATGAGATCACAGGTACAGTACCCATGGTAATTAATGTAGTTGGGTTTATATTTATGTGCATTCTAACATAGTGATAATTAGATTTATTTGTAAATGACAGAATTTTAAACTTTATATATGAAATATGAGACTAACATAGATTTTGAGAAAATGTAGGGTTTTTTTCCCCCAAAACCTTTAAAAAAAAAAAAAACTTACTACTTTTATACAAAAATAAATCTTTTAAACTCAATTCCAAATTCTCAATTCAAAATTATTTTCATAAAATATAAGGGAAATTATCAACCACACTGCTCACCTGTTGTTGTTGTTGTTGTTTTGTTAGGAAAATATGGACTCACCCAAAGGCAATGTTGTAATGGAGAAGCAGAAACAGCTGGACAACCAGGTGAACGAGCTAAAGAAAAAAGTGCAGGTAAAACATAAGTGAAAATTTGATTCTGACTTTAATTACTAAATATTACTATACAATGGTATAATCGCTTCACTCCTTTCTCACACATGCTCAGAGCAGAAAAACTACCACCTGGAAAAAATGTCTGTGTAATGTCTGTTTTAGTCTGTTACTGCCATTGCATTTCCCCAGCAGTCATGGACTTCTATAATATGGCATTAACTAAATGATACAGCAGGCTGATGATGCTGTAAACTATACTGTAGTTCTGGTATTGTTTTTAATGTTTCTCATGATCTTCAATAGTTTTTGTAAATAAAAGGATTTTTGTGCAACAAAACGTAACACATTTTTCCTTGATCAGAGTATGTGGTTGGTACTGTATATACAGTACCAATCAACCATAATACTAACACCACCGCCAGGTAAACGGAATAACCATGGTTATCAATTATATACCACTAAACTGGTGAGACGATCATGTAGACCTACAGTACAATGTCCTTTATGATTGTTGTGGACGAAAGGCCAGCCTGTCTGGTCTCATCTCAGAGAAAAGCCTATGCAGCACTAGTTGTTGAAAATAGTTAATGCTGGCTATGGCAGAAGGGCTTAGCTGGCAAAGAGGTTATTGATTTAGCTTCCAAATTCTCCCGATCTCAATTTGAGAGCATCAATGGAGGTCCCAGAAGATAGGGTTAGATGGAGGCAGATGATTCGCTGTGGCGACCCCTGAAAGGGAACAAAGAAGAAGAAGAAGATCAATGGAGGTCCCATCTTCCACTTACAGCACTTAAAGGATCTGCTGATAACATGCTGGCGCCAGACACCACATCACACCTTCAGAGGTCCAGGCCTCGAGGGGTCAGAGCTGTTTTGGTAGAACAAACAAAACCTAAAACCTGGTATTAACCTGGTGGAACTGGTATTAATGTTATGGCTGATTGGTGTATGTTTTTATTTAAACTCTTTATTGAAATATTACTGATATTTACATTACCACAAACATAACTGCGTGCTGAGTAATCCATTATGACAAAATTGTGGCAGGTGGAGTTGTAGCGTTTTGCAAAATTGTGCAAAATTGACACTGATATGCTCAGTGGGTTAAGGCACTGAACTACTAATGGGAAGGTCGGCAGGTGGTTTGAGTCCCAACTCCACCAGATTGTTGGGCCCTTGAGCAAGGCCCTGGACCTTGTCTGCTCCATGACTGCTGTACTGTATCATAACTGACCCTGCGCTCTGACCGCTGCTATGCTGGGATATGATAAGAAAGAATTTCATCGCGCAGCAATGTACTGAATATGTAACAAATAAAGCCTTAATATAGACATTCATTAATTAATTCATTATCTATACCGTTTATGTAAACAGGAAACGGAACAGGACATTCAGGTTCTGGAGGATCTACAAGATGAGCACAACTTCAAGACAAAAACTGTACAGAGTAGAAGTAAGAGATTAATTAAATTTTTTTGTAGTAAAACATTTTCCAGGAGAAGCATAAGAGGCCAATGTAGGCATTATTTCTGCATATAAAACTGTTTTTTATTAGTTTTTTTTTTTAAAATAATGTGAAGATAAGGGCTCTGTGATTCTTGTTACAGTGGTGATTATTATTAGGCGGATTATTGAATAGGGTTTTCTATCTGTGTAGTGTTAAAGAAACATGTACGCTGGGTTAAAAAAAATATTGAAAAAAAAATTAACTACTTAATATTCATAAAATAAACACATACCAACAAGGTTGATAGTTATTCTTTGATTTTCTTTCATCATTTTCTTTCTTTCTTTTATTTTATGCAGTTAAAGGCAAATGTTGGGAACAAGTGAGTGTAAATGCATTTTGCCTGGAGCAGTCCTGTCATGTGATGTGTGTTTTGTGATTTCAGAGGAGATCGAAGCAAATCCACAAATAACCAAAGAGATCAAGATAGAGGAGTTGAAGATCAGAGAAATGTTCCTTAAGCTGAACAAAATGAGAGAGGTAAGACAAGGCTAAATGCTTAACTCTCCAGTGTTTCAGAGTGAATTTTGGGCAGTGGTACTGTACAGTAACTCAGGAGTTCAGCCTCTGGTTAGTGATCAGAATATCAGTGGTTCAAGCCCAAGTGGTTCTGCTCTTGACCAATGCTCTTCATGGGCTGACCGTGCACTCTGACATCAGGAGTTTCACTGTGCACTAATGTGTATGTGACAACAAAGGCTTAACTTGTGCCTTTCTGTGTGTTTTTTAATGTGTGTATCTGCAGGTAATAGTAATGGCGATATTAAATGCACTAAAGTTAGCAGATCTGACCCAGAGCACGCTCATATCAGAAAAACTGCCCGAGTGGAAGCGGAGGCAACAGATGGCTTGTATAGGTGGTCCGCCAAATGCCTGTCTGGATCAGTTACAGAACTGGTGAGGTTCTTTTTTATTTTTAAAAAAACCCATGCACATTTACACTAATGTTGTAAAGTTGGAAATCACCCACTGTAATTCATGAGCAGTGATTATTGCATTCACTGTATAATATATTTGATATATCTGATATAACCCAGAATCTATTCGGCCCAAAACATGGTACTGTATAAGTGCTAAAATGTGTCTCACTAGGACACTACGTGAAAAAGTGAAATTTCAGATATGATCATAAAACACCATTTTTCATAATACTTAATGCTTCTCATCTCCCGATCCATGCTTCATTTTTTGTGAATATGCATACACATTTATATTTTTATCAGACAAAAAGAAACACATTTGCTGAATTGAATTTCATGCTCTTTTATGTCTTAGTGTCTGTAACCTTTTAAAAAAATGTTAATCTTTCAGTGATCTTAACTGTCATTCAGATACTGTAAAACTTGACCAATGTAGATTTCACATGAAAAAACATAAACCTGAAAAAGCGTACTATTCTAAAATGATAAATTTTTAAGATATTACAACATGAATTTGGCATGGTTACGGACACTACAGATTAAAAAAAAATAAATGTATCCTTCACTTTGCACGGAATGTTATATATATATGTTATATATTCTTATAGAAGCTTACATCAATTTTAGTATCAATACTCATAAAGAAATATGAATAATTTGCATTTTAAATGATTATAGTTTGAAGTGAGATAGTATTACTCTGGCCATTTGTGGGGCTCATTATAAAAAAAATAAATAAATAAAAGAAATCTTTCCAAAACGGCTGAAGTTAGCAACTTTAAATTTTTAGGGAAGCTAGATTGGTTACTTCCATGTTGTGTAAACCTCAGAAATAGTTTCCTTCGCACACATTTCCTTTATTATATGCATAACATAAAAAAATAATAAATCAGGCCATCTTGTTTTGGCAACAATTTCAAACCTGATGTGATTTACAATATAGACAGAATCTTCTCTTTAGCAGAACCTTACTGACGTGTGACTGAGAAATCTTGCTACTGTCTAACTTACACTTAAAACAGTTTCCATAAATTCTGTTTATGTGTGTGACAGTGTGAGTGTTATAGCTGTACACTGTAAGTAAATCAGTGTGTTGTGCTCCTCAGGTTCACCACAGTAGCCGAGTGTTTGCAGCAGATACGTCATCAGCTGAACGCGCTCCAGGAGCTGGTGCTGAACTTCACCTACGATAAAGACCCCATAGCTTTGAACATGAGCTCACTGCAGGAGCAGGCGCTGTCGCTCTTCAAACACCTCCTCGTCAAGTACGTCATTTTTGTGGGTTACACATTGGGGGGGGGTGGAATTCGACGAGGCTTTGTGGTCAGGGTTACATGCCAGGTGCTTATGATGTGTCTTTCAGTTCCATGGTGGTGGAAAGGCAGCCGTGCATGCCCACGCATCCGCAGAGACCTCTGGTGCTGAAGACGGGTGTGCAGTTCACAGTTAAAATCAGGTGTGGTATTAAAACATGAATGAGCTCATGCTCAAGAGTGTTCATGTAAAGTTTATATACTGTAGATCTAGTGCAGGATCGTCCACCCGAAATACTCAAAGATCCATTTGGACCCGTTTCACGCAGAAAAGAAAACACCAGGAGCCACAAAACTTTTTTTGACATCTAAAATGAAGAGAACACTGCATATATCATTTTTTACCTTTATTATCTGTATAAAAAAACTATAGTGTGTTGCATTTATGAAATCAATGAGCTGCTACTGAGAAAAGTACAATTTATTTCTGCATGCATCATAAACATTTTGAACTCTGGTCGAAAAGCTCAGTGAATCGCGCGCCGGCGGTTGTTGCAAGTCCGTGGTTGTGACTCGTATTTTGAGCGGCAAAAAGGTTTTATTTTAATGTTACAACATTACTATGATCGTCAAATTTAGAATTATGTTTGAAAAACTAACTTTAATATAAATACATTTAAATTAAATACTTATTATTTATTATCCAAAACCAGAGGGAGCCACAGCAGGGGGATGAAGGAACCACATGTGACTCCGGAGCCGGGGGTTGCCGACCCCTGGTCTAGTTGGACAGGGGTGAAAGTGCAATAATTTAAAACCCTCAAATCAACTGAATATAATATAAATTCTGTATATTACTGGATGTCAAAATATTTAATGACCACAGACTAACTCAAATGAACACAGCTATCTCAGACGAAAGGCGTCTAACCACACATGTACACCAGTTCGATCGACTGAACACTACAGTCAAGTCAATTGACTACAGACTAACTCAGATGAACACCAATGTTTATTCAAATGAGCATGACCACTAACTCAAACAACCACAAATGACTCGAATGAAACAGAATTAGCTCAAATGAACCAGGGATTAAATGAACCACACAAAACAGTTAACTCAATTAACTCAAATACTAATTAAAATGAGCATATCCTTACTTAAATAAACACCAGAATTAACTCAAATGACCATATGTTTACTCATATAACCACCGCAGTTAATTAGCATGAATGAACCTAACCTTAATTAACACAGATGTTAATACAAATGAACCAGAGTTCTCAAATAAACACAGAATAAGTCAAATGCACACCAGTTAAGATAACTGAGCACCACAGGTGAACTCAAAAAGCTGTGTTGTTGGAATAAGTTTTTAGGTTTGAACAAAGTGACCGCAGTAACGGCTCCTGTAACCAGAATGTGGTTTTTCCCTCAGGCTGCTGGTTAAACTACCGGAGTTAAACTGCCAGCTAAAAGTCAAAGTCTCCTTCGACAAGTAAGTTCACATGCAGAGCCGCTACATTTACCTGGTTTATTAACTGGAAACTACATTTTGTATTGGTGTATTTTTTATAATTGCTATAATTTGTTCCTCATTAGGGATTTAACAGAAAACAATAACGTCAAGGGGTAAAAACTCAAACTATTTCTAATCAGAGACTTTAAATATTGCATGTTGTACTTTTTAATCAACCTAATGAATAGTGAACATCTGCTTATTACTTTTTTTCATCTCTTGATGCAGATTCCGTAAGTTTAATATTTTAGGAACCAACACTAAGGTCATGAATATGGAGGAATCAAGCGGCTGTCTGTCTGCGGAGTTCCGGCACTTGGTATGTTACTCGCTGATTTTTCTTTTTTGTTGGGTGAAATTGCAGATTAAGTTGCAGATTAGTATTTTTTCGTGAACAATCTAAATCCTGATGTTTCCTTCTTTTAATTGTTCATACAGCAACTGAAGGAAAAGAAAACCGTTGGAACTAAAACTGAGGTTGGAAATTTATACCTATACTTATATCTATGTATGTATTTAATAGACTGCATGTATATATAAAATGCCTTTAAAATCTATTGACATATTGTACATTATAATTAATTCATCATTCAGTCAAAAGTAGTTAAATATCTAAGAGATTAAGGATTAAGGTGAGAAAGCGCAGTTTTTTGTCATTGCATTTGAAATGGATCATCAGATACCCAACAGGCACATGATTAGCTTTGGAGCTATTACGTATTTAAATGAAATCAAAATAATTTTAATAATAAGTGAGAAACTTCCAGATCTGTGCTTAAGTACAGCAACTGCAACTAGTCTTCACCTGTGGAATATATAATAATAATAATAATAATAATAATAATAATAATGACTGAGAGTTGAGAGGGTCTGTATGGGTGTACTTACTTTTGTTTGTGTTTAACATAGTTACTTAATTCTCTCATTTCCAGTCTCCTCTTCTCATCACGGAGGAACTTCATTCCATTACCTTTGACACTCAACTCAACCAAGGAGATATTTCTATTGATATAACGGTAAGAAACACACACACACACACACACACACACACAAAGTATATGCTGTAAGATATATACTGTATATATATATATATATATATATATATATATATATATATATATATACATATTAACTGTGTGTGTGTGTGTGTGTGTGTGTGTAGATGACTTCACTTCCTGTAGTGGTGATATCTCATATCAGCCAGCTTCCAAGTGGCTGGGGCTCCATCCTCTGGTTTAACATGCTCTGTACTGACAGTCAGGTACAGTAAGGGTGGTTTCCATCAGGTCCTCTGTTCCTCATATTTACTATAATTAGGTGAATTATTACACCTGCTACTCTCTTTTCTTTTTAAAAGAAATGAACTCTTGTTTCAGGAGCTTGCGTTTTTCCTGAACCCTCCCCCAATGATGTGGGGAGACCTGGCGAATGTTCTGAGCTGGCAGTTTTCCTCCATCACTAAGAGAGGCCTTAACACGGACCAGTTGAGCATGCTCGCTGATAAACTACTGGGTGAGCTGCACACTCCTCCTCCTCTTCACTCTGTACAGAGACGTTTTTTATCAGCATGAGAAATTTCCCTACTCGGTGTGATTCCATGGTTGAGGTCACAATGTGACCTCTGTTGACATGCATATGACTGATTAACTTGAACTTGAACAATGTGACTGTTTAAAATGTAAAAAAAAGTGTCTGATTGGTTAGATACTGTGATGTTGATTAGTTTTCTAAAACAGCAGCTCTGACAGTAGTGCAGGTTTCTATGAAGTCAAACTTGGACTTGGGTTAATGCACTTGAGTTACTGATTGGAAGGTCAGCGGTTCAAGCCCCAGCTCCACCAGGTTGACATTGTTGGGCCCTTGAGCATGTCCCTTAACCCTATCAGCTCTGAGGTGGCTCGGAGCTTGCCGCAGTCGTTCCTGTGGACATTTAGCGAGTGGAACGCCTGATCCTTGCCACACCTCGCGTACAGTCCTGACCTCGCTCAGCCATTTCGACAGATTTGGGCGATTAAAGGAATTCCTGGGAGGCCAGCGTTTCAGACTTTAATTAGGCAGGCAATCTGATGATGGCTCCGGCGTACTGAGAGAACTTTCTACCTTGATGGTGTCCAAGCATTAGTGAAACACTGTGGTAAGTGCCTTAGTGGAACAGGAGATTATATAGACACATAATAGGAAGAACTGTTGTCTTCATTTAAAAGTCCCAGTTTGACTTGAACACACTTCATGTTTAAGATTGATGGAAGGAGTCTTCAGTGTCAGTGTTTTGTAACAGTCAGAGGTAAAGCTGTAAAGTGTTTAGGACAGAGGAGACCAGTAACACGACAAGGTGTGTTTATTGCTTTGTCCCAGAACTTTAAAGGGAAAAAACGGATGAATCTGTTGTTGTACAGTAAGTAAGGAAATAATCAACAGATTAAAAACAGAAGTTAACGTGAGTGTATTATTATTATTATTATTATTCATTAAACTGAGTATTTTATCACGGTTCAGGTCCCGAGGCTGCAGGAGACCCGAACACTCCCGTCTACTGGAATAAGTTCATTAAGGTGAGCGCGTTACTCACGTCTATTCACACTCCTGTAGCGCTGTTCCAGTCCTGCTCTGATTCCTTAATGCTTCGATACACCTTTGTTTGTTTCACTTCCGTCATCATGTCGAGGTTACTGATGAAATGAAACTCAGTGAAATTACTGACACACAGATGAGAGATCAGAGAGTGTAGAGCTGAACACAAGAGAAAACTGATAGGACTCGTGAAAAAAACAAGATATTCATCAAAGTATTTTACTGATTTTCCTTTAATTGTATTATTAATAATAATAATTATTTTCAAGTAATAAACAAACTAAATATTCTTACATGTTACTTGCCTCTAGGAATTTTCTCCTGTCTCCTACTGTGATAGCTGTCATTCTCGAGAGGTCTTTGTTTCTCAATGACTGTTTCCGGTGTTTTTTTTTTCAATTTAGTTTATCCTCCTTCCCCTCCACCAAACACTTTTTTATACTCCTGATGCTTTGGTTGCTCAATATAACAATGGTTTACATAATATTCTTAATTCTCTTGCCCCAATGAAAACAATGTCGGTTTCCTTCTCTCGTACTGCTCCCAGTTTACCTCCGAACTTCAGTCTTTGAAAGCCAGAGGCCGTCAGCTTGAGCGTCTTTTCCGCAAAACCGATCTTTCTGTCCATAGAGAAATGTTCAAATCCCACCTATTACATTATAAAGAATCCATTTCCAAAATTAAATCTGATTATTACTCTGGTATAATTAATTCTAATGAAGGTAACTCCAAGACATTGTACTCATTACTTCATAAAATGTTCAACCCCCCTGATTCTCCCCCCTCCCATATGTACTCAACTGACACTTGTAACTCCATAATGCTGTTTTTTTAATGAGAAAATCACAAAATTCACCACCTTCTCAACTCCGATTCTTTGTCTCCATCTTCCTTTTCCTTGCACTACCAGTTATTCTCTACTTTCCTCCTTCCTGATGCCTCAGGATTTGTGACCTCATTCACAAATCCAAGTCCTCTACCTGTTAGCTCGACCCTCTACCTACAGCCGTGGTTAAATCTTGCCTCCATTCTTTGCTGTCCCTTATAAATGCCATTATTCATTCTTCTCTCTCCACTGGAATTGTACCGTCACTTTTAAAAACTGCTGCTGTTACTCCCATACTCAAAAAACCCGATTTAGATCCCAATGATTATAATAACCTCCGCCCAATTTCTAATCTTCCCTTTATCTCAAAAATTCTTGAAAAAACTGTTGCTGCTCAACTTCACACCCACCTATCACTGAATAATCTCTACGAACAATTCCAATCTGGCTTTCGTGCCCTTCACAGTACTGAAACTGCCCTTATTAAAATCACTAATGACCTCCTCATGGCTGCTGACTCTGGCTTACTTACAATTCTTATTCTTCTCGATCTGACTGCAGCCTTTGATACCATTTCCCACACCATTCTTCTCACCAGACTGTCGTCTATTGGCATTTCTCACAAACCCTTTGACTGGTTTCACTCTTATCTCTCTGGGCACTCTGAGTTTATATATCTCAAATCATTCTGTTCTCAGCATTCCCCTGTTACTACTGGTGTTCCTCAGGGTTCTGTCCTGGGGCCCCCTCTTTTCATCATTTATCTTCTCCCACTTGGTAACATCTTTCGTAAATATAATATCCATTTTCATTGCTTTGCTGATGACACCCAAGTCTATTTTTCTTGCCAACCAAATTCCTCATTTCCACCCTCCTCCCTAACTAACTGCCTTTATGAAATAAAGTCTTGGTTTGGCCACAACTTCCTTAAATTTAATACAGACAAAACCGAAATCCTTCTCATCGGCACCAAATCCTCCCTACCCAAAGTCCAGAGTTGTACTCTCACAATTGACAGTTCATTAGTCTCTCCATCCCATCCAGTTAAGAGTTTGGGTGTCATCCTCGATAGCTCATTTGCATTCCAATCTCACATTAACAATATTACTCACTCTGCTTACTTCCATCTGCGCAATCTAAATTTACCTAAATATCTATGAATTTGTGTCCTTGTCAAAATTGTTCTTATGTAAATATATGATTGACTTTTGTTAGAATATTAATTCTCCCATATTTATAGAGAAAATAAATTACCCCACCTTTTGAAATGTCATTTTGATTCTAAAATATTCTAGTTTGGATTTTTATTTGTAATTTCAGACGGCAGCGAATGAGAGAGCCGTCGCCTTCTGGCCGTGGATTGATGGGATTCTGGACCTCATCAAACGATGCCTCCTCAACATCTGGAACGATGGGTAAGAAAACAAAACAGGTTATTATTATTGAAGGTGTCTGCAGTATTCACCGTCCTCGCCTTCTTTCCGTCCTCACACATCTGGAATACTGAGTCCATGTAGTACACTGCTGCTGATTCTTACTGTTTCTGTTGTGTGTTCAGGTACATAGTGGGCTTTATTAATAAAGGAAAGGAGAAAACTCTGCTGCAAGACAAACGTCCAGGCACCTTCCTCCTGCGCTTCAGTGAAACGTGTAAAGACGGAGGAATCACCATCACCTGGGTGGAGCTGGCCCAGAACGGTGCGTGCAGCAACGTCCGTCAGCACACTGCAGGGAAAACTATATACGCAATATGTGTGATAGTGACAGTGGTGGGCAAAGTACAGTAGAAATGCTTCATTTGCTCGTCTACTTGAGTAAAAGTACAAAAGTACTCAAGTATCAAAAATACTGAGTTTTATTAACTGAAGTTATTAATTAACTTTTCCTTGTCTGCAAACGACTTCACATTCTGATTTCGAACACCTGTAATGTTAATCACTAAGGAAGTGCAATTATACATAATAGTCAGCAGGTGGCAGAATTCCCACTTCAATGTAGAAATATAGTGAAGTAAAAGTACAGTTATCTCTGTACAAAGTAGTGGAGTAAAAGTAAAAAGTAGTTTCTAATAAAACTTATCAAGTGCAAGACTTACACATGTACATGAAATACGTACTTAAGTACAGTAATGAAGTAAGTTAACTTAGTTCCCTCCCAACTCTGGATGTTGATTCTATTTTTTACTCATATTTTCCATTTATTTTAAATATTGGAATAAACCCATTAAAACTCACGAAGTATCCAGATAATCCTTTTACAGATCACTTTTCCTGTTGGTCTGGTGTTTGTAAAGTGTTAGATTTGCCACATTGCTTTTGGAGACCTAGTTTTTCTGAACTTCACTATATGGCCAAAAGTATGTGGACACCTGAACATCAAAACCCATACATGGATGATTAAAAAAAAAAAGTTGGTGTAATTATAATATAATATAATATAATATAATATAATATAATATAATATAATATAATATAATATAATATAATATAAGATATAATCAGAGTAAACTGGACACAATATCATGGCCGTGTTTGTGTTGTGTGTAATGCAGGTGAACCCCAAACCCACTCTGTGAAGCCCTACAGGAAATCCGATTTAGTCAACCTGTCTTTCGCCGACGTGATACAGAACTACACGCTAATGGATGCAGAGAACATTCCAGAAAACCCTCTGCTCTACCTGTATCCGGACACCCCTAAAGACGCCGCATTCGGACGCTACTACAGCAACACAACAGACGGTAAGAACTCACAGTGATATTAGACGTGTCTGAACGTGTCATCTTTACACTGTGTCGAAAGTAATGGCACCCTATAAAAGAAGGGACGGTTAGTGTGCCGATACCCTACAAGGGCCAAGCTGCATTACTTAAAGTTTTATCACATTTATTTAGCACATGCCAGACTTAGGAAGTGCTCTTTTACTGTTTATTCACATTTTTTAGCTTCCCTTGCCTTTTATGTTTTGTTTTTTTTTCATCAGTGGATTAATGTTAAATCTGTGAATATGCTCAGCAATTTACATCTCACTGCCATTCGTCAAGATACTGAGTCCAAGGAAAGTCAGAGGCGATTTATTGTGCCAATTTTTAATTAAGTTTGGTGTTTAATTAAGTTTGCACAGGATGATAAACGAGGCTCAGGAGTTTTAAGCGCTGTCAGACATCTAAAAACATACAGGTTTCTCATCGTTCACACGTTCTGATTTCAGCTTCAGAAGACATGGACGTCGACAGACCGATTGCCCCGAGTCCGTATGTGGACAGACGGATAATTCCAGTGTCAGAAGTGTAAGTTTTGCTGCATACAACATAAAAAAAATGAAAACAATAAAGCATAGCTGTTTCTAGATTGATTCAATTACATTTAGCTTTATTGGTATAACACTTTTAACGATGATCGTTGTCACAAATCAGCTTTACAGAATCAATAGGGAAAGATTGATGAATGCCTTTTACAATGCTTTTGCCTTCTTTAGCCCAGACGGGAGACTTCAGGAGAGAATCCTGCCCTTGAGTCAGGAGGAATTCGGAGTGCTACAGCATATTAACAAAAACAATGGAATGGACAATATGGTAATAACAACATACAGATGATTCATAAGAACCACAGTATTCTTAATTCATAATAGTTCAATACTTCTTTTTAAAAATGAATTATTTCAAACAAAATAAGCGAGATTTGTTCCGAACCTCTGCAATTTTTATGCAGCTTGTCAGTTAGCGTAATCTGGTCACGTTGTAGTGAAAATACACTTTTAATAACTTTTATCATGTTTTAGTAATAATTCTGATTATCTTGTTGATGCACAGTGGGAGGAATTTAATGACTGAAATAAAACAGGAGATCCAGTGTTTATGTCTCCGTGTTCAGGTTTTGCAGTTATAAGAGGAAACAGAAGGTTTTGCTTTTCAGTGAATGTAGCCACAAAAAGCGAATGAGGAACTCATATGTTGCAGAACTATTGCACAACTCTCATTAAATTGCTCTGCTTTGAGTGTAGTGCAGTTTCAAATCGTCTGTTTATTGTTGTTTCTATAGTAACGGCTTTTGTAACAGAGTTTAAGTATTTAACAAACATCACACAGTTCTGGTTAACACTGATTATTACTCAACATATACAGTTCTCCAGGCTTCCTAAGGGACTTTTTTGTCTCCTATTTTCAGTCCAGTCGCTGTACATGAAACAGTTTCAGATGAATGTTTTTTGTTTGTTAAGCCACACAGTGACCTATTGTCACGTGCGGGTGGTACTGGCGGATGTTGTCGCCGTGGGCGGATAGAGCAGGCATAAACGCAGAGGGGTTTTGCAAACAAAAAGTGTTTTAATAAGGGCTGTCACAGGATATAAATAATAAAGACACAAGAAAGAAACAAACTCAAACAATACTCAAACATAGGGTGAAGCATGGGCTCTCTGGCAAGACACAGGGTCAGGGACACAGACAGGTTCTAATACATTGGACACTTAAACGCTCTGTGTTGTGACACAGGCTACAAGGACACACACACACACTAAGTCGGGAGCTGACACGAGATCAGACTACATTAGCCACATGAAGGGACTGTAGATAGATTTGCGACACACTAAGAGACGAGGGAGACCAGACACACTAAGAGACGGGACACACTAAGAGACGAGGGAGACCAGGCACTAATAGACGGGACGCAGGCTAAAGACATGGCAATCAACTAGGCATGGCTACTAGCTGAACACGGTTATGAGCTAACCCTGGCAGTCAGCTACACATACACCTAGCTAAGCATGTCTTTAGCCTGACCTGCACATAGCTACACTTACCTAATAGCTAAACATAAAACACTAGGGACACAGAAGTACAAAGGCTAGGCTAGGGGACACTCCAAAGGCTAGGCTAGGGGACACTCCAAAGGCTAGGCTAGGGGACACTCCAAAGGCTAGGCTAGGGGACACTCAAAGGCTACCAACACAGGGAAACTAGAGAGGCAGGAGACACAGGAATTAGAGACAGGGAGGCTAGAGACACGAAAAGACTATAGACACAAAGGGGCTATGGCTAGAAGCATAACAGTTAGCTAAACCTGCTAATTAGCTGAACCTAGCCGTTAGCTCAACCTGGGTTTTAGCTAAACAAGCTCCTAGGAAACAGGAGGATACAAACACAATAAACATACGACACTTGACATGACTGCGTCAGCTCCACAAACTTAGGCACAGACAGAACATCTACAATAAACATTGCCAATATGAGAGCCAAACCCAACTAAACTGAACTGAACAAAACATTATGCCCACATAAATGACAGTAGTATAACTAATAATGCTCGACCCAGTTTCCCAGACTAATTAGCTACAGTATATTAGTACAGTACAGTTTATTGAAGATTTAATGGCGTCCCTCGGTTCAGGTGTGCTCCCGCATCACCTGACCGAGGTGCCTTCTGGGAAACTGAGTCTGCAAAACAAAAACTACAACAACAAAACAGTGCCCTCTAGTGGTGATTCCTTACACCTATTAATCAATCAGGCAAAATAAACATCCAAAGTCAGTCCTGACTGAGTGAGAAACAGGTGTAGATGATGACAGATGATCAGGCCGGTGATTAGTGTACTGCTGGTGCTGAGTGGTTGGAACAGACGAGAGGGGAAATGAGGTCGCTATCTATCTATCTATTTATTTACATGCAACATTTGTTCCAATTTCTTTTAGGCCACATCATTTCATTTCATTTGATATGAAGAAATGAAGTGAGGGTCTAGACTTTAGCACAACAATGTACAATACAAAAATCCTAAAGGTATTTAAAGTTTAAACGTAAACTTACACTCTGTTCCTGTTCTCTCTCTTCAGTGTGAAGGTTTCCCGAATTAAAGCCAAAAAATTCAACGACACGTCCGTCTTCATCCTCCAGCTTTCCTTAAAGAGAGAGTTTTTGTAGGAATGGGCTCATACAGTGTATTATCTTAATTAAGTGTGTGTGTGTGTGTGTGTGTGTGTGTGTGAGAGAGAGAGTTTTTACATTGCTTGGGTGAATTTGACTCACAGCTTTATTTAATATTGTACATCTGACAGAAATTATATAATTATATAAAATAGCTCTGAATAATAGAATGAACACACACTCTGAACTGTCAAGTGTTATCTGTGAAATAGTGAAATAAAAATAAGATTCCAAACACATAAAATAATTTATTATGATTTATTCAACATCCTTATTGTTACCCAACATCCAATTTCTTGAAATATTGAATGTGAAATTGTTTTTAAAACTGTTTGTTTTTAAAACTGTTTGTTTTCATTATTACTTTTTGTTTTTTTACACATCATTTACCTAACTGTGATTACGCTTGCTTAAAATAATAATTCACGAATACTTAATATTAAAAACCAACGTTTTAGAAAAGACAAATACATAAATTTTCAACCTAATCTCCTTGCTTTTCAGAACAAGTACTGCAATAAAAAGCAGTACTGCTTGTCAGCTATAAGATATGCCTTTCGCAATTCCACATGGCTTGACGCAAACTGTAAACAGGACTTTTTATGGCTTTCTTTAAACAATGGCTTTCTTCTTGTGACTCTTCCATAAAGGCCAGGGCCCGGTTTCTCGAAAACTTCTTATCACTAAGTAGTTCTTAAGTTGTACCTTAACCTCTCTCTTAACGTTATGGCGTAAGGCTAAGTATCTCTTGGGCAAGTCACACGTTCGTAAAGTTGGTCTGGACCAACCTTAACTCATTCTTAGCGTAGTTTCAGCTCGAGACACTAGTCGCCGCCACTGAGCAGCAGTCTTTATAAATCAGCGGTGTATGGAAGCACATTATGGCACGTTATCAAAGTCGTATTAATGATGGAATATAGTGTAAGCGAGTTTAATAATTTTATTTTATTTTATATCAGACCTAATAGAGTGACTTTTAATTAGCCTATTTCATAATGTGACTAAAGCGTTAAAATTGGCAATCATTTTAATATTAAACAGGTGGCGAACAATTAGACAGCGATACAGCGTGTAGTTGTGTTAAACCGAATACGCCACCATTCGCGGAGCCGTGTGGTTCATGTACATTTTTCATGTACAACATTTCAGCCCTCTTCATATTTTGCCTGAGGTGGATATTTAAAAAAAGTTTCACCTTCCAAGGCAACAGATTATGGAGCTTCTTGAGCTGCACTTACTGTACCAGGCCAACGCGTCAGACTTACGCTCCACGTCCAGCTGAATGCTGCTTTTTGTTTAAAATGTGTTTCCTTGATCATTAGCCATCATTCATGACTGCATGGACTTTTCTTTAGACACGTTTTATTTTATGATGAAATTTGATTTAGTTAAATGAGAAAATAAACTTGGGAGCATCTGTTCCTTTTTCTGAGTGATTGTAATGTTTTAATACACCTACCTATGCGGTTTTACTCGCTGTGAGATGCGGTGTTGTACCCCTACAGTATCTCACCTACGCGGTTTTGCGCGGTGGCCGTAAGTAGGGTTCATCGTGATTCATCGTGGTTTTTGCGCTGTGATTACGTTTCCATCTTTCCGCGTTAAAGATGAAACGTTTACCGGTCCTCGCGGAAGCTTGCGGATCATGCAGAACTTCGCGGAACGTCAGTGAGTCAAGCCGCACAGGTGAGAGAGGGGTATTAGGCACTGTGAGCCGCCTCGAGTGACCGCCCTACGTTCCGCGAAGATCTGCAAGGTCCGCGAGCTTCCACATGTTAAACATCTTTCATTTTTTGCGTGGTAAGATGGAAACGTTATCACAGCACCAAAACTCGCGCTGAATCATCATGAACTGCACTTACAGCCACTGCACGAAACCACGCAGGTGAGATAGGGGTATTAAACCTCCACTCAGCCAATTCATCGTATTCATTCCATAAGTGCGCTATACAACCCCAACAACTGACATACTGACAAACCCAGTTCGTTTCACCGCCACTACAGGTTACATGAAAATATTAGCGACAGTTTGGTGATTTATATTTGTCTATTATGGCACGCTTATTGATAAGTTAACCCATGTTGAAATAAATTTTATTTGAGGAATTTAGTGCAATGTTTAATTTGCATAGAAAGTGTCGTCTTTCTTAACGCTGTCATGCAAAAGAAGTGAAAAAATCGATTCCTGAGCAACCGATGTCCGCTAATTCAGGACCTTCACTGTAGACAGCGCCGCGTAACGTCGGACGTAAGAGGCAGCGACTTAAGAAGACTCCTAAGAGACAGTTCGAGAAATACACTTAGAAAAGTTATCACTTAACGTAAGATATATCTTAAGAGTCTACTTCAAGTAGGCTTTTATTGTCACCTCAACCATATACAGTTAGTACACAGTGAAATGAAACAACGTTCCTCCAGGACTATGTGCTACATACAGTACAACGGAAATTAACAAGATAAATGAACAAAAACTAACTAGCTAACTCATTCATTCATCTTCTATACCGCTTAATCCTGTGTTCAGGGTCGCGGGGGACCTGGAGCCTATCCCAGGAGACTTCGGGCACTAGGCGGGGTACACCCTGGAAAGGGTGCCAATCCATCGCAGGGCACACACACATACACACTCACACACCCAATCACACACTACGGGCAATTTTTAGGAACGCCAATTAGCCTAACCTGCATGTCTTTGGACTGTGGGAGGAAACTGGAGTACCCGGAGGAAACCCACCAAGCACGGGGAGAACATGCAAACTCCATGCACACAGAGACGGGAATCGAGCCTGGCCGGGGAATCGAACCCAGACCCTGGAGGTGCAAGGCAACAGTGCTAACCACTACACCACCGCGCCGCCTAACTAGCTAACTAAGAAGCCTAATTAGCTGGCTAGCTGAGACAAGACTGATTGTCATGACAACATACATTTACAACATAAATTAACAAAAAACTAACTAGCTAACTTGTTTACCTAATTAGCTAGCTGAGACAGGACTGATTGACATTTTAAGTTAAACTATCTACGTGTTTTATTCAAAAAGGGACAAAATAAACCGCATGTGACAATGTGCAAACAAGAGCCACAAAACAACATGTATACTGTAGATATTTATTTATTTATTTTATTGAAAACCATTTACAGTTATGTGCCACTTTGTGTTGGTCTGTCACATAAAATCCCAATAAAGTACATTTACGTTTCGGGTTGTAACGTGACAAAATGTGGGGAAGTTCAAGGGGTATGAAAACTACAGAAATCTTTGTCAAGAGACACAAGGAAAAGGAAAATGGAATGAAAAACTTCCCATCAGCCACTGCGATTTCAATCAATCTGCGAAGTGACGTCAGCGCTGGTGACTTTTCAGTGAGTAGGGAGCACCCTGTGAAATGCACTTCGGTATGGAACGCAGCGCATGTAAGCTAATCTTAGATAGAGAGAGTGCGCCCTCTGCTGGTGTGAACGTTTCTTCTCTTGAGTCTCCAGCATTAAAACATTTATATTAGATTATTTGAAACTTCTAATATTTATTCATGCAGGGTTGAAGGGTTCAATAAAATGAAACTAAACGTATTAAATGTTGTATTTATATTTAAACTTATAGTGATATTGCCATTAAAAACAAACCACTTTTATTACATGTTTTTTATTATTATATGTAAGTAAATTATTTTGAATAATCAAAAAAAAATTTATCATCTTTATTATTATAAGGTTTATTTATTATTAAACAGTTTTTTTTAAATATTAGTCTATCTATCTAACTTATTAGATATTAGATATTCTGAAATCCAACTAAATATACTCAGGGCCTCTACAAAAGAAAAAAAAATAATGTAATATCTGGGAAACCTTGAGCACACACAGCCTGTGACAAACCATTGATGGCTCACAGCTTGATGATTTACTGTTAATTATAAATAATTCTGTCTAGTGTCATTCATCAATGAAATTTGGTGGGTCAGAGGTCCATGAGTGGCATCATTCACTAGGATTATTTTCTGCAGTTTAAGGCAGTTTAAAATAATATATACTGTATATACTTTTTTTTTTTGGCCAACTTGCCTGAGTGTAAAATCCTCTGTGTATAAATGTTTATATTAAACGCTGTTGTTCCTCTTTACCACTAGGGGGCAGCATTTAGTTACATTGAGTATACGGTCACCCAAAAATAAAAAAACTCGCCAAATGAACATAAAAGAGAACAAAAACAGCGTGACTAGGAATGATTAAATACATTTATCATGTAAGTACATGAATAATCTTTATTTTATCATTATAATAGCTGGATTATTCTTTATTCAGAACAAAACAATGCAGTATAACAGAAAGAAAAAGCAAAGTTTTCTACTTAAGAAAGTTTTACACAAAACTTCAAAGAAAAACATTGAAGTAAAAAAAAAAAAACCGAGTAAAATTGATTAGAGCCCCGAAGTTGAGGGAGGTTTGTCTTTATAGGCGCGGTTCCTTTGTGACGTCATCTCCATTATTAAACGGCCCCGGGTCCTTGAATGAGTTTGTCGCTGTGCTGTGTTTAATCTGTGGTGTCCTGGTGAAGCTGATGGAGATCTCCACACTGCCGGAGCTGCTGCTGCTGCTGCTGCTGCTGTGTGTCATTACAGCTGGAGTCCTGGCGGCTGTGTGTGTCTGTGCTGAGCTCAGGACAGAGGAGAGGAGTGTACACACCGTCCAGGAGACACACACAGGTACCACTGAGTCTGTGTGTGAGTGTGTGTGTGTGAGTGTGTGTGTGTGTGTGTGTGTCTCCATCAGCACTGGAATCTCTCTCTGTTTATATATAACTGATATTTTACTGTCTGGGACACAGACTGAACTCCACTGTAGAGACAGACAGACAGATACAGTAGACAGACAGACAGACAGATACAGTAGACACACACACAGACAGACAGACAGATACAGTAGACAGACAGACAGACAGACAGTATGTCTCACTTTATAGACAGATTTGAAGTAAAAGCCCCAGTATTGACTTGTTCCTTTAGTGCTGTACAATTAATCACATACAATTTTCCACCATGGAGCTGTACAGTTATTAAATCACATAAATTCTGCTAGAGTTTGTCAATGATTTATGTTTTTGTTTATTTATTTATTTATTTTGCATCTCTAAACACTCAGAGCATTTAACCTTTTTTTTTGTGAATAAGCATATACAGTATAGGTTCAGGATTGTGCAGTATACAGTGACATCCTCTTTTCACAATTTTGTCCCTTTTATTTTGCAAAATATTTACAAATACGGCACAAAGGCAAATAAATAGTACAGATACACATGAGCATATGTTTTATATGTTTTTCTGTTTGTTTTCGTTGTTTCTATGACCATAATCTATTCAATAATAATAATAATAATAATAATAATAATAATAAGCTCATGTTGTGAGTACTAAGTTTTTGCCATGTCATTCCCATATCCTAGTAGTGCTAAAATTTACAAAAGAAAATTCTAGATGCTTTTGCTCTACCTGACATATTAACATACACCAAAGCTTTTTATATATATATATATATTAAAATATATTTTTTATATATTTCTTATTTATTAGCTTAAAAAAATTTATATTTATTTTTTTCATATAAATATATATATATATATATATATATATATTATAAATATATAATATAAAAAAAGCTTTTTTTTATTATATATTTTTATATATAAAAAGCTAATTTTAAACTAATAAATAAGATAATATAAAAAGCTAATATATAAGATAATTTCTGTAAGCCTAGATAATCATGACTAAATACAAAAATCACATTTAATAGTTTCGTATCGCAATTTAAATCACAATGTGATTTAAAAAAAAAATTGTACAGCCCTCTGTTTCCTCTATCAACTATTCCTTGAATTCCTTTATTTCAGAAAAAAGCTTTTGGGATAGACTCGGTGACCAGTTTGTACAGATGTGTAGGAGTATTATAAAGAGATAATAATAATAATAATAATAATAAACATGAATTTAAAAAGTGTATTAAAGCTAAACTACAAAGTAACCCAAATATAATGTGGGTTTATAATCCTTATGATTTGTGAGTTCTGTGGGTTTTTTTATCCTCTGGTATTTCGCAGCTTCAGAAGAAGTCATAGTGCTATTATTATTATTATTATTATTATTATTATTATTATTATTATAGTGGGATGTTTTCATGCTGCATTTCAATTATATTTATTAAGTAATGTATTTAATTTAAACCCTGATGGTAAACGTGTGATGTAACTTGTGTACTCAGTCTCAGGACAGAACGTCTCCTCAGGTCTTCCACATTCTTCTGATGAAAGCAGGGACAGGCCCGCCTCTGAGGTACTTATTAAACATCAATCAGATTCTTTTACCTGCCATTAAATTTAGTGCTAGATTACAGAGCAGTGCAATTCTGTGTCTTTATCAGTCACACCATCTGTTTTAATGCAAAGTTGGTACTAATGGTTTATGTCTATGTGTGGTTACATTCATACATACCACACAGTATATGTACATGTATGTACTGTATACATGTTTAAACTAGTAGAGTGTTAGGTTCAACTTCCTGAAATGTAGTTCTCATTGTAAAGCTGTGTAGAAGTGCATAGATTCAATGCATATCTTATTAGCCATGAAGATCTTATGTGCTTTTACAGTCCATGCTCACAGTGTTGTCTCCAAGATATATTGTGTTCCGCAGAAGTTCCTGTCCATGTGTGTAAAAGTAAGGAATACTATGTTTGTATTTTCAGGGGTCTCTGGATGACGAGTCCAGTGATCAGGTGAACATGAAGAAGAGCTATGTGATGAAGCTGGAGAACAGAGTGACGGTGCTGGAGGAGCTGCTCTGTGGGATTCACAGAGAGTTTGCAATAAAAAGCAAAGTGAGTGAGAAGAAGCCAGAGAGAGAGAAGAGCCTTGAATTAAAGGTTACTCTTCCATATGATACGCAAAATATTGACAAAAGAAAATCTCTGCACTCCAGGAATAATGCCTAAAAATGATACGAGAGAGACAATACACACTCTGCCTAGACAGTGTTAAGACATTTTCTGCACCATTTCAGGAGCTTGACCAAGAGAGACAGACTCTCAGCACGCTAAAGGAGAAGTACGAGGACACGATAAAGCAGAACGAGGCGTTAGAAAACGTAAGCATCCTTACAAAGTCAAAATCTGGAATCAATGTGGAAGTAAATGACATTTTGGATGCTGAACTTTCAGGATTTTGAGCTGAGGTTCCAGACTGAAAGAGCGAACATTCTGGAGAAAATGCTCTACATGGTTGCTGGACAGTCTGAGCTAAAAAGCAAGGTGAGTGAGAAACACTTTACATTATATTCATCATTTTAATCATGAAACACAAGATTACAGGTTTAATAGTTATACTGTATATATCACAGTGTCTTTTTAACTTTAACTAACACATATCTGCTGTGTTTTAGGAGGTGGAGCGAGAGCGACAGGAACACAGTGTCATTCCGTCCCAGTACGAAGACACTAAGGTAAGATCTTCTGAATATAAAGCTACAGTATGTGTGCTATTCTGTGTAGAAGAATAGCACACATTACATTGTAGCTTAGAGAGGTAGTTTTAGGGTTTCTTATGAAAGTTGAGGAATATTTTTCTTAGATGTACTTTAGGTTTTGGGTTTCTTAGGGCGTTTCCATGTTAGGAAATCCGATATGAAAGGCAATTGTACCTTAGAACGGAAGTAGATTACTCTTTAGACATGACGTTTCATGAACATTTCTTCTTGTTTAAAAAACCTGCAGTATACTGTAGTTCCCCATGATGCCGCTAGTGTTACCTCAGGTTTAATGGCGGCTCACAAACCGAGTAGGTGCATACTGCCACCTGCTGTAATGGAAAGTACAGTGGAACCTCGGATTACGATCATAATTCGTTCCGGAAGCGGGCTCGTATTCCAAAACACTTGTAAATCAAAGCAAATTTTCCCATAAGAAATAATGGAAACTCAAATTATTCGTTCCACAGCCCAAAAAAATAAATACATAAAAATAATTAACACAAAATATAAAGTAAAAATAAATTTTTTTTTATCTGCACTCTACCTTAAAAAAGAAGTGAAAATAAATCCAGACAGATGTGTTCCATTTATGCGAACAGGTGCTGTGTGTGTGTGTGCGTTTTTTTCTCTCTTGCACTGTGGAGTGTGTGTTATGTGTGTGCACGCACATAATTTGACATCGTGCTTGTTGTGTGTGAGTGAAGCACCCCATCTCTGCTTCTCACACACACACACACACACACACACACACACACACACACACACACACACACACACACACACACACACACACACACAAACACATTAAAGGCGAGAGAGAGAGAGAGAGAGAGTGAGAGAACCGGCAAGGTGTCAAATTACACGCGCACACATACAGTACTGTAACACACACACTCCGCAGCGCAAGTGAAAGAAAAAAACACACACACACACACACACACGAATGTTGATTATACCAGTAAGTGATGAGCACTAAGACCCAGCAGGGGAGACGATTACCCGCAGCGCAAGAGAAAGAAAAAAACCTTGGCTCAGTTGTGATCACGTGACGCTCGGCATCAAATCAAGAAGCGCATGCGTGATACATGATACTCGGTGCTACCAAGACAATGCTCGTTTTCCAAGTCCAAATTTATTAAAAATCTTTGCTCGTCTTGCGGCACGAGCAAGAGGCATTATGTGGTTCAACATACTGGTGATAGACCAAAAGAATCAGTTCTTATCATGTGCGTATGTATTTGTCCTGAAGAAGTGATTAACGTTAGCTTACGGACCTAATGGATGATTAACTGAACACTGCAGGTGTACTATACCAGTCAAAAGTTTGGACACAAGTATGGATTTATTTTCCACATTCTAGAACAACACTGGATTTTTTTTCAAAGCTATAAAATAACACACATAGCACAACAACAGTAGCCATAACAACAACAAGTTATTTCAAGACATGAAGGTCAGATGTTCTGGAATAGTTCTTACAAGAACAGTATTGTGACAAGTGCATTTGCGAAACCCATCAAGGACCATGATGAAACTGTCTCTCATGAAGACCTTCCCTGGGAAGCAAGACCAAAACTGACCTCTGCTGCAGAGGAGACGTTCATTTAGAGTCACCAGCCTCAGAAATTACTCACCAAATAAAAAAAAGCACCTCAGATTAGAGCCGTTATGGAGCTTTACAGAGCAGAACGAGCAGATATACATCTCAATATTAAAACCAGGAGATTACATGTACATTTTGGATGCTTTACAATGTAAGAAGAAAGAAAAATGAGGAAAGACCATGGAATTAGAAAGGGTGTTCAAACTTTTGACTGGTAGTGTTACATAAATGTAGTTTGTCATGTTTTATATGTTTGTTTTTTATTTGCATCATTTTCCCTATTCATATATTTTATGTATCTGCTTTGAACACAACAAAGCAAATATCTTCTAATCCCTCCTGTGGCCTGGAGTCCAATGAGAAGCTGAAGGAAGAGAACTCCAGGCTGCGGGAGCAAGTAGAAACCCTGCAAGCCTCAGTCAAAAAGTTGAAGCAGCAGCTCCAGACTTGCAGGCCATCTAACAAGTTATGGAAGGTAAGTGAGAAAAGCATTCCTTTCATCTGTACGTTTCTCTCATTATGTAAGTATGAATGGAGTGATTTGACATTAAGGAGATGGACATTTCATCAAGGAACTTACAACCAAAATGTCTAACTCAAAAATGCCTTGGGCTATTTAATCTACTGACTTTAATCACAAGTGAAATTGGGAGTCTATCCGAGGCATCTTCATAACCTCAGGGAACTGAAGATAGCTTCCTGAGCATGATGGTGGAAGATCTGACAATCCTGCAGAAAGTATTAGTTCTCAAGGTTGTAATCGCTAACAGTGCCTTTGTATACGGTATCTGTGGCTAAAAGTCCTGTCAGCAGTAAGGCATCCTGAGTGTGAGGCCACTTCTCAGCCAAGGCAGTGGGCTCACTCACAATTTTGTCTAAGAACACAACCATGAATAAAGAACAGTACAACAACATCCTCAGAGAGCAACTTCTCCTGACCATCCAAAAACAGTTTGGTGATGAACAATGCCTTTTCCAGCATGATGGAGCTCCTTACCATAAGGCAAAAGTGATAACTAAGTGTCTTGCGGAACAAAACATTTTTGGGTCCATGGCCGGGAAACCCAGAAGTTGATTGACAGCATGTCAGGGTAAATTGTAGAAGTCTTGAAAAAAAAAGGGACACTATTGCAAATATTGACGCTCTGCATAAACTGAATGTAATTGACAATAAAAACTTTTGATGGTTATGAAATGCTTGTAATTATGCTTCAGTATACCAGAGTAACATCTGACACAAAGATCTAAAAAACACTTATTTTTTTCAAAACTTCTCAAAACTTTTGGCCACGGCTGTAACAAAGTACTAATCATCATCGGTTGTGTCTGATTAACATTGTTCTCCATCCAACTGTCAATTTCATTCACATAGCATAACATGATGGTCGAGAACAAGAACCTGAAGAACGATCTGAAAACACTCCAAGCCTCAGTGAAGGATTTGGAAGAGCTCTGCAAGAACAATGTAGTGACAAAAAACCGGAAAAAGAGAATAAAGGTAAGAAGGAAAAGCCTTAATATGAGTGTAGAAGTACATATGACGAAATTTTAGCCAATTCAGTTTATAATCAGATACTAGATGTTTAAAAGCCTGCAATGAAAAACTTAACCATCAAGTTTGAACTTTTCCCTGTGCGTTTTAGGAGCAGGAGCAGGAGACGGTGCAAGAGCAACAGAGTGACTGCATTATTCTTACAAAGAAAATAATGAGGGACTTGTGAAAAAAAAAATTTTAATTAGAGATTAATTAGAGATTATGAAGTGTGTGTCGAGGGGGATTCTTTACTAAACGTATTAATGCAATGCAAAAAAGAAAGAGATCAAATACTGTAAACCTGGACAGTGAACTTGGCACATGGTGTTTTCTCCAAACATTGAGTTTTCTCCACTGTGGGACACTTTAGGGGAATTATTATGTTTAGTCTACTCTAGGGGTCTTTATTGTGTTCATTAAGGGGGCACCTCAGAGAGCACTTTGTGGTGTTTGCTCATTTGGGGTCACTTTAGCAGGGCATTTATCATGTTTGCTCCATTATAGAGGTATTTTAGAGGGCATTACATTGTGTTTGCTTCACTGTAAAAACATCGAGGAGGCCACATTATTGTCTTTGCCCAAGTTGGGGCCCCTTTGAGGGCACATTCATACTTGCTCTACTGCAAGGCAACTTTGTGGGTACTTTCTCCTGTGTGATCTACTGTTAGAGCACATTGGCAGCACTTAATCATGTTTGCTCTACTATAGAGGCACTATAGAGGGCACTTTATTGTGTTTGGCCATATACGGGCACATTAGAGGGGACTTTATTGTGTTTGTTCCACTATGAGAATGTCTTGGAGGGCTTTTTCTAGTGTTTGCTTCCCAATGGAGGAACTTAAAGAAGGGCACTTTCATACTTGATATACTGCATGGCATCTTAGATGTCAACAGAGGATGTCAATAACATGGTGCTTCATTCTTCCCTTGACTCACATAGACAACCCAGACACTTTTTAAGCTCAGCTTTCAATCCAAGCTAGTCATGAAGCTTAAACAGCTTGGGATCAGAAAATACCAATCTGTAACTGGACCATGGACTTCCTTACAAACGGACCACAGCCTGTTCAACTGAGCATCCTCACCTCCTCCAGTCTTACCCTCAGCACTGGAGTTCCTCAGGGATGCGTATTGTGCCCTCTCTTATACTTCTTTTCACCCATAACTGCATACCTGCCTATGCCTACAACAAGGTTAACAAGATCGCAGATGATACCTTGGTGGTGGGCCTGATCAGAGCTAACAGGGAGGAGATCCAACACCTACGTAGAAGCATGGTGTGAGGACAACAATCTGGAACTCAACACCAAGAAGATGAAAAAGGAGGACATTATGGATTTCAGATGAGCTGGCAACCACACACACACACACCAACAAAGCTGTTAAACATGTACACAGCTTTAAGTTCCTTGGAGTCCACATCTCGAGGACCTCACCTGTTCACTGAACACTGAAGAACGTTAACCTCTACAGTACTGCACTGTCACTTTCAGTTTATACTCTTTTAGATAAATACTGAGAGTCGACTCGCATACTGTATATGGAAGTGTTTATCCTACTGGAAGTATTCTTATTAGTCGCCTTTATGTCTGTGTTTGTGACTAACATCAATTATTAAGTTATATATTGACATAATTTAATTAGTTTCTGTTTCAAATCCTTACCGGGAACTAAATTTACAGCTCAAACTAATCGACTAATTGAGATTTGGCTCTTAGGGTTATTTATTTATTTATTTATTTATTTTTCAAGGGTATGCATATGTGTGTGCTTTTTTCTGACTGATACTAGACACTATCCCCGAATATCCAGTAACATTACAACATCATGTAATTTGTTTTAAGTTGTAGAGAATTAATCGATTCTTTGATTCGATTCTTTTGGTTGAACAATCTGTTTTTCCAGACAAAAAAATCAGAGAACTGCCTGAATTTGTGCAATTTAATACAACATTACATAACATAAAGACACTGTTTAATAAGATTTTTTTTCTCATCGCCATCATAAACAGAATTTAGCTCAGAATTGTGACCAGATTCTCTTTAGTTATGAGTTATAAAGACTCAGAGTCGGATCTTTTGGTTGGACGCTGAGAGTTGCATCGCATGCTAATTTTTCTTTTAAAGACTGATATTAGACAACTAAAATAAATCTTAAGTAACGTTATTTCGATACCAATAAATTTATTAACAAAATGAGGGTTAAAGGCCTTGATCAAGGGCCCAACAGGTCTAAACCTGGAACCTTCCAGCACCTTCACCACTAATCTACCCTTGCCCCCCTTATCAACTGGTGTAACCATAGTTTCTTTCCAGGAAAAAAAAAACATTTATAATTTTTGACTGTTCACACTATAATAAAACATCACATAACCTTCTGACATCAATAAATAAATTGCCACCAGAAACCTGTTACCTCGTCTGTTTACATTTTTTTGTTGTGATAAGTATAGATCGAGTCAAATCTTTTAGTTCAATGCTGAGTCACTTAATTTTTTTTTCAGAAATGTTAATTTTTGTAGTTATTTCTGGTCGATATTTATTTGACAGTCACGATAAATATTGCAGCCCCTTTTAATATGCTTTTGTTTCACATCACAGCCAGAACTGAATTAACCTTAGACATGTGACTGAATGTGATAAGTTGTAGCCCGCGACCCGACTTTGGATAAGCGGTTCCAGTACATCGATCCCGAATGGCAACTACGCTAATTCTCCCCATCTGTTCTGTATTTCTCTACCCATCCCGA
Organism: Channallabes apus; assembly: GCA_030522415.1. Classification (NCBI taxonomy): domain Eukaryota; kingdom Metazoa; phylum Chordata; class Actinopteri; order Siluriformes; family Clariidae; genus Channallabes; species Channallabes apus. The sequence goes on from CM060109.1 coordinate 5,872,664, forward strand.
GGCATCGGGAGATTTTGCCAGCTTCAGTAGACAAAGGCCGACCCTGCGAGGTTCCTGAGGCATCCAGAGAAGGAGCAGCTCCAGCTGGATTCAGCTTTATGATGGTTGGAGCTACACATGCTGCTCCTGTGCTTCCAGTGATCCAGACCTCATCTGCCCTCTGCACCTACTGACTCGTCCCTATGCTGAACTGGTCTTCATGTCAATTTAAATAATTTCTGTCATATTGAATTTTCACCTGCACAACACACAAGATGTTATATCATTTCTATCTGTTATCGCCCAAATGAGGATGGGTTCCCTGTTGAGTCTGGTTCCTCTCAAGGTTTCTTCCTAATGCCATCTCAGGGAGTTTTTCCTTGCCACCGTCGCCGTCACCCTTGGCTTGCTCATCAGAGACATTTCATTCATTCGTCTCATGTTATTGCTCCTGAGAATTTGCTGAAATTACTTTACTTTAAAATTCTCCAAGGGAAAAAAAAGTCACTTTTTTTTTTTTTACTTTTTTTTTTTTTCAAAAAGTCAGGTAGGTAAAAATAAGTTTTTTTTTATTTCATGTTAAAGTAATCAATGGAGAGGTGTGATGAAGCCCTGAGTTACTGTTACCACCTCAATGTTGATTACAACAGCACATCATGAAGCGTTTTATTCATCTTGCGCAATAATATTATTTATATAACTATATTAAAGATTAATCATTTTTATTAAGACATTTTTATCTGGTTATAGATTTGCTTAATTTCACTTAGCAGCCTCTCAATACAACAACAAAACACACACAACTTGTCATGAAACCACAAAGCATAAACTCCTCTGTCCTGAAAATGCCATAAGGCCTACAGCTTTATAAAGCACTGACACTGGAGACTCCTTCCAGAATTGTGACATACACAGAAAAACTTCAACAAATATCATAGTATCATACTGTAGTACCGTAGAAACAATAGCAAGCACATTAATTTAATCCTGCACTATTGTCAGAGCTGCTGTTATAGAGAATTATCAACACTTTATGACCAATCAGAATTCATTAGCACTGTAGTGTAAACCACATTGTGTAAACAGTGACGTCATACACATCATAATTTCAAGTTGTCAGTTAAAGCTAGTCCTAGTGAAGATAAAGTTTTTTTTACAGATGTATTATTTATACTGTATGTACTATAGTATGTTGCAGTGATATAATTGGCCAGCAGGGGGAGGTAGTGATCAATAGCTGTACTACATGTGTAATAGGCTAGTGACCATGTAAGTGAAGGATGTTCATAATGCATACAGTATACATCATTTTAATAACTATGTATGTAATCTTGTGTTAATGTGTCATGGATAAAGATGATATCTTTCTCTTTGTGTTTCTACAGCACCCAGAGTCCTGAGTGTTAATTATTCAGAGAACAAACTCCAATTTAAAGATAAATATATTGTAGTGAATATTGATGAAAACCAGTAAGGTGACATTTTTTTTCCCTTTGGAAATAAACTGCAGAGACTGATATAATAACTGGAATGTGAGAGATTACGACACTGAATATAATCTCTCTAAGTCCTTATAATATAAATGCACTTGTTTGTGCTTTTTTTTGCATTGCGGTTGAGCTCATTAGAGACATTCCTGTGATTTATGCAGAACTTTTGCTGTGGTTTAAAGATCACTGTGTGGTTGCTGAACACAAGTGTGAACAAATCATTAATAACAACTTTAGTTTCATCTCTCAATCACAAATATACTTGTGTCTTTTGTCATGAGATAACGTTAAAAAACCTGAATCTTTCATTTTAATAAATTCAATAATAAGTTTTTCTTCAATTTCTAGCTCTTATAAAAGGACAAGAACTTGAAAATGAAATTTTGGATGATGTGACGAGATGGAGTTCCTCTTCATACCCAGAATTGTTTAATTATAATAATAGTTATTATTTGTTTATAAAAGTTGTGTAATCCTTATTAACATCTCACTTGATACTAAAGGGCGTAATCTAAAAGACAAGCATGTTTAATTCAAATGAGAATTTTAGTAAGACGGTTTAAAATATATAACACGATGAGAAAAAGTTTGAGAACCCCTGCGTTGACCGACGTGTTCGTATCTGTTTAGAGTTACATTAACGTTGTGGAATGTCAGTGAAACTAGTTAGCTCCTGTTCTTAACTACAACCTCTCTTTACCTCTCTTTCATACTTTCACAAAAACAGGACACAGCATGTAAACACCTCTGTCTGGGAAGTTACAGCTTTCAATCCGACTGTTATCGAGTGCTGGGACTGGAGACTCCTTCCAGAATTTCACTGATACTGCACCGTGTGTTTGTGTTTATGTATATGTGATGTCATGTCATGTTAGTTTCATTCTGTGTAAAAGCACACTGAGACAAACAACAAGACCACTGAGTCACACTGCAGGTCTGAACCTGAGAAGAGAGGAAACGACAAACCACGTCATCTAATTAAAGCCTGTAACATGGAGTTAATGAAGGAAGTGTGATGCATCCTGCATGTTTATAATCTACAGCAATTGAAAAATTGCTTTACAATACAGATAATAAATGATCTGAGTATTTCTATTTATTTATTGTCTAACTGTGTATTATAAAACTTGAGTGTTATACAATTGAGTTTAAATTTTGGACACACTTTAGTAAATGTTTAGTGTGTGTGTGTGGTTTTGGACACACTTGTAATGTTTATTATGTGTGTGTGTGTGTGTGTGTACTGTACTTGTATGCTCTTGATTTTGGACACACTTTAGTAAATGTTTACTGTAGAAGGTTGTGTGTGTGTGTGTGTGTGTGAGAGAGAGAGAGAGAGAGAGAGAGAGAGAGACGTTGCCATGGGTGAACGCGCCACGGCGCGCGAGACTCCCCTGCTCGAGCTGTGTGCTCAGTGCTGTGCGAGCGCCTTCATGACCGTCTCGCGCGCCGGTTTAACGGTATTTTAACAGATTTTTGCGCACCGGAGCGGATTTATTTCCTCTAAATCACTATTTTGGTAAGTCTTTTATTGTTTAATCAATACGATTATCCTTAAGATGTTCTTAAATATGCGTAAACAAAACAATTCCCGTAAAAAAAATCTGTTATTATTTATATAGATAGAGTATCCGCTGTTTAGTTCGCTCCAAACTAAAGTTAAAACCCAGCCAAATGTATAACTAGTCAGTGTAAATCCTTGTTATGGATAAAATTAAACTATTTTACCATCATTTAGACAAATCTACGCTTGAGAATTTAAGTTTTAAACCTTTGGAAAACGACTAGTCACGGTCCTAAATCGCGCACTGGTGCACTAAATAGGGTGCCAGAAAAGTCCCGCGCGCGCGTTACTTTGGCTACTGCAGGTGGCCTTTTAAGGAAGTGGTGCGCGGTTTGGGATGAAACCCTAACGCTTTCTGTTCTACTATTTCCAGCATACTCTAATAAACAGAGCTGCCTTAATAAGAATCAATATTAAAAGAAATCTTTTTTTTATTGTTTTAAAAAAAACCTAATTAATAAAATTGCATTTAATTAGGATGGATTTTGTTAGTTTAGAAATCATTAACTTATTTTAAAGCAGCAATTACACTTTATTAAGGTGCTTAGAAAACATTAAGAACTACATTCAGAATAAAGAAACATGCAGTCATATACAGTGTAAAGCTATTTAAACCTGCTTTATTGAACAAACAAATAAACAAAATGACAGATTAAGTGAGGCTTTAACATTATATAGAATGCATAAACAATACTAACAGTGTCGTGAACAATTATTCGCTCCCTTCATGAATTATTGGTATTGTTTTTTTTGTGATAATTTCTATCACTTAAATGATTCTGGAATCCTACCTGGCTCTATGTAGCATTTTTTATTCACTCTAGTAATTTTGAATGCAATATTACAATTTGTTTGATGATCTGAAACTTTTAAGTGTGAAAAATATGCAAAAAAATAAAACCCACACAAAAAAGTATGTTGGGGGTGGCAATACTTATGCAAGACATGTTGCCAGCAAAAAATTATGAAGTGTCTATGACAGGAATACTCATGTCCTTGTCCGACATGTTGTGATTTACAATGCAATACTTTGTACAGTAATTAATTCAGACTAGCCTTCATTATTTTATTTACAAAACATTCCTTGGTATAGAATTATATAATTTAACTTGTTATATTATGTTTAAAATAAATCTTTTATTTGATAAGTTCAAGAATAACTTTCATAAGGTTAATCATCTGTGTTCTTATTTCTAGCCCAGGACCTTGAAAAACCGATATCCACTGGCCTTATTGTATAAATCGTTGAAACAGTTTGGTCCAGAATGCCACCAGCCCTCAAGAAGACATCAGAGAAAGACAGTCTAATTCACATTTCATCCCCACTTTTAACCCGAGACACGGATTTCAGTAAAGAACTGGATCCTGAGATTAAACTCACGGATGCCAGGTCTTGGTTGAATCTCTCCTCCTTGTCTTTTCTAGACTCCTGTGGCATGAAAGGTTCTCTAGACCTACCAGATTTTCCCCTCGATCACAACTCAGCATTTTATAAAATTGACCTCCAGTCAAGTTTGGAATCTTTGCTCGGCTGTGCTTCCATGGACGAAAGTGGTGCAGGTTTTCCGTTGCTCCAGGACGACTCCAGGTTTGAAGAACAACCAGTGATGGAAGAGCAGTCTAGAAATGTCTCAAAAGAACGTCAGGCAAACTTAAGGCAAACTTTGTCACCTCTGCAGTATACTAAAAGAGAAAGCAAACTTCTTTCTTCGGGAAGATCAAACAGAATCATAAACAAGAGCCAGAGCCATGCTTTAACACCAGACTGGCACTCGGGATCTCACGTTTCAGCGCAGGAGGAAGTGAACGCTCGGAGAATGCGACTCGCTTCTCAACAACGTGCATTAGCAACTCGTATCGATCAAGCGAAACTGAGGCTTCACGCACTGCTGGGTGAAAATACTGTGCAGGTCTTCAATGAGCAGTTAGAAGTGATGAGAAGGAAACTCTCAATAATAATGTCCACTAAACCCAAAACCGAACCTGGATCACTCAGTCCTGCAGAAAACAAATCGGCTAATGTTTCAGGGGTTCATGAAGAACCTGAGAGTCTTCACAATTACTCTACACAGCACAAAGTTTTAAAGTTACGTGGTTCAGGAGTGGAGCAGAGAAGCTGTGACCTCGGTGCTTCTTCTAAACACTCATTGATAGAGAAAAGCTCTGAGAGTGTGCAGTTTATGAAAGATGTGCAGATTTTAACGTGGCATGGACAGTCAGTACTTCATGTGGCACAACAGGCTGTGGACTCAGATGCTACAGAAAGCAGCTCAGATGATGAATGTGAAGAAGAGACTCGAGGAAATAGATCCAGCTCTGGGTGAGTGTGACACAGAGGTATATCATATAGCTATCTTCTACTGTAGTGCTGACCTAAATTTTCATACTCTTTCAAGTTTTATGCATCTTATGTTTCACACTTCATCTCAAAATGGATTAAAACCTTGCAAATGGGATATTGTAGTCTTTAGATGCTTTATTATAAGACACATATATAGACACATATATGGTCAATTGACCTACCAATGGTCCTCAAGATCATGTCAATATCCTAAAGTGGCCATCGTCAAGAAAACAAATCAGTGGCTGCAAAATGACTCTGTGTCCTAGGGTGGCCCAGAGATGGTCCAGACCTGAACCTAGTAAAGCATCTGTGGGGAGATCTGAAAATGTGCCCATACGACCGGGTTTATCTTTTGCCAGAAAGAATTGAAGACACTTCCAAAAGAATGTCTGGCCAAGTTTATAGCATCATTCACAAACAGACTTGAGGCTGCCAAAGGTCCTTTAACCAAGTCCTAAATTAATAAAACACTCCAGTTTCACTTTGTCATTGTGAAGTGTCGATGAGAAAAATGATAAAGGATTTTAATTTGTGAAGTTTCCTGGCTTTGTTTGTCCTGTTTAGAGCTTCTTCCATTTGCGCTATGGATGTCTTCAGCTTCTTCAGGTAACCCTGATCTATTTTGGTCGCTGCATTGACTGATGGCCTACTTACCTGATCACTGACTTTTCTCAGACCTGCCATTGTGCCATAATGATGCCCCAAAGAATGTTTAAAGTTTGAGATCTATTTAAAAAAAAAAACAGCCTTCCTGTATTCTCGTCCAGAACTTCCTGGACCTGTTTTAATACTTTCTTCTTCCTTGTTTTTTAACAGTGTTTGGAATCCAGTAAGTTTGCATTACCGCCAGCTGTAGTAATGCAATCTCGCTCGATCTTCCCGACCTTTTCCAGTCTAGTCTACTTTTTAAAAATGAATAAACAAAAAACGTTAAATGCTTCCTTCCTTCCCTGATCTTGTCTTGTCTTGTTCTGTGTCTTAAACTCTTCGTCTGCTTTTATCCACACACTCTATCTTGTCTACATTTTCCACTTAGTATCACCTCTGCACCTTTGGTTGGAGTCCTTGGTTGTATCAATGCCACCTATTGATCTCACTCTCCCTCAACTTCCATTTCTTTCTGGGAGAGGTTGAATACTTGTTTAATACCCTGTATACAGTATGCAAGAGCTTCAGAGAACTCAAGAGTCTTGCATCAGTGATGGTCCTGATAAATCACAGTGGTGGATTTCCTGTAGTGTCAGAGCCTTAGTCATGTCCACAGATTCTTATAATTAGGAACTGTCATTCGTGTCAAGGCTGGTACTTGTCCAGGAGCACGTACATATCAGTCTCCTGCGGATCAGAGGAGGAGGAAAGAGCTTTTAAGACTGAAACGCAATAAGACCTCGTGGACAGTTAGGAGAAAGAAAAAGCTTATTTTGCCCTGAGCTGGGATTCAACTGTCTGGAAATGTCAATGTAATGGCTTTAAGATCTCAGCAGGACAGATGTAGTCGAAATCTCCTTTTATTATTTTTAGTGGGTGAGGGTACAACTCGGCCTTAGATAGCTTTTACAGTATCGAAGTCTTTAAGTACAAATCAGGCCAGTTCTGTAAATTCCTATAGAGGCAAGAGCCGTGCAATTTAATCAACTATGTAATTAATTCAGTTTTTAATTCAGAATCGATTCACACATTTTAAGGTTAACTTATAAAAGTGAAATGTTCTTTAGCACAAAATGCAACCCGCTTCCCTCTTCTGCAAATCCTCGCATTTTGAAATAGTATTGTTTCTTCATCTTTTGAGTTTATGGGCTGTTGGTACAACAGCGCCACCTCCTGTACTGAAGAATTGTGTAGTGTGAATATTTCGGATGCATCAGAATCTTTTGTTTCAGACAGCATACAAGTCAGACACGTCACAGAACATTCGATTTGTTTTGCTTGCATTGAAGTTGAAGGTAGGTCTATCAATGGTCTTGCCCCAGAGGACAAATAAGCGATGCACAATACTGCAAAAGTGGAAAAGGATGATGAGGATGCCTTTTTCGGTCATGGAGACGATGGGTTCTTTCACCGTGAAGATTGTTGGTTCGAGACACCCAAGTTTCGTCATGGGTATTGATCCTCGACATGAAGGACCAGCCATACACGGCACGCTGGCGGAGCTCTTGGAAGACTTCTTCCTTCTGCCTGGGGACAAAGTGGCCAGCAACACGGCGCCTGTTCAAATCACACGTGAGAATCGCTTGAACTGTTCCGTGTGAAGTTTTGATACATTGAATGGTTATGACATTTTCAGCAGGTTGAGCTCGTTGGCGGTCTTCCTGATCTCTCGTCGTCTTCCAGTGATCCTCTTCCACAAATTCTCATATAATGTTTATTCGTGGCATTTATTTTGCAGGGGTTTGTCATGTAATACAAAAATGTTTACTCTAAATAAATCCGTGGCAGGGAGGCATTTTAGCGCATGACAGTGTGCCTTAGTTTTTTTTTATACTTAAAGTCATTTGAAATACCTTTTTTTAGTTTTTGCATCAGAGAAAAGGCATTAAAATAATAATGTATGACACTGTAATGCACTTAATTCATCTCAGTCAACTTTAAGCTCTTCCTTGTATTGTGAATAATGACCATGTTTATTTTTGAAAAAATGCTGTATGCATTTAAAAAGTAAAAGTGGATTTTTCTAAAAAGAAAACCAATTAATCTTTATTTCTCTTATATACTTTACATTGCTGCTTAATTAAGCAAAAGAACATTTTATCCGATTACTCGATTAATCGATTCCATTTTTGGTAGAATACTCGATTACTAAAATATTCGATAGCTACAGCCCTAGATACTACAGTACCATCGCTAACAATCACACTGAAATGAAAGCATATTATCATCTGAGTCACGTATAACACACAGGATAATTCACCTTCACACAACCTCTGGAAGAAAACGATGCAGCTATGAGATAGGATGAAAAACAGCATCACATTAACCCTAGGAATATTGAACATGCTGAGACAAACATGTGAAGATTTAGATCTTCAATTCCAGGCTAAAGTTGAAGTTGAAAAAAAAAAACATAAATAAAGCTGAACAGAAAAAGGTTAATCTTGCGAGCACATCTTGGTGAAGATTACTTGCAGGTTTGGATGGAATGCAGGAAGAGGAAGGTGTGTGTGTGTGTGTGTGTGTGTGTGTGGAGACCAGGAAGTACACAGGATATCTTTTGTAATACCGCAGACTGAGCTTCTCCATAAAGACAGAGAGAGAAAGGAATGGCAGAAGCCCGTCACATAATGAGCTCCGGGAATGAAAAAGTGTGTAGGAGTGTCTGTTTTTTTCCGAAGCTAAACCATGATCTTGTGGGTAAATTGTTACAGCCTTCACCTCATGCTGTGGCTGAAAGTCCTTGCGAAGTCCTGCAACGTCCTGACTTGGGCATGCTTAGACATTGTCTCTGTGGCACTTTTGTCTTTTCGTCTTAAAGCCACAGGTTTATATTAACACACTCATTCTAATGCATTTCTCCTCTATAGTAACGACTCGTTCTCCACTGACGCTCCACATGATCTAACACTGTTAAACAAAGAGCTACAGTCTGTGGTGTAGCAGTGCTTCGAGAAGTGGCTATAAATATAAATTTACCCTGCTTTTTCTTTTTTAAGTGGCCTGTCTAGCAAAGGGAAGAAATGCCATGTGCTATAAACAGTGACCTGTAAGACAGCGACTCTTACAGATTTATTATGGATAACACTTACAGAATTATGGACGGAATCCATAATTAGTTCATAATTAATAAATGCAAAATATAAAGTAAAAATAAAACAAATTAACTTTTGAAAAGAACCGTGTCTGGTGTGAGGGAGACGAGACCCGCACTGCCACATCCTTTTAAACCTTTTTCCTCACAAGGGCCGTTGTTGCAGTACAGTTACTAAAGAAAAGTCACTACACCTTGACACAAAATTAAAAAAAAAAAATGTATGTTGTGATCAGGTGACGCTCGGCAGACATACAGTAAAGTATATACAGTGGTGTGAAAAACTATTTGCCCCCTTCCTGATTTCTTATTCTTTTGCATGTTTGTCACACTTAAATGTTTCTGCTCATCAAAAACCGTTAACTATTAGTCAAAGATAACATAATTGAACACAAAATGCAGTTTTTAAATGAAGGTTTACGTTATTAAGGGAGAAAAAAATCTCCAAATGCACATGGCCCTGTGTGAAAAAGTGATTGCCCCCCTTGTTAAAAAATAACTTAACTGTGGTTTATCACACCTGAGTTCAATTTCTGTAGTCACCCCCAGGCCTGATTACTGCCACACCTGTTTCAATCAAGAAATCACTTAAATAGGAGCTACCTGACACAGAGAAGTAGACCAAAAGCACCTCAAAAGCTAGACATCATGCCAAGATCCAAAGAAATTCAGGAACAAATGAGAATCAAAAGTAATTGAGATCTATCAGTCTGGTAAAGGTTATAAAGCCATTTCTAAAGCTTTGCGACTCCAGCGAACCACAGTGAGAGCCATTATCCACAAATGGCAAAAACATGGAACAGTGGTGAACCTTCCCAGGAGTGGCCGGCCGACCAAAATTACCCCAAGAGCGCAGAGACGACTCATCCGAGAGGCCACAAAACATCTGGCCACAAAAGACCAGGACAACATCTAAAGAACTGCAGGCCTCACTTGCCTCAATTAAGGTCAGTGTTCACGACTCCACCATAAGAAAGAGACTGGGCAAGAGTTTCTTCACTCCCTTATTCGTCTCTAGATGTTCAATTGAATCCTTAGTTGACAATAACTTTATACTCTACCCCACGGTAATCTATTTTTTTCATTAATAATGGCTACCAGGAGTGTTAAAGTCGTGAAAAAAGACGACACTGCGACCCCTCTAACAGTCGAGGCTATCTCAGCGCTGTTAGAGAAACACCGTGATGCGTTAGCGGCTGAGTTAAAATCCTCGCTTAGTTTGCTAGAAAGTAAACTGGACCAAATTCAGGCCCAGGTAGAGGACCATGGACAGCGCTTACCGTCATTAGAACTCGCTACAGATGACCTGAGCCAGCGTGTGACGGAGTTGGAGAGTATCTGCTCCGGACTTCGGGAAAGTAACACCAAATTAACGGCCAAAGTCGTAGACCTAGAAGGCCGGAGCAGGAGACAAAACCTGCGTGTCCTGGGTCTTCCGGAAGGTACTGAAGGTGGACTCCCTACCGAGTTCTTCTCCAAGTTTCTGTGCGAGGTGTTTGGGAGTGAAACGCTGCCATCACCGCCGGACATTGACCGAGCCCACCGAATACCTGCATCTAAACCCGCTTCAGGACAGAAACCTCGGCCCGTCATTCTCCGTGTACACCGGCACCAGGTTAAAGACCTTCTGATTCGGGAGGCTCGGCGAAGAGGGAAGCTGGAATACCGCGGTCAGCAGCTTCGCATAGTGGAAGACTACGCTCCCGAAGTTTTAAACCAGCGAGCCGAGGTTAGAGGAGTAATGACGGAGTTATAGAGCCGTGGACTTCGGCCTTCTCTGCTGTATCCAGCGCGGCTCCGGATCACTCTCTCTACCGGACAGAAGAAGTGGCTCCGCTCGGTAGAAGAGGCGCAGAAACACATAGACAGTCTGCCGAAAACTACGTAGTGCACTGTATTATTATTATTATTATTTTAATACGCAATACTACAGTTCTCAGGAAAGTACCATTTTTAACCTAAAATCTGGCCATGTTTACGTCTTTCCCGGTAAGAGTGTTGTGTTAAACCTGTGAAGGGGTTATTATTATTATTCTATTACTATTTTTTCTATTTCTAATCACGTGTGATTTACATGTTTGTGTGTTCAGAGTTACAATGTGAAGTGGAGGGAGGGGTGGTGGTGTGTTTCTCTCTCATTGAGAGATTTCAGTATTGGAGTGTTGAAATGTTTTATTTATATATTTAATTATTAGTTTCTGTAAGTTGTGTCGGAGCAGAAGATGGGGTGGTTAGCAGCAGGAGGATTTGTTGGGTGGAAAATGGAAGGATGGAAGAGCTTGCTGCTGTGTTTGTTAGCAGCTATCTTTGTTTGTTGGGGGGTAGTGGGGTGTGTGGGGGAGGGGTGTGGGGGGCAGGTGTGTGGGGGGGAGGGGTGTGTGGGGGAGGGGTGGGGGATCTCCAAAGCCAGTATTGTGTTAGTTCTTTGTACACTGTGTATTTTTAACACGTTGTTCTGTGTTTTACACTTTAAGGCTGACGTTAGGCATCTCAGTATTATTCATGTTTATCTACCTGCATTTTCTCTCAGGTAGAATTAATAGTTCTTTAAACTTTGTGAGCTGGAATGTTAAGGGTTTAAACCATCCGGTGAAGAGAAGGAAGGTGCTCTCACACCTTAAACAACTTAACACTGCAGTCGCATTTTTACAAGAAACTCACATTCGCAGTTCTGATAATCCTCGCCTTATGTCTCGTTGGGGTGGGGGAGGGGGGGGCAGCACTACCACTCGACCTTTTCAGGCCAAAGCTAGGGGTGTCTCAATTCTCATTAACCCAAACATCTCTTTTGAGCATCATAATGTTATTACGGATATACAAGGTCGTTATATCATTGTTTCAGGGAACTTATTTAATACTAATGTAGTGTTGGCTAATTTATATGCCCCTAATTATGACGATGTCTCCTTCTTTGAACATTTTTTCTCTCTTCTACCTGATCTGAGCTCATACTCTCTCATATTAGGGGGAGACTTTAACTGCTGTTTAGATCCATCACTTGACAGGTCATCTCCCAATCCTATACCTCTGAGTAAATCCGCCACGTTACTTCAGTCCTATTTCTGCAGCTTTGGTATCTCTGACTTATGGCGCTTCCTTAATCCAAAAAAGAGAGAATACTCCTTTTTCTCACATGTTCATCATACTTTCTCCAGAATTGATTATTTCTTTATAGATAATCAACTGATCCCAATGGTTACTTCTTGTGCTTATCAGAGCATTGTGATATCAGATCATGCTCCAGTTGTTATGTCTATAAAACTCCCCGATCTCCCTCAAATTAATAAACATTGGCGCTTTAATTCATCGTTACTGATGGAGGACGATTTTGTAAAATTTATGGAAGACCAGATAGTTTTTTTCCTCACCACAAATGAAACACCTGAAGTGTCACGTTTAGTTATTTGGGATGCTCTGAAAGCCTACCTCAGGGGACAGATAATTTCATACACTGCAAATATGAAAAGGAAGGCATATAAAGAACGAAAAGATTTGACCAACCAAATTAAAGAAATTGATCAGCAGTATGCTCTATTTAAAAACCCCGATCTCTATAAAAAACGCGTAGAAGTGCAAACTAAGTTTGAACTTATTTCAACGCATGTAATTGAACGGCAATTATTAAAGAGTAGGAGCCAATTTTACATTCATGGTGACAAATCTGGGAAACTTTTAGCTAATCAGTTGAAAGGATTTAGAGCACAGCAACAAATTACAAAAATTCGGATGGAGGATGGTACCATCACTACGGACCATTCTAAAATTAATGATGCATTCAGGAATTTTTATTCTCGATTATATACTTCTGAGTTTCCAAAGGACCATAGTTCAGTTGAAAATTTCTTGACTCAACTAGAAATCCCAACACTGTCCCCTGATTCTAGATTAAGGTTAGAAGAGCCCATATCACAAGAGGAAATCAGTTCAGCTATCTCATCATTGCAGTCTGGTAAGTCCCCGGGTCCTGACAGGTTCCCTGCAGAGTTTTTTAAATCATTCTCCTCATACCTTGCACCACAACTAGCTTTGGTTCTATCTGAATCTTTTAAGCAAGGTAAGATGCCTGCGTCATTTAATGAGGCTCGCATCACCCTCATAGCAAAGAAGGATAAGGACCCAACAGAGTGCTCTTCATATAGACCAATCTCTCTTCTTAATGTGGATGTTAAAATCCTTGCTAAAGTCTTGGCTCGTAGATTAGAGAATGTTCTACCCTCAATTATATCTGAGGACCAGACCGGTTTTGTTAAAAATCGTTACTCTTACTTTAACATTCGACGCCTTATGGATATCTTGTACACACCATCAGAGGAGACCCCTGGGTGTGTCCTTTCTTTGGATGCTGAAAAGGCTTTTGATCGTGTGGAATGGGAGTATTTATTCAGGGCTCTAGAAAAATTCAATTTTGGTCCAAGTTTTATCACTTGGGTTAAATTATTATATTCAAGCCCCACTGCCTCAGTTCTGACAAATGCTCAACAGTCTCAACCATTCAGTCTTCAGCGGGGAACTCGTCAGGGGTGTCCCCTTAGCCCACTGCTCTTTAACCTCGCCATTGAGCCACTAGCAATTGCATTCCGAAGCTGTAGAAATATATCTGGGATTTGGAGGCAGGGAGAAGAACATAAAGTTTCCCTTTATGCAGATGATCTTCTACTTTTTTTATCGAATCCAGTCTCCTCTCTGCCACCTGTGCTGTCATTGCTCAGGGAATTTAGCTACTTTTCAGGATATAGATTACATTTGCACAAAAGTGAACTTTTTCTGCTAGATAATACAGCAGTAACAACTGGTATGCACAATTTTCCATTCAACATAGTGAAAAATCAGTTTACTGTACCTATCTTGTTATTACAATCACAAGGAAACATAAACACCTTTTTAAAGAAAATTTTATTAGGTTGTTGAACCAAACAAGAAAGGACTTGGGACGATGGTCACCACTGTCCATGTCCCTGGTGGGCCGCATTAATGCAATTAAAATGAGTATTCTCCCTAAATTTTTATATCTCTTTCAGTCTGTACCTGTTTTTATTCCCAAATCTTACTTTGGCGCTTTAGACTCAATTATATCTTCTTACCTTTGGAAAGGTAAACATCCACGATTGAATAAGTCCCTACTTCAAAGATCTAAAAGAGACGGTGGCATGGCTCTACCTAATTTTCAGCTCTACTACTGGGCAGCAAACATTCGTTCTGTCATCTTTTGGGCTTATTTTCATAACCAACCTAATCGGCCTGCCTGGGTGGAAATGGAGATAAAGTCTATCAAAAATCTCTCTGTCTCTGCACTCCTTGGATCTGCTCTCCCCATCCCCTCAATTAAATTAATCAATAACTCAGTAGTGGTGCATACCTTGAGAGTATGGGCTCAGTTCAGAAAGCACAGCGGTCTTCTGGGCTTTTCTCTGTCCAGTCCTATCGTCTCTAACCATCTCTTCCAGCCTTCTTTACATGATTCAGTGTTTCAGGAATGGTACAATAAGGGCATCAAGCTTTGCAAAGACCTGTTTGTTGACCATAAGTTTGCATCATTTGAACAGCTTTCCGAAAGGTTTAACTTACCCAATTCTCATTTTTTCAGATATCTGCAAGTAAGACACTTCAGTCGCTCTTTAATACCAAATTTCCCTGAGGCTCCTGCTGCAAACATTCTAGATAATCTCCTCTGTTTGTCTCCGCTGCGTAAAGGCCTAATATCCACTATTTATGGTGGATTGATGGCTTCGAGTCACACCCCTCTGTGTAAAATTAAAACTGCTTGGGAGAACGATTTAAATTTGTCACTATCAGATGATACTTGGAATTCAATTCTTAAACTTATCAACTCGACCTCCTTATGTGCCCGCCACTCTTTATTACAGTTTAAGGTTGTACACAGGGCTCATTTCTCCAAACTTAAACTCTCCCGTTTCTACCCAGACATTGATCCTTGCTGTAATAAATGTAAAAGCGGAGAGGCGTCTCTTATTCATATGTACTGGACATGCCCGAATTTGGAGAAATTCTGGAGGGATGTTTTTAAGACCCTGTCCTACGTATTGAAATGCAATCTTGAACCAGACCCTCTGATTGCTCTTTTTGGTGTCACTGGAGAGGAAGATAAGAGTCTAACTCCAGCTAAAAAGCGATTGTTATCTTTTGCGACACTCCTGGCCAGGCGTTCTCTTTTATTCAAGTGGAAGGATGCCACGTCACCCACTCACGCCCAGTGGCTCAGAGATATCATGTCCTGTCTGTCCCTGGAGAAGATTCACTACACAATTCGTTACTCAGACTTGAAATTTCAACAGGTGTGGGGCCCTTCCTTCGCTTTTTTCATATACATTTATAGTTTGATTCCTGTCTTATTTAATTACTTGTTTGTTTGCTTTCTTTCCCCTTTTTATTCCTTTTTATTATTTTTTTTGCACGTAGAACCAAAAAACTTCCAGCTCCATATTCTTTTTTCTTTTTTGGTTTCTCTCAATGCCTGGCGTTTAGCCTTTCATATGCTTGTAAAACTGGCTTGGAGTCGGGGAGGGACGGGGTGGGTGCTATAGGGTTTATAAGGGGATTATAAAACCTGCATTAAAACATTGCATGTTTACCCTGTTTTATCCCTGTTAAAATCAATAAAAATATTGTTGGAAAAGAAAGAGACTGGGCAAAAACGGCCTGCATGGCAGATTTCCAAGGCGCAAACCACTTTTAAGCAAAAAGAACATTAAGGCTCGTCTCAATTTTGCTAAAAAAACATCTCAATGATTGCCAAGACTTTTGGGAAAATACCTTGTGGACCGACGAGACAAAAGTTGAACTTTTTGGAAGGTGCGTGTCCCGTTACATCTGGCGTAAAAGTAACAGTATTTCAGAAAAAGAACATCATACCAACAGTAAAATATGGTGGTGGTAGTGTGATGGTCTGGGGTTGTTTTGCTGCTTCAGGACCTGGAAGGCTTGCTGTGATAGATGGAACCATGAATTCTACTGTCTACCAAAAAATCCGGAAGGAGAATGTCCGGCCATCTGTTCGTCAACTCAAGCTGAAGCGATCTTGGGTGCTGCAGCAGGACAATGACCCAAAACACACCAGCAAATCCACCTCTGAATGGCTGAAGAAAAACAAAATGAAGACTTTGGAGTGGCCTAGTCAAAGTCCTGACCTGAATCCCATTGAGATGTTGTGGCATGACCTTAAAAAGGCGGTTCATGCTAGAAAACCCTCAAATAAAGCTGAATTACAACAATTCTGCAAAGATGAGTGGGCCAAAATTCCTCCAGAGCGCTGTAAAAGACTCGTTACAAGTTATCGCAAACGCTTGATTGCAGTTATTGCTGTTAAGGGTGGCCCAACCAGTTATTAGGTTCAGGGGGCAATTACTTTTTCACACAGGGCCATGTAGGTTTGGATTTTTTTTCTTCCTAAATAATAAAATCCCTCATTTAAAAACTGCATTTTGTGTTTACTTGTGTTATCTTTGACTAATAGTTAAATGTGTTTGATGATCAGAAACATTTTGTGTGACAAACATGCAAAAGAATAAGAAATCAGGAGGGGGGCAAATAGTTTTTCACACCACTGTACATCTCGTCTTGCAAAACACTCGCAGGCGCAAAGGTTACTCGCAATCCAAGGTTTCACTGTAGTTGTCTAGACATCACAGTTTGTCAAAGTTTGCTGACATTCTACGTTTAACGTTGGCCATTTTTTCTGCTTCCAACACAGCGAGAACTCAATGTTCTCTTGCTGCCCACCCTTGACAGGTGCCAATGTAACAAGATAATCAGCGCAATTCACTTCCCCTGTCAGTGGCTTTAATGTCACGGCTGACCGGCGTACGAGATAACAGAACTAACTTAATCGTTGAAATCATGATTCAGAACATCAAATGGTTAAATTTATGAGGTGGGTTTTTTAACTGTTCTGACATTTATACTGACAATCAGTATATCTCCGCTTCATTACACTACCCTGGTGGTATCGTACAGTGGGAGCCACGTCAAACAGCCGCCTGGAGCATGATGGATCCATGACGGAATCATGAGGGCACCATGCACGCTCCGTGCACGGAATGTGATCCCCCGCGATGACGCAGTTAACGATGCCCGCCCCATAAACGCCCCCATGTATATGTATATATATATGATTTTCATACTTATTTTATTCCTCTCTGTCGTGAGGTTGATGAGACATTATATGATCATCTAAGGCAACAACTTCTAATTGCTTTTCTAACACCTGTGACATCACGGCATGACTGAGAGCAGTGTGTACGCCCAGAAAAACGGGGATCTGTCCCGAGAACAGTTTCTTATTCATGGAAAAGTCTGAACAGTCATTTGTGCCATGTCCTTGTGTTCAGCTTCTGTTTTACACGTGTTCACAATTTAACGTGGTTTAGGTGGTTGTGGGGAAAAAAGGCCCCACCCAGGTTCAGTGTTCATACAGTACGTTTGACAGAAATAACAAGGAAAAAACCATGACATACTGTAGGACTATCCCATAAAGGAGCTGTGTGTGTGTGTGTGTGTCTTTAGGCAATAACCTTGTGTCTCAGCAGGAGGAATCCTGCTACTCCTCTGAGTATGTGTGTGTGTGTGTGTGTGTGTGTTTGTTTTCATTGCTGCTCCACTGCACTCTAAATATTCGTGGAATTTTCCTATTAGCTAGTCGGACTAAAGAGAGACTTTGCTTGTTATATATTTACTGAGCAGGAAGAAAAGGGTCACAGGGTTCAGACAGAGTTAAGCCCATAATATTCTGCCTTTGAGGAGCGAGATTGCTCAGCTTATCATCTCTAATTTTGTTTATCAAAAGTTCACCAATGTGCACACATTCCACTGACAGTTCAAGTTTTTTTTTTTTTCATCACAAACGTGTCTGTACCACATTGATACCAAATTGATATCTTGTTAGAGTATGCACAAATTTAAGCAAGTTTAATATATTGAGTATTATCAATAATTAAAGCGAATACCGAACTATAGTAGAGGTTGTATCGTTATGCATTGTATTGTGTCACAAGTCACGAGTCATTGGTTGCTATTTCTTTCATGTGACACGAGTGTCTTTTCATTTACATTTAACCATTTAGCAGACGCTCTTATCCAGAGGGACTTTCTGCTTTAAAGTCTCCATCATTAAATATATATTCTTACGCTGGTTGATTGGGTTAATAACTAGACGTAACATCAGTCAAACACTGTTTGTAAGGATTGATTTATTTATTTATTGTGAGTAGTGCGGGGTTAACCTGAAATCCCGAAAATAGGTCTTTAGTCGTCGCTTAAAGGTTGCCAGTTCTCTACAGTTCCTTCCACCAGGTGACTGACAGGAGTTTGGTTTTAAGTTTAAGATTAAGTTTCAGCTGATGAGAATCCATCCAGAAAAAGTTGTCTGCCTGTCTGGCATCATTATCAACCCTTTTCTGTATTTCAGTAATTCTGTTATCTTGTCCTGTTTGTGAAGTCTTGCTGAGAATTTTGTGTAGTCGTTAAACAGTATTTCTCTGCATATTGGTCCTGATTTTCTGACTCAGGCTTGTATGGTCATTTCATTATCAGTTTTGTTACAGTAACACTAGCATTTTGAAAAGTGATGTTGATGTCTTCAGTATCATTTATTTTATTTGCTTTAATGATATGTTGGTAAACATTAATTTCTTGCATAGTATAAGTTTGATTTGCAGCAATAGGATTATTCTCGTCATCTAATTTTATTTGAAGTCGTTGTGCAAGTGGAGTAAAAAAGCTGTGCTCTCATTCACTCCCAAATCAGTATATCTTCACTCAGCTGACAAGTCTGACACCCTGCATTGTGTGAATGCACATAAGCCTCAACTGGCTTCAGTTAGCGCTTGAACTTCTTGAACCCGGTTTGATCCGTAATGCTAAATCAAGCAAGACTGATACCAATACAAATAAGCCTTACTTTTATTAGCCGGCTTTGTGGAAAACCTCCCAGGTCTCCTCAGGACACTGGAAATTAACTAGTCATGTTGATTATAGTGCACTCCTGTAACTCTCTCTCTCTCTCTCTCTCTCTCAGCTGTCTGGGATGTGAGTGGAGGTTTCAGAATGATAGATCAAAGCTTGCGAGTCAGTGGACTTGGCTGAAGCTCAGGCTATCTGAACTGGATTTACAGATTCAGCAAGTTTCAAAACTTCATCAGCACCTTCACACCAACAAGGTAAAGAGCTAACACATCTCCACTCCCAATTCTGTGTATCAAATAGGAAGAATTACAGATTTAATATTATGTCATAGGTAGATTGTCGATTTGATATAATTTGAATCATTGCGATCTTCGATTTAATAGAAGTTAATAGCACTAATGCGCGTCTGATTTATTTACTGGTTCTGAAGTATTAAAAATGACTAAACTAAACTAATCTTTTTTATGCCAATTTTCAGTGGGTGGCATATTTTTATTAAACTCAAATATAGTAGAGGAAGAAGAAGCGATAATCTCATAAAATGAGAGTATTCTGCAAAACATGCAAGCTCTTTGTATTTTCTGCAAAGGAAAAATACAAAATTGAAATGTTTCTCACTGGAAATGTTTGCTTTTATATAAATTCTTTTTAATGTTAATTGTACCTCAGTTGTGAAGAATTGAACTTGCTTGCTAGCTACCCTGTGCTATTCCCTCCAAAATGCCACCATGCTATCCTTTGCTTTCTTCCGTAGACAGGTGTTGTTTTGGCTGAGGCTCAGCCTTTGACCGACCTACAGATCCAACAGACTCTTCTGACAGAGACGGCCGATTTGATGTTAACGGCGCGTCACCCGCACGATCTCAACTCCGAGCTCGACACGGAGCCCAGCAGCCCCACTCGACTCCTCCGAAACATCGAGAGACAGGTGAGGTCATTGATTTAGGGTTTATGATAAAAAAAAAAAAAAAAAAACAGATTAAAATATTCAAATATTCTGTTTAAAGGAGAAGTGTAAGAAGTGTCCTTGTGAATTTGTGGGTGTGGCTTATTTACCCAGTAGTCAACCATCTTGTGTAATGAATTTATTAATAGTGGAGCTAAACCTTAAAATTACACATGACACATGGACAAGTAATACATTCATTAAAAAAATTTACATACTGTACTGGCCAAGTGTGCTGCCCAGTTTTTATATTTTGTTTGTCTGTAAATCTAATTGATGGGGCTAAAACTCATATAGAACATAAGTTAATATTATATAACCAATTAGTTTGGTCGTTAAGTGCTTTTAATACAAACTGTGTCATGTTTGTGACCTCAGCGTAAGGATGTGGAGTCATTAGCAATAAGCTGAGATTTTCTTCTTACATTCACAAAATTGCGTTATAGCAAGTGGAATATTTTTTTTTCTGGTCAAACCTATGTATAAGTTCTTAAAATAAGTTAACAAAATAAAAACAAGATTATTAAGATTTACTATTAAGATTATTGTAAGTGAAAATTTCTTCTTCTGTTGGCAGATCATTTTGCTTCTTTCAAGAAATAAATTAGTAAAACTAGCAAAATGATCTAGCAATAAAACAAGATTTTTATTTTCCATTTAAATTTGAGTTTGATTGGACATAAGCTTAATAAACTTTTAATTGCTTTATTATAATTAAGAAAGAGTAGATTAAATTTAACTAAATGTATATTCAAGATATTTTTACTTGCTAAGATACCTTTTTTTTTTTTATTTACTATTTTGCAAGTAAAATTAGTATTTTATTTGACTGGAGCCAGTGTGTTTATTTTCCCTCAGCGTCTTAGATTAGCTGGGTGACATTAACTGTATCTTACGATACATTAAGTCATGTTCATATGAAAGATAAACAGTGGAAGCAGGTTTAGATATGACTATGTATTCACACATTAAAAAAACATGAAATCCCTCAGCAAATAACAGGTGCTGTGTGAAAGGCAGGTGATCATTAATAAATGAAAACTTAAAGACGAGCGAGCAGTGTGTAGACAGATGGCCTGATACATTAATGTATGTTTGTGTAATGCACTGTAAAATACAGTTTTGAGTTATTACTTCTGAAAGTCATTCCAAAAAGTTATTCCAGTGACATACTGTACATATGTGGAAAGAATGACTGTTTCGTAGGTGTGTGAAGTGTTCTTAAGTGTTCTTAAGTCATCTTGACTTGATTTTCTGTCATGGCCAAGGGGAGAAAGTATTATTTATTATTATGAAATGCAGGCAGTGTACTGTATGTTCAGCTTAGTCTGCATGACGGCTTACTGGTTGGTACTGTCGCCTCGTACCTTCAGGGTCGGGGGTTTGAATATCACCTCTAGTCTGTGTTTGTTTGTTTTTGTGGGTTTCCTCCTGAGGACATGGGGTGTAGGAAATATGTCTAAACTACTGTATATGAATGTGTGTGTGTGTGTGTGTGTGTGTGTGTGTGTGTGTGTGTGTGTGTGCACCCAAATTTTATACAGTATATATTGGGTGGTTGGATAGATGGATGGATGGATGGATGGATGTATGTATGTATGTATGGATGGATAAATGGATGGATGGATGGATGGATGGAATGGATGGATGGATAGATAAATGGATGGATGGATGGATGGATAAATGGATTAATGGCTAAATAGATGGATGGATGATAAAAGAATGGATAAATAAGGGGATGGGATGGATGCATAAATAGATGGATGGGTGAGTGGATGGATGGATGGATGGATAAATGGATTAATGGCTAATCCATGGATGGATGGGTGGATGGATGGATAAATGGATAAATGGATGGATGTATGAATTGGTGGATGGTATAGATGGATGGATGATTGATGAATAAATATATGGATGGATGGGTGGATGGATAAATAGATGCATGGATGATAAATGAATGGATAAATTCATAGGGGGATGGGATGCATAAATAGATGGATGGGTGAGTGGATGGATGGATGGATGGATGAATGGATGGATGGATGAATGGGTGGATGGTATAGATGGATAAATGGATGAATGGATGGATGATTGATGAATAAATGGATGGATGGATGGATGATTGATGAATAAATGGATGGATGGATAAATAGATGGATGGATGATAAATGAATGGATAAATTCATAGGGGGATGGGATGGATGCATAAATAGATGGATGGGTGAGTGGATGGATGGATTAATGGGATAGATGAATAAATAGATGCTTGGATGGATGGATGGATGGATAAATAGATGAATGGAAATCAAATAAAAGACTAAACAGTTTTGTTTGTGTTTTCTATGAGAGAGATGGACGATAAACGTAAATTCTTTTTAATGTTTGATTCATTTCATCGGCCTCCCATGCTGCGAATACTCTTTACACTCATGTCTGCACCTGTGTTTTATTACCAGAGATGTTATAAATGATAAAAGAAATAGTTTTATTGGTAGCTTTTTTTGTTTTCCCCTGAACCTTGTGCCGTGATGTGTTTGTGTGGCGTGTGTTTGTGTGCAGAGCGCCCAGCTGAGTCGGATAGTCAACAGTCTGATGGCTCCACTGAGTGACTCGCCCTTACACTGTCCTGTAGCTAAAGGAGACAGCAGCTGCTGGAGAGGCTCAAGAAAAAGGCTCTTTAACAGGTCAGGACTACATACTGTACTGCTCTCTTTATGTCTCAGCATGGTGCAGGTTTCACACACAGGTTTTAAAGGATCTTTAAGTCAGGGACCGGTGAGGGCCGTTCCAGAAGCTTCAGCTGGATTTGGGCTTCCTGAAGAGTACTGGGAGGGTTTAAAGGTGTTTGACAGCAAATTCAGAGAATTGTGGCAGCTTTGAGAAAACCCCTTTTTTTTTTTTTTTTTTTAAAGAAGCTGTTAAAATATTTGTGTACTGTTTGTCACAAGGGTGCTAAACAGCACAAATGATGTTTTTTTTTTATGTCAGTGGGCATTTTGTATACTTTTTTGGATAAACCTGCCTGCAGTTGTGTTTGCCACCAGGTACATTTTTAGTTTTTTAGTATTAATAATAGTTTTAGTTGAGTTTTTATTGTGTGTTAAAAAAATTAAAAACAAGGAAATTCAAGGGAAAATGTGTAGTTTTGTTGCACAGAGAACCTTTTTAATGACAGTTTGTCAAAGAGGCAGCAAAATGGGCTCGGAGCTCCAGGGTCGAGGGGTCGATTCCCACCTCAAGTCTTTGTGCATGAAGTTTGCATGTTTTCCACGTGCTTGATGTGTTTTTCCTCCGCGTACTCATTTTTATCTTCCACAGATTAGGCTAATTGGCATTTCCAAATTTCCTGTGTCTGAGTGTGTGTGCTTGTGTTCTGAGATGGACCGGCACCCTGTCCAGTGTTCCCCACCTCGTACCCCGAGTCCTCTGCTCCAGGCTTCTTGCAAGCTTGTAAAAGATAAGCAGGGTATGAATGAGTTTGGTAAAACATCATGAGACAATGCAGGAAAAAAAACTTTATTTTATAGCATCATCAGCCTCCTGCTCAACAGATTATTATTATTATTATTATTATTATTATTATTATTATTATTATTATTATCATACGGCGGTTTTGCTTTCCGTCCAGCATACACACAGTTCTTCTATGAGTTTCTTATTTGGGAGTGCCTTGACTTTCATAGTTCCCTTTTAATTTATTAATGACATCATGGGCATTTTTCACTTCTTCAGTCAGCTGCTTCAGATTAGCTCATGTTATTTGAATGTTCAAGCTTCTACCACTAAGTTCTGTCTCCTCCATTTCAGATTTTTTAATTATTAAATACTAACTCAAACATAGAACAAATACTGCTACTGTTAATAATAATAATAATAATAATAAATATTAAATAAGGAATAAGTAAATGTCAGCTGTCATATTGTCTTCCGGTGTTTAGACTCCTGAGAGAAGTCATGAAGGTGTGTGTCACAGTTTCGTCCATGACGGGTACGCTCCCAAACATATCGCTCCATTTCGCTCACACTGGAGAAACCGAAACTAACGAGGTCATTCATCACTGCGGGCACCCCACTGACAGGAATGTGAGGGGGCGAGGCTGCAGGATGCCACACAGCTGGTGGCATATCTTCATTTAAGGCCTCTGATTCTCTGTGGCCAGATAAGAGGCAGTGAGAGGGCCGGTTCAGGGGCTCAGACCGATAGACAGACACTTTATGGAAATTCAGCAGCAATTGAGGGACAGTAACACAAAGACAGGTTCTCGATGTGATTGGACACTGTATCTGGTGCAAGGCATGCTGGGAGTGCTTTGTATTCTTTTTCGTGCTTCAGCACTGAGGGGTGTTTTTCACCACTGGAATTGGCCCCTTTGGCCTCCAAGATGAACTTGCTGCCAGTGCACTTGAGAGTGCTCCTTCAGTTTCATGGCCACCTTCTCGGCCTGCCGCTGCCACATCACACCAGCCATGCGCTGGACTCGGCTCCTGACACACACACTGTCACACTTCCTCCATTCTCCTCACTTCATTTCTATTTCCCCTCTTCCTAATTCTCTATCTCACTGTTCATTTTTACTTTATTATTAAATTACACAACAGTTAGTGCTGACCGAGTAATCAGACTGAATGAAAGGGAATTCCATGTGTGCTGATAATAGACGGTAACAGCACTGAGACATTTTCCTATAGGTATCAAACTGGTATTACAGGAGTTCTCATAACTGCCTGCTGAAAAAAACACATTCAAAACCAGTCACAGAAGCACTTTCAGCAAGAGCACACATGAGAGAACGTTATGTCTTATTTAAAAAAGTTTATATTAATAATAATAATACCCTATTGGTTGTTCTGAATTGTCTCTGAACCGCATTCCTTTATTTATGGCTACAAAGCTAACAAGCTCCTAACACAAGGCTGAATTCCACATCGCTTTTCAACTTCTGATCAAAGGCACTACTTGGTGTGTGGAACAAGGGATGTACTCCGTACATAGCGCACTAGCTTTACATTTAACGCAAGTGAGGATTCGAACCCGGAAGTTAACAGAACTGATATACACCAGAAGTGGAATAAGTGGAAATATAAAGAGAAACTTACAGGATTGTCCACCATGGTTTATTCTCCTCACCTTTAGGCTACACAGTACCGGTAAGAATTAAAAACTTTAAAACTTTCACCCCTGTTAATTAAACTATGTCGTGGTCAATTAGTTCGATCAGGAGTGGAACGATATGTGTTGGTGGAGCAAAATAACTGGTTAAACAAATAAACATATCATAAGTTGGTCATGGACACGAGTGTGCAGCTCTTGTGATATTCATCACACCAGCACTCCCTCACATGTGATATCGCTTAATTATATAAACACGAGTTTTGATAGAGACCTCACCTCGTGTCTGTGTGTCTGTGATGCTTCCCGAGTCAAACTCTTCCAGTGTGATATTCAGATAAGGAATTCCTCGAGTTCAGTGAACTAAATGTTCTCCTGTCTCGCCATAGCTGAATATAAACATGTGGTCTAAACACAGGAAGTGTGGCAGCTGTAGCTCAGCTGAAGATCTGGGACAGTAGAGGAAACACGTAGACAGCGTTTAACTGTTTTATAAGTGAACTAATCAGCAACAGGTTGGTGTGATGAAACCTGATCCAAAGCGGCGAAGATGATGATTTTCCAACAGCACGTCCGAGGCCTTTTATTCTTTAGAGTGCAGTGATGTGCCAATGATGTAGATTGTATCTTAACATAGGATAAAATGTTTTCTTATTCTTTGGAAGTTAATAAGACAAAAAACATGTTTTGTGATGAAATAGAAACTGGAGGCTGTTCCTTTAAGACTATATATTTTTTAATTCATTCAATAACGATGCATGTTTTATTCCCTTTTTTTTAATTAGTAATTAAAATTTAGCAGATTTGTGATTTATCTCCCTTTTTCTCATATAGCACTGAGACAGATGTGATTCTGCACACCGGCTCCACGAGTAGAAGGAAGGCAGGAGAGAAGAAGAGGAGGCGTGTGTGTTGCCGAGGTCAGCTCCCGTCTCAGGTAGACGGCATTCCTGGGTGTGCACGGACACGCCCTTTGCTGACCTATCACAAACCCCGCCTCTTCGCTATGGACCAATCGGCCGTCACACAGCAGGTCAAGCAGATGTTCTCTCACTGTGTGTGTTTGTAATTTTAAAGCTTAGTGAAATGCATTTCTATTAATAATCTAAATCTTAGCGTTAATACAGAGAATGTAGAACCTTGAGGAAGTGTTATAATGTTAATGTGAAATCTTACATACAGTTTGTTTAACGTTCAATTTTGAATCAATAATCACAGGGCTCAGTTCGGAAGTATTTATAAGACCGCACATTAATTAATATTGGAAACAAGACTCATAATATCACTACAAAAATGTCCAATAACCATGTCCTCATTTTCATAAAGCAGGCTAACACCAACAGATATACTACATACTAAATAACTGTCCTGTCGTCATATCTACGATAAATGTAGATGAGGAATAACAAAGGTGACAGAAGTGATTTGATTGTTTCTTCTGCCCTGCTGTACTTTTTGTACTTGACCACCCTGAGCCAAGATTATTTGAACAGCTTCTCCAGCTTAAATTTGGAGTTCAGTTCACTTTAAATTCCTAATTTCAGCTGTGTTGTAGCTGTGCACATACAGTATCAGAAGAAGTCTCCTCTGTAGAAGCAGAGTGCTGGACATAACAGATTTATTGACCAATAGTTTATTATTGGCATAAATTCTGACTTGTTTATATCAGACAATTATGTCCCTGTAAAAGGCAAAATAGGAACATGATACTTCTATCCATGAGTCCAAATCCTTACCACTAGACTGTTTAAACGGGCCCCAGTCAGTGCAGTCATACTGTACTGTAGCACTCCATTACTGTAGATAGAAGACAGATCCTTCAATCTAGTTCTTTAAAATAGCAATAATTATAGGCACAAAGCTTACATCGTGTAAACTGCATGTCTAATAATCTAAACAAATGTTTACAAAGTAATTTCAAACCATTTTTTAAATATGTTTTAGCATAAAGCTATACTTTGTTGTTTCTGATGTTTCCTCTCTCTCTCTCTCTCTCTCTCTCTCTTTTTCAATAGGGAGCAGATCCCTCATCCTACCGGTGCTCGAGCTCTGTTTCTTGTGATCAGACGAGTGTGTGTTCAGGCCCAGATTACTCCAACAGCACTAACAGTACAGCCATCACGATTAATAGTTTTCTGTGTGTGTGTGTGTGTGAGAGAGAGAGAGAGTTTGATTTATGCTTAAATTACATCTTGGAGTAGTTGTGTTGTTAACTTGTTTTACAAGATTTATTTACGTACACTACCGTTCAAAAGTTTTAGGACACTTTCTAACTCCATGATGGTTCCTGATGTTTATTTCTTTCTACATTGTAAAGTTTTGCTGAAGGCGTCCAAAAACTGCATGAATCTCCTTTGAACAGTTGATATTGAGATGTTTCTGCTACTTCTGCTCTGTAAAGACTTCATAACGCCTCTAATCTGAGCTGCTGTTAATTGGTCATTTTTCAGGCTGATAACTCTAAATGAACTTCTCGTCTGCAGCAGAGGGAGGTTTTGGTCTCGTCCTCCTGGGACGGCCTTCATGAGAGCCAGTTTCATTATGGTGCTGGACGGATTTTGCAAATGCACTTGACACAATACTGTTCTTGCAGGAACTATTACAGAAAGGCCGACCTCTGTGTCTTACAATAACAACTAACTGTTGTTTTTCTTGTTGTTACGTAATTACCTAATTCCATATGTGTTATTTTATAGTTTTGAAATCCACAGTATTGTTGTAGAATGTAGAAAATAAATCACTAAACAAAAACTAAGAAATTTGCAAGTGATCTAAAACTTTTGAACAGTAGTGTATATTTAGCTATCACTGTATGACAAAATAACATTTCCTTAAAATAAGCAACAACATAAAAATAAAACTGGTTGATTCCTGCAGATTCTCTTTATAGTAAGGCTTGTTGCACTTGAGCATAACGCTGATAAAGGCACATATTAAAGTGGTCTTGTACAGGCGTAGAGTAACTGTGGAGTGTAGAGTAGATGGAAATTCACAGGCACTCGAGCTTCCATGTGGTCACGTGACAATCATCAGACACTGGAGCCGAATCAGAAACCATCAGCCTGACATTGTAAGGACGGCACTTTAAGTAGATGATGAGACCAGACAGACCCAAAAGCAATGAAGCCACTCGACCGAGACGGAAAAAACGCCTCCAAGATGATTACATTTACATTTAGCCATTAATCCGATGGCGTAGTATGTGCAGAACCAAATGTGCAAATGATGTGAAAATTCAATGATAGCATGACTAATAGGGATCCAGTAGGTCAAAGATTATATACTAAAGGGGAAATAATTAGAGTAAAAATGAACAAAGTCAGAATGAGGACCTGGGAGACTGATTAATGAATAAATCTTGCTGTAGGGAACATTATCCTAGTTAACAAGAAAAGACTATTTAAAAGCAAACACTGTAACGGCCCGGTATTGCTAATGTGTGGAGCATAAACCCGTTTTGTTGAGGTCAGAAATGAACACACCTGTTTGAACACTAATAATCCTCTGGGGGGGTGAAATTTTCCGTACACTTTGAGCCAAAAAATGTGCTTATGCAACTAAGAAACTATGCTGTAGTGCAGAGAGAAAAGCAAAACAGCATTTTTCTGCCTTTACGCAGAGCTCCTGTCTCCCTTCTAATAACCCAGATGTGTGGATGTGCACTATTATTATTATTATTATTATTATTATTGCCATCGTATTTCAACAGAAACCAGTACAATACTACAGAATTCATTATTTTATCAGTAACTGTTAATACCAGGGTTTCTTGAACTTATGTTTCAATGTAGTAATTAGCTTTATACATACTTACTGTAACCTTTGGACATACCATACTACTGCATGTTACAGAATATTACAACCACTACTTTTACAACAGAACTTTCTGCTCGTGTTTCTATTGAGTCTTTGCTATTTTCGTCCTGTTCCACAGAGAGCTCAGTGCCCCAGAGCGTCCATATGGCTTTTTTCAAACAGGACTGGCTCCAACCGTCTCGATCCGGCAGTCTGCTCACACCCGGACTCAACCCTGCAGGCAAACACACTCCCTCCATATTCAGTAAGAAACAACTGAAAATTAAGCAAACTACAGAACATTTAGTCTTTAATTCAATTTAAAGACGATTCTCTCCCCTAAAAGTAGCTAGTCAGTTCGGACACGACTTTGACATTAGCAGTGTCACAAATCAACAATGCGTAGAATCCTAGTGTACTGTAGACTCCTGGTGCGTATTTTGGAGCAAAAACAGTTCATCATCAGGTAGCAAACTGGTTATCAGGTGTTGTTTCTCAGTAAAACTTTATTCCCTTACTGTTTGTGACTGAATCGAACTTTCGCTGAGAGAGAACACGCATTTCTAAAAAAAAAAAAAAAAGAGCGATCAGTACAAATCCATGCTTCTGTTATGTTTCCCTTTAAGCCAGGGTAAATTTCCTGTGACAGGCAACCGGACAAATAAAAACTGGGGGAGAAAATTCTATTCTGGTATTCTATAGCTACCAAATACAGGTATTGTAGTACCCGCCTTACGAACAAGTTCAGTTCCGGGAGCACATTTGTAAGTCGGATTTGTTCCTAAGTCAGACAAAGTGAGTCTTATACGCCTTTGACACGAATATTCTTCATCTTTCATCTTCTATACCGCTTAATCCTGTGTTCAGGGTCGCGGGGGACCTGGAGCCTATCCCAGGAGACTTCGGGCAATAGGCGGGGTACACCCTGGACAGGGTGCCAATCCATTGACACGAATATACAGTACAAAATAAAGCATACCGATCCACTTGACTATTTCTTTCCCCACACTGCCATCATGTGGCCACAAACCGTTATCGCTCTTAAGGAAATTAATCTCACAGTGAAATGTAACAGTGTTGTCTCTGCGCCTCTAAATCGTGAGGGGAATCCTGGACGCCATTTTGTCTCAGAGCTGTTTTCCACTGTATTGGACTGTGAAGTCTGTTGTGTTGAGGATTTTCTGACATTAGGATTATTCACCGTCAGGACAGATTTACAGGACAGACATTTTCTATCATCGTGCTATCGGTCTGATTCATTGAAACCGGTGAGGCCGACTCATTTCTCCCGCACACACACACACACGAAATACCGGACTTTAGGCATTTTATACATTCACTTACACGATGAAAATATTGTATATAACTGTAAATATTGGTATGTGGTGCGCCGCAGTGTTTATTTTTTGTTAAACACATACTGTAGGCTACATGATAGAACTGGAATCGAAACCACACGTTCGTATCTGCGGAAAATCGTAACTCAAATGTTGAGAAACTTCAGAAAATTCACTGAGTTACTTCTGGTAAATAATGTAGTTGTATTATTGTAACTGTAACTCTAAGGGGACTTTATGTGCATAACTTTTGTTATAAAAGGCTGGATTATGCTTGTTTGTATCTATGCAAATGTGTACACATAATCATTTAGGTGTACAGTAGCATCCGATCGCACGGAGCGTCACATCTTCAAAATTACAGCTACGCTTCATATAGCGAAATAGTAATGTAGTGGAAATAGTAGGGGTGCAACAGATTATTTTTTTTTATCCAATGTTTAAATAAAACCTTAAAATAAAATACACAACACTCAATTTTTACATTAATGTTTTACATTAAATATGAGCCGCGATGACTCATATTCAACTTTTTTCTGATCATGTGGGGATGCTTTTTTCATTCACTACTGTAAATTAGTTAATAGTTAAGTAATACTCATTGACCTGCTTTTTATAACATTGGCCTGAAAACATGTGTCTCGGGGAGATAATGAGCAATCAGGTTAATTTCAGTGAAAGTACGTACTGTACATGTATACAGTAATAATTAAATACAGTATGAGCTCTAGTACTGATATTATTTGGGATCGTTTTCATCAAAGCAGGTGGGGTTTCAGCACTGCATCAGATGGGATTTCATCAGTGTGACCTGGCAACCCTGTTAAGCTCAGAGCATGTACTAGAGCAAAAGTATGAGCGAATATAATTTATGTTCATGCAATAAACAAGAGTTTTTTGCTCAGGAATGAAAAGGCCCGAATATACCATACGCATCAGTAAATCTCAATTTTGCGCTACAATGGTTTTACAGTCGAATCCCAGGGAGAGATCTGCATAGCTCACGGATCAACTATGTTCTGTTACAGCAGTAGTAAGTACAGCTACAGTAGCATGATGAGACACTGCATCTGCAAATAAATAGACTAGACTAGACTAGTGTACAGTACTATTGTGTCTCAAATTACATCCTTATGTATTGTTTCCTATTACAGCAAGCGCTTGAGATAAAAAAAAAATCTTCCTAAAGATCTGTTTTATGGGTGGTTTTGTGTTTTCTTTTTAGATTATTTAACACTTTTGAATGTAATCATGAAGACATCAGGAAGTTTGAAACAGAACCCAAGCTCAGCGTGCATGTAAAAGACTTGGAATCCAGAATACAGGGACGTTAGGGATGTTTTAGCTGTAAATCTACGAGATAACCAATGCAATGTGTGAAAAAATGCAGCAAACTTCATATATTGTGCATTAAGAATGACAGAACAGTGTGTACATTCCAGGGGTCAACAAGGACTAATTATTATCCCTTTTAAAATCATGAGTGAAGCAAGAACAGAAATTATAATGAATACACATTCATCATATCGATATTGATGTTCTCTCAGTGTATAGAATTTATCAGGATTTATTTATACGCCATAGAGTAGGATAAGTGCGACTCTTAAAGCGTGTTAAGGTCAAGATGATCCAAGTGTTTAGTTAATGCTGGGTTTTCAGATGCGAGTTGATTTCACAGCTGTTCTATTTGGACAGGCACCAAGAAAGCACTTGTTTCTCTCTCTCTTTCTCTCTTTCCTTCTCTGTCTCAGTTAAACACACACACACACACACACACACACACTTACTGAGTCATTCACCCACTCTGATCATTAATCAGTAATCACTGCCTGAGAAATATCCTTGATGTTTGGCATCAAGTGGCACCTACTGTACTGTATCCATTTTAGTCAATAGTCAATAAACATCAGCCTTTTTAAGTTCTTTAAAGAGAAGAACATTTTCATTAATGATATCCGTAATGTATATAAACTTTTAAAAATTTAAAATCAATCCTGTTTCTTTCCTTTTATATTAAAACACAGCTTTGGATCCTCCAAAAGCGGACACTCCTCCATCCTGTGGAGGAAAAGATCCAACTTTCCGTAAACGTTACACGAACATGTAGTATACACTGTAGTATACTGTAACACACATTAGAACAAGTGCAATAAAACAGACCTGCTGCTCGTCCAGAACTGTTGTCAGAGCTGCTGTTATACAGTAAGTATGGAGTAACACAGTCCAGACTGTTCATGACGCACACATGGAGGGAATCATTTTCTTATAACAGCAGCTCTGGAGTGTGTTATTCTGCTTATATGACAGTGATTTGCTCACAATTACAATGTTTAATATACAGCATCAACGTGTGGAACAAAGGACATCTAACCAGTTTAGAGCTGGATATAATGTTGAGAAACATCCAAAAGACAAATGAGTTCCTGTTCTCACTTACGTACAGTATGTTATACAGCAGTTATGATAAACAGTCCTATCCTTACCACTCTCTCTCTCTCTCTCTCTCTCTCTCTCTTCATGTCAGTGTTAAAGTCTATAAATGTCTCCTAACAAAAAAAAAGTCTCACTTTGTTAAAAAAAAAAAACGTTTCAAAAATAGATTTAGTATTTGTTGTGTGTTATTTCAGTGGCGCATCCCTGTGTATGAGCTGTTACTATAGAAACGATAACTGTAGATCAGATTCACCGATCATTCATTGCTGCTGTGGTATTTAAGGAATAAATCAAATAAAATATTTTTTGGGTGGTATAGAGGTTATAATACCAGGGTCAGGTTCGATTCCCGCCTCAGGGTCTGTGTGCGTAGAGTTTGCACGTCATGCTTGGTGAGATTCCTCCGATTTCTTCCCACAGTCCAAAGACATGCAGATTTGGCTAATTGCCGCTGACCAATTGCTTGTAGTTGGTGAGTAAGGTGTGTGTGCTTGTGCATCCCTCAGATGGATTGCTACCCCGATTCATGCCCCGAGTTCCTTGTGAACATAAACAGGATGAGCGAGTGAGGTATAGAGAATGAGTGAGAGAGGGAGAATGAAACGAAATTGGATAATTCAGCATTACAGAATAATATTGAATTAATCTAAGAGCAATTTTGGACGACAGGAAAATATACATTTTGCTATCAATCGAACTCGTTTATAAATGTGTAAAGATAAAATGTTGTCCTGTTACAGATTGCACTCATGAGCTTCAGGCTGGACAGATGAACAGCAGAGCAACACCGTCTCAGAAGACGCCCGCGCAAACCTGCAGACGGACAGGGATGAGACGACACCAGCGGAGGACAGACATCGGTACGACTCGCTCCGTGTAACACCGTGCATCAGATCAGTCACTGGTTACACACCAAAGCGGTTTAATGTCGGCCAAACATGGTGTCGCTGCTTAAAAGTGTCTCCCCTAGGTGAAAAAATGACATTTTAACATCATTGGTCATAACACTTAACGCTTCTCATCTCCCGATCCATGCTTTGTTTTTTATCAGTAAAAAGAAACACATTTGCTAAATCCATGCTCTTTTATGTTTTAGTGTTTGTAATTTCTGTTAATTAAAATCTTTAAAATATCAGTCAGATGAAACTTGGCCAATTTAGATTATACATAAAAGGACATAAAGCTGAATCTTAATCTTATTCTAAGATGCAAAAGTGTTAAAATGTTGCAACAGGAATTTAACATGGACATAGAGATTTTTTTTTGCGTTTTAAACTTTTACCAAAAAACTATTCAAGCAACCATTTTTACAGGTCATAGTCTTCTAGAAGCTTATACTTATTTTAATACAAAAATGTTAATACTAAAAGCGAGACAGTATACAGTAATGCTAAAAAAAAGGCCATTTTTGGGGCAGATATAAAATCATCTCTTCAAAACGGCTGTTTAGTCATTTGAAGATTTAAGGAAAGCAAGAGCGGTCACTTCAAAATTAGCGTCTTTGGCACACCCATTTTCTCTATTATATGTATAATGTAATAAAATATGAATTCAGCACCTATACTGTGTTTTGGCTGCTTGTAAAATGGATTTAACTGTAAAGCAACTGTATCTATGATTCCATCTGTAGACGTTGGTGTGTCCCGGGTCAGCATGTTTTCTCCAAGTACTGAGGACAGTACAGATGACGTACTCACACCCCAGGTCACGAACCTACACCGGAGAAAGTCACGGGTACACCACACACTTGTTAAACCTGGTGATGGTTTATACTCATGCTTTACACTAGTGTCAGGGGATTCAGGTAAATCCTGCACGGTTTGTTCCTCACAGTTTCCATCGCGCTGGAGAAACAGTGAAAGCGTCTACAACATAAACAACATAGTCGTCCCGGTGTCTCTGGCTGCCCCTGGATCAGTGGAGAAGCTGCAGTTTAAGGACATTCCCACACCCAGGTATCATCATGTTATACAATATTATACAGTATTGACAAATTAGCAGAAGAAACATAACGTGTGTTGGTAAGCGGTCAGGCCAAAACCGGAACTGCTTCAGTAGTTCTATGAGCTACAGTACTTCTACTGTATTTGTGAACGTGTTACATCGGTTCATTTAGAACTACCCTGCAAGAAATACATTTATTGTTATAATAATATATAATTGTTTATTATTTTTTTGTGGTCTGAGGGTGTACCTGTACTCACAGAAGATCATAAGCAGACGTATTTGTATATCTGAATTCAGAGCGATATTCTAAGGCAGGTGAAAGTTTCTTAAAGAGAATCATTACTGGTGACGAGACACGGATTCATCACTCCGAGTCTGAGAGTAAACGACAGAGTCTGGAATGGAAACATCCTCAATTAGACGGAGAAAAAGTTCAAATGTTAACCATCAGCTGGAAAATTCATCAACGCTTACAGTTTTCTGGGATTCTCGGGGGCCAGAAGTATTGGAACATCACCAGGAAAAAGATTGAACAATTAACAGCGCTCGTTTACAGTGAGATGCTTGTTGAAGAGATTAAGACTAAACTTATTATTATTTTAGCTAGTCAAAGCGCTTTATTTAAAATCTACTACAAACCGGATTCCAAAAAAGTTGGGATACTAAACAAATTGTGAATAAAAACTGAATGCAATGATGTGGAGATGGCAAATGTCAATATTTTATTCAGAATAGAACATAAATCACGGAACAAAAGTTTAAACTGAGAAAATGTATAATTTTAAGGGAAAAATATGGTGAATCAAAATGTCACGGTGTCAACAAATCCCAAAAAAGTTGGGACGAGGCCATTTTCACCACTGTGTGGCATCTCCCCTTCTTCTTACAACACTCAACAGACGTCTGGGGACCGAGGAGACCAGTTTCTCAAGTTTAGAAATAGGAATGCTCTCCCATTCTTGTCTAATACAGGCCTCTAACTGTTCAATCGTCTCGGGCCTTCTTTGTCGCACCTTCCTCTTTATGATGCGCCAAATGTTCTCTATAGGGGAAAGATCTGGACTGCAGACTGGCCATTTCAGTACCCGGATCCTTCTCCTACGCAGCCATGATGTTGTGATTGATGCAGAATGTGGTCTGACATTATCTTGTTGAAAAATGCAGGGTCTTCCCTGAAAGAGATGACGTCTGGATGGGAGCACATGTTGTTCTAGGACCTGAATATATTTTTCTGCATTGATGGTGCCTTTCCAGACATGCAAGCTGCCCATGCCACACGCACTCATGCAACCCCATACCATCAGAGATGCAGGCTTCTGAACTGAGCGTTGATAACAACTTGGGTTGTCCTTGTCCTCTTTGGTCCGGATGACATGGCGTCCCACATTTCCAACAAGAACTTCGAATCGTGACTCGTCTGACCACAGAACAGTCTTCCATTTTGCCACACTCCATTTTAAATGATCCCTGGCCCAATGAAAACACCTGTGCTTGTGGATCTTGCTTAGAAATGGCTTCTTCTTTGCACTGTAGAGTTTCAGCTGGCGACGGCGGATGGCACGGTGGATTGTGTTCACTGACGATGGTTTCTGGAAGTATTCCTGAGCCCATTCTGTGATTTCCTTTACAGTAGCATTCCTGTTTGTGGTGCAGTGTCGTTTAAGGGCCCGGAGATCACGGGCATCCAGTATGGTTTTACGCCCTTGACCCTTACGCACAGAGATTGTTCCAGATTCTCTGAATCTTCGGATGATATTCTGCACAGTTGATGATGATAACTGCAAAGTCTTTGCAATTTTTCGCTGGGTAACACCTTTCTGATATTGCTCCACTATCTTTCTGCGCAACATTGTGGGAATTGGTGATCCTCTACCCATCTTGGCTTCTGAGAGACACTGCCACTCTGAGAAGCTCTTTTTATACCCAATCATGTTGCCAATTAACCTAATTACTGTTAATTGGTCTTCCAGCTCTTCGTTATGCTCAAATTTACTTTTTCCAGCCTCTTATTGCTACTTGTCCCAACTTTTTTGGGATTTGTTGACACCATGACATTTTGATTCACCATATTTTTCCCTTAAAATGATACATTTTCTCGGATTAAACTTTTGTTCCGTGATTTATGTTCTATTCTGAATAAAATATTGACATTTGCCATCTCCACATCATTGCATTCAGTTTTTTATTCACAATTTGTTTAGTGTCCCAACTTTTTTGGAATCAGGTTTGTAGCTACCGTTATAGTAATAAACCTCCAAATGCATAAACACGCACGTGCTTTTAACGGCCGCTGTTTTAAACAGAGGAAAGATGACGATAATACTGAGATGATCCAAGCACAGATCTAAGAGATATATTGGACCATGACTGACATGGTTTGTTTTTATTCAGCTGGAGGATAGTGGAGCGTCACTCACTCGTACAGAAGGAGGTGGAGGAGGATATCGATAAGGTACGAACAGTTATAATCATGGCTCGGTGTACAGTATTGTAATCTGGATGTACAGAACTTTGCTTTTGATCTTGATCAGAAATGAGGTGAAGGGGATCTTCTTCTTCTTCTTCTTCTCTCTTTCAGGTGGAGTCGCTCTCAGACGAGGTGTTTGTTCAGAGACACCAGAGCTACGAGCACAGAGAGAAGCTCAGCTGGAGCTCCTGGGAAAGGGGCAGGAGATGCACACACAGGGCCAGGTTGGTGTGTGTGTGTGTGTGTGTGTGTTTGAAATCAAAGCAGAGAGCAGCTGATGGTTATTTTCATGGTTGCCTTCTTTTTTTAAACTGAAGATTAAGAAAAACTGAAGCTTTTATTAGCTTTAACTTTCTGACAGATCATGTTGCAAATTTGACTCAATATCAGACTGCCTGTCTGATTCATGTCTGAGACGCTGGCCTCCCAGGAACTCCCTGTTGAAATGGCTTGGAGCGAGATCAGGACTGTACGGGAGATGTGGTAATAATTCCCAGCTGAGTTCCTGTAATGTGCAAGTGGTGTTGGTGAATCATTATATCTACACTTACCACAGGCACACGGGTCTCTTTTCACAAGTTAGCGGCGAGTTCTCCGTCGATTTTGTTAAGGATCAGTCGTTCCACTCGCTGAATGTTCGCAGGAACGGCTGCAGCGGACTGAGAGCTTAAACATCTCACGTTGATTCAGAGGCTGTGTTTATGAATATTATGTAGATTATTAGGACAGAAATATGTGTGTATGGTAATATCTTCTCGTTTGCCCTCCCGTGTCTTCATTTCCACGCAGGCTGTCCAGCGGTACGGATGTCTCGTCCGATTGTGAACCATCATCATGGACGTGCGACACACCAACAAACACACCTCAGCACAACGCACAGGAAGGAGAGGTAAAGGCTTTACTACAGCATGAACCATACAGTAGTGCTAATCCTAATGGCTCCTAATCCGGTGTGTCTGTAGTATCGTGTGCAGTGTGTGTGGTGTCGAGCAGTGTGTGTGGTGTCGAGCAGTGTGTGTGGTGTTCTGAGCCGTCAGCTCTGAAGGACTCTTCAGCATGATTGTATCGCACATCTCGGACAAACTGGCTTGACTGCCCCGAGTCCGGTGCGCTCACACACACACATACACACACACACACACACACACGCTCGCACACACACCTGCAGCTTCTGTAGCGTCAGATCTATTTTTACAGCTCCTTCATCTCCACCATGCAGCAGGAAATGTCAAAAGGTGATGGCTTCTCTCCACACTATCTCTCATTCTCTCTCTCACACACTAAAACGTTAACATGACAGTAATGACGTTGTTGTTGTCGTGTTGTTGCTCTTGTTTGCACATTTGCATGTGTACTTTATATTGTCTTTTTGCTGTCTTTTGTATAGTTCTTAGATAGTTTTGTTAATTTATCCTGTTCATTTGATTTGTCTCAACTAGTCAACTAATTAGGTGTCTTAGTTAGCTGGTTAGTTTTGTCAATTTATGTTGTATATACACTACGGTTCAAAAGTTTGGGGACACTTGCAAATTTCTTTGTTTTTGTTTAGTGATTTATTTTCTACATTCTACAACAATACTGTGGATTTCAAAATGATAAAATAACACATATGGAATTAGGTAATTACGTAACAACAAGAAAAACACCAGTTAGTTGTTATTTTCAGCCTTTCTGAAGGAAAGCCTTCCAAAGGAGATTCATGCACTTTTGGACGCCTTCAGCATTCCTTTACAATGTAGAAAGAAATAAACATCAGGAATCATCATGGAGTTAGAAAGTGTTCTAAAACTTTTGAACGGTAGTGTACGTACAGTAGCACCTTGGTCCAGGAGGAGCGTTGTTTCGTTTCACCGTGTACAGAACTGTATATGGTTAAAATGTCAATAAAAGCCGACTTGACTTGACTTGACTTGACTTGCGATGTCCTCAGGTGTAATTTCCCAAAGTACAACTAAAGTCAACCTTGAAGAAAACCTAAAGATCCCTTAAGGTGTTTAGAGTTTGTAGGCCCAGAGTGTTTTCATTTCCCAGTATGAACCTGTTTATTACGTTTACAATAAAGTGTCAAATTTGGAATTAATTGATTTTAGATTAACAGTGAAAATGAAGACATCAGGCAGCTAATTTATAAAAGGATTAATGAGGATCTAATGACGTTTGTAACCGGTTCCAGTTACATACTGTACTGGTCCTCCTCACGGTTAAAATGGCTGATACACAGCATGATTTCAGGCTCCTTAAATCAGCAGTAACCAGCCATCAGTTAACCTTCGCATGACACCGGGTCTGCTTTGCGTATTTATTTATTCATGCGTTTGTTTTTCCGATCTCCTCGTAGCCTCAGTCGCCCTGGGAGAGACGCACGTTCCCGCTGTCTAACACGGACCCGGAGACACTGAGATGTGACGAAGATGCACTTAAAGCACTCTGGTCAAACAACAAAGACAGGCCAGACAGCAGGTGTAGGAACACTGTCTCCTCTCTGTGTTATAATCACACATCTCCCCCTGCTGGACACACACGGAACAACAGGTTCAGAGTGATTTTAACACCAACTCACACAAAGTTTTATCTGTAACTGTTTGTTTTCCATTATAATTATTTTTTGTGAAATGTTTTTTTTTGTCTTTTTTTTTTACACAGACCTCTTACACGTGCACTACAGGAACAGGAAGTGACATCACTCTGAAATCTGCAAATCCATCATTTCTAAATGATCCTGTACTTTAAGACGATTCTCTCTGCTACAGAGTTTTAACCTGGTTTTATTGTATTTTTTTTTTTTATTAACACACACGGTTTTACTAAATGTTTGTAATGTAATGTGTAATATTTATTTTTTATATAAATGTTTTTGCAGTAAATGTTTAATAGACTTTTTTTCTCAAGAGTCAGGTGTTGGAGAAATAGTTTTCCTCGTTTTGGACAATAAATCGACAGATCTTTTCAAATTAATCAGACTATGGACTTGATCATTGTAGAAAACATAAACTAACTCACACTTTATAGTTTTACATTCATTTCATCTTGTAGCTTCGCTTTCATTTGCTCATTGTAGCAGTATGACGGATTCAGACCAAGACGTTAGACATTCTCAAATCTAACTGGTAAGAAGGTGTGCCTTATTTATACGCTAGAGACGAGAGAGCTTGGACATTAGCTTTAGCTGAAACATATATAATAAGTTAATATTAATGAGCTCATTCTAATATGTTATGGTTTCTATAGAAACAGCTCAAAACACAGGGACTTATATAGAGAACACTGCTTACGAAAGAAAATGATTGATGCTCTTTTATGTAGATTTCTTTATTGGGCAGCATTTAATAAACATTTATAAATTCATTCTCAGGTATCAGGGCTTTGTAAGTCCACATTTCAGAATTTAACTTGTACCATCTCATAGATCATAGAAAATCAGTTCAGTATGGCTTGTCCTGTTCTAAGAGAAATCCTAGACCTCAAAAAATAATCATTCTTTTGAAAAGCAATTTTTTTTTAGATGTTTGTTGGTTTGTTTGTAAACTTTGGAACTGGTTAGTGCTTTTTAGTAAAGGATCATAAACTCCATAAACATATATACATTCTTTGATTAGTGTTGAAATGTAAACATTCAAAACCTCTTATACAGGAGTGACTCAAATCTGCTAAATTAAATCCAACTGATATAAAATCCACGGCTAAATCTGACGCTGCACAGACGCCCCGGCTTTATTTTATTACTGCCAAGTCACCATTTTAAATAGCAAAGAAATACGATTTTAATCAAACTTAAATACGGTGGCTTAGTGGTTAGCACTGTCGCCTTGCACCTCCAGGGTCCGGGTTTGATTCCCGTGTTGGGTCTGTGTGCATGGAGATTACAGTATATGTTCTTCCCGTGCTCGGTGGGTTTCCTCCAGGTTTTCTGGTTTCCTCCCACAGTCCAAAGACATGCAGATTAGACTAACTGGTGTTCCCAAATTTCCCGTAGTGTGTGAATGTGTGTGTACTGTAAATGTTGACTGGAAGTCGTACAAAATGGGAATGAATACGGTGTAGTCACCAGGTTGCCTACTTGGACTACAGAGGTTCCTAGGTGAGTGGATGGAAATTTAAATAAAGGACAAAATCCTGAAAACTTCACAGATGACTAGAGAGATTAAAAACTCATATTTGTGCCATATTATGTCTTACAGCGGTTTTCTAACTGTGAAAATAATGTATACCAATGTGCTTTAATGTTTATTGTACTGTACATGTGACAAATAAGTGAATTTTAAAAATGAATACATTTAATACAACTCTAACTTCATCTTGTAATGTAAATGTTGGGGTTTATTTTTTTACATTTATTTTTGGATTAATACATTTCTTTATTGGTCATATTCCATACATATTCTTTATTGGGGGACGTTCGAGTCAAACCGGGACTTGTGATGAAATTTCTGGTAAATGAAGGTGTAAAAGCATTTTTACAGAAAACGTCAAGCAAAGTGCGGTGATGAGACTCCTTACAGTCCTTACAGACATTTCCACATGTTTGGAATTCGTGGGAGGCCAGCGTTTCAGATGTGAATCAGACCAGCGGTCCGATCATGGCCCTGACCTACTGCGGAAACTATTTACCTTGATGGTGTCCAAGCGCTAGTGAAACATTCTGATAAGTGCATTAGTGTAGCAGGAGATTATATCGAGAAATAAAGGGAGTTTTTACTCTCAGAACGGTTCAGTCAAAAGTCACGGTTTGAAAGTTGAAATAGGGAATCCCTATGTAATACTGTATGTAGAAAAAAAAGTTTTTTTCCATGCAGTGGCCACAGAGCTGTGCTGCTGAGTCACATAGGAAAAAAATATATATATACATATATATATATGACACTTTATTAGGAACACATGAATGTTAATGACATAATCCACTGCGGCGATGTGCAAATACATAAAATCATGCAGAAACATTAATAATATGTACATACATTATTGAGTGTGATTATGTGGTATAAAAATATATTTTTAAATAATATGGTTAAATATTATATCTATATTTGTTGATTTCTTTTTACATGCTGAAGAGGCGTGAGAGCAAATAAAAAAATGTCTGTAGTGAAACTGCTGTAAGTGATGCTGTCATGTCGATGCAGCTGGTGCTCTGTGTGTGTGTGTGTGTGTGTGTGTGTGTGTGTGTGTTGACTGCAGCAGGCTGCATGTTTTTCTCAATGATGTAATGGGAGTGTATGTGGGAAATGAGATTAGGTTACTGTTGTGAAGTTTAATCTGCATCTCTTCAGGAAATGTTGATGAGGGGAAAGACAGGGAACAGCATTCCTCCACACATTAGAAAGAGAGAGAGAGAGAGAGAGACTGTGTGGGTGTGTATGTTTAGTGTCTTGTGAATGTTGCTGAACATGAGTCTTTCTGCTGTCTCGCTGTCAGGAACATGTAAAGACACAAGCTCTTGAGAGTTGAACGTGCACTTCACCCGGTTCACTTGCTGGAGGATGAAACGATATCGACGCTTTACTCACTCGTCTCCCTTTAGTGTGTTATCTCTATGGCAACACCGCCGTCTCTGTATTGCTTATGTGTCGAGAAATGCAGTTTGAGCACTAGGGTTTTTCACAAACACCTTTGAGAAATCCCAGGGAGACGACGGAGCACTCCAGCAGATCAGAAGGCGTGAAGGAAAAAAAACAAGCAAAAAAAAAAAAAAAAGGTGCTCTCTTGATCTTGTAAAAAAGAGACATGATGTAGACACTGTTTTCTCTCTCACACCCCTAATGGACTCCATCAGCCAGGGCGGGATGGGTGTCTGATGCACCGTGCAAACCTTATGTCTAGCCTTATGTCACACGCTCACCTCAACAG
Organism: Channallabes apus; assembly: GCA_030522415.1. Taxonomy (NCBI): domain Eukaryota; kingdom Metazoa; phylum Chordata; class Actinopteri; order Siluriformes; family Clariidae; genus Channallabes; species Channallabes apus. The sequence continues at coordinate 5,915,580 of CM060109.1, forward strand.
CACCATGTGGCTTAGTAACACAATCGTGACACAGGTTTAATTCCTGCTCTTATTTGGATCGTTGCTATAGTAACAGCTCATTTACAGGGATTGATACCCTAGATACCTAATCATACAGTAAATATGCAGTATGCTGAATTTTTCCATTTGATATATTTGTTCAAAATGTAAGGAAAGAGTCTCCTGAATTTATGCTGAAGCTAAAAAGAACGGACGATGATGGAGTGATGGATTATTGCTCCAATTACGCCGTGTAAATAATAAAATCCCTGTAGTAGAAGAGGAATAAAATATAAACTTCCTGGCCAAAAAAAATAAAATCACCTGGATTTAACTGAGCAAATAGTTAAGAGGCTTCCATTGGTTAATATGGTTCAGCTGGAAACAAGTGATTTAATGCAAACTGATACCATGCTTATGAATTATATTGCCCAGAGGAACCATGTAAAGAGAAAATAGCAATGGGCCTAAAACCGAACCCTGAGGAACACCAAATGTCACTTTATTACACATAGAATAGTCACCATGGATTTAACTAAGCTAATAGTTACAGTAAGAGGCTTCCATTGGATAATTACTGCAGTGATTAATATGGTTCAGCTGCAACAAGTTACCGTATTTAACCCTGACTAATGCAGTGAGGAGCTTCTCATTTCTTAAACAACCATGACAGAAGATGTATCCTGTGGTTGTGGCAAAGATGTTCCTCTGTTTCAGAAGGGTCAAATTATTGTCCTGCATCTAGCAAAGTAAACAACTTAGGAGATTACTGAAACTACTAAAATTGAGTTAAAAACTGTAAAACGCATTATTATATCCTGAAAGGATAGCAGTGACCCGTCATTTTTGAGGAAGAAACATGATCAGAAAAAACATCTCCCAAGTGACTAACCAGTTTGCTAGGGAGCATAAAGAATGAATTTAAATGGAGTCTATTCCAGAGTGATGGGGTAAGAAGGGAAGCACATGAAGCGATGTACCCATCATGCATAGTGTCCACTGTATAAGCGTCTCGAGACAGTGTTATGATCTGGGGTTGCTCCAGTCGCTTACAGTAGGTCTAGGCTCAGCAACGTTATGGGGCAATAAAATGAAAAGTCAGCTGATGACCTGAATGTACCGAATAACCAGGTTATCAAATCTATCAGGGTTTTCTTCTTCTCTGATGGAACAGGGCATATTCCAAGCTGATGAAAAATGACAAATTGTGAAAGAGAGGTTCAGGGAGTATGAGACATCATTTTCATACATGGATCAGTCACCACAGAGAGAGTCCAGACCTAAACCCCATTGAGAATCTTTGGGATGTGTTAGAGAAGACTTTACACAATTGTCTGACTCTCCCATCATCGAATTTGGAGATAAATTACTGCAACTCTGATGGATGGATAGATGTTGTGACGTTGCATGCGATCAAAACATTATAATATTCATTCATTCATTTTCTATACCGCTTAATCCTGTGTTCAGGGTCGCGGGGGACCTGGAGCCTATCCCAGGAGACTTCGGGCACTAGGCGGGGTACACCCTGGACAGGGTGCCAATCCATCGCAGGGCACACACACACATACACACACTCACACACCCAATCACACACTACGGGCAATTTGGGAACGCCAATTAGACTAACCTGCATATCTTTGGACCGTGGGAGGAAACCGGAGTACCCGGAGGAAACCCACCAAGCACGGGGAGAACATGCAAACTCCATGCACACAGAGACGGGAATCGAGCCTGGCCGGGGAATCGAACCCAGACCCTGGAGGTGCAAGGCGACAGTGCTAACCACTACACCACCGCGCCGCCTAACACCATAATAATTAATAGCAAAAGGCGAAAAGTTAAATTAAATATTAGAGTATGTGACAATTTTTTGGGATAGGCAGAGTAGTAACAATAACTTTTCACAGCTTCATCACCCAGACCCTGGAGGTGCAAGGCGACAGTGCTAACCACTACACCACCGCGCCGCCTAACACCATAATAATTAATAGCAAAAGGCGAAAAGTTAAATTAAATATTAGAGTATGTGACAATTTTTTGGGATAGGCAGAGTAGTAACAATAACTTTTCACAGCTTCATCACACAACGCCCCCTTGTGGCTGATTGTATTAGAATCTCATAATATAAACCTTTGCACTTTGAACCGTGCCCGAGTCTGACACTGATGTGGACCGACACTAGATTACCTGCTGATGACATTCACTCCAGCTTCAAGATAACACTTCAACTGTTTGTTTTAGCCCCCCTACACACACACACACACACACACACACACACACACACACACACTCAAATCTGACATACTGTTCATCTTGACAAAAATGTGATTCTTTCAGTTTGTTGTTTGCACCGTGCCATGGTGGCAGATTTAATCCTTTCTAGTTTGTGTTCTGTTTTATTCTAGATGTTTCTAGTCTCTAAGATGCCATGAGGATGGTTTTTAATGTACAGTATGCGCTGTATATCTGTTTCTATTCATTCATTCAGGTGTTTCTTTCCAAACCTTTTAGCTGAACATCCTTTTAGCAGCAGTTGTTGATTTATAAAATCTTTCAGTTCAGCCAGGAACCATTTTTTGTCATGTGACCATTTTCACGACCATTTTTTTTGCCTGTCTGGTCACCATTTTATTCTAAACTACACATTTATTCTTATAAAACTAACATACAACACAAACAACACTTTATAATGCTTTGCAGTCAAATGATAACAGTCACATGACAAACGTTTACTCATTAGCTAAGCGTACTAGTGAGTAAAAATGTAATCAGCTTGATTTATTGAATTTTTTAGACCCTCTAAAATTTTGGTGTCCACAAGAGATAAACATGAGACATAAAATACTTTTTGGGAATGTAGTAATATGAAATAAATATGATGCACATACTATATAAAGGTTAAATTTCTGCTCTGAAGATTAAGACATGCAAAGTGTGTAAAAATAATGTGAACTCCATAATGGCTCTCCTATGCGGACTCGAGTTTGATTAAAAAGCGTCCCTTTACGTCTCTTTTTTTCACCTCTATGTCAGACCTTTTTCTAACTGTTAGAAAAGTGTTATAAAGTATTAATTTTGGTTGTTATATGGGGGTGTTCAAGTCAAACCAGGACTTTTGATTGTGCAGAATAACAGAATGCAGTTATGAGAGTACGTATACTGTATATACTGTACGTATGGCCTTCTTTAAAATGTTAGCACCATTTAAATGTTTTAAGAGTCTCATCACTGTACTGTGCTCGAAGTAAATGTCGATAACTTTTACGCCTTCATTTACCAGAAATTTCATCACAAGTCCCGGTTTGACTTGAACGCCCCTCGTACAAGTTGTGAGATGCAATAAAATGATTTTACATTTTATGAAAGGAACGTTATAATCTTCCAATCTTATTTCAATTAAAAGTATTAATGTTACATTTTTACACTTTAACACTATTCTTTTATTCTTTAACTTTATGTTACACTGTTAGAGTCAAACAGTTCATGTTCTACTGTATGTAGGTGTGTGTTTTATAAGAGACTATAAAGTTTTATTTTGAGGTTAGCAGTACAGTATCATCATGTTTCTTACTCGGTGCTCGTGAATAGTGTTTTGGTGGAGTGCTATTCATTTTTTTTTTCTCAAAATAGCAGGTTTGCTGCTGAGACTTGGGAAGAAAGTAAAGCGCACTTTTTTTTTCACCCCTATATTTGCCGTCTCCAAATTTATCCTAGACATTTTGTCATTTTTATACAGCGTGTTCACAGAATGGTTGTTGGATTGAACATTTCAGAAAACAGGAGGAGAAGCAGAAACCAGTGGTTTGTGCTGCCAGGAAGTTTATAGTCATTCAGTAAACCACAATGTAGAACCGTGGTGAGCAGAAAAGCATCTCAGCATTCACAGCACCATGAATCTTGAGGTGGATGAGCTACAACAGCCAAAGTAATAAACAGACGTGTTTGTATACCAGCAAACTGAACGTGGAGCGATACTGTAAGGAAGGTGAAACAGAAACATCCTTAAATACAGACCGAGAAAAAGATCAAATGTTAACCATCAGCTGGAAAATTCATCAGTGCTTACAGTTTTCTGGGATTCTCCAGGGCCAGAAGTATTGGAACATTATCAGGAAAAAGGTTCAACAATTAACAGCGCTCGTTACAGTGAGACGCTTATTGAACAGCTGAAGACTAAACTTAAGTTCAATTCAATTCAATTCAATTTTATTTATATACAGTAGCGCTTTTAACAATGGTCATTGTCTCAAAGCAGCTTCACAAAAATGAAAGAAAATTAAAAAATAATAATAATAATTTAAAAAAAAAAAAATAATAATAATAATAATAATTTTAGAAAAGAAAATAATTGGAAGTGTGTATGTGTGAGAAAAATGTGTAGATAATAATAATGAGACGAATGAATGAAATGTCTCTGATGAACAAGCCAAGGGTGACGGCGACGGTGGCAAGGAAAAACTCCCTGAGATGTCATTAGGAAGGAACCTTGAGAGGAACCAGACTCAACAGGGAACCCATCCTCATTTGGGTGATAACAGATAGAAATGATATAACATCTTGTGTGTTGTGCAGGTGAAAATTCAATATGACAGAAATTATTTAAATTTGTCATGAAGACCAGTTCAGCATAGGGACGAGTCAGTAGGTGCAGAGGGCAGATGAGGTCTGGATCACTGGAAGCACAGGAGCAGCATGTGTAGCTCCAACCATCATAAAGCTGAATCCAGCTGGAGCTGGTCCTTCTCTGGACGCCTCAGGAACCACGCAGGGTCGGCCTTTGTCTACTGAAGCTGGCAAAATCTCCCGATGCCTCGGGATGGGTAGAGAAATACAGAACAGATGGGGAGAATTAGCGTAGTTGCCATTCGGGATAGGTGTACTGGAGTATGAGATTATGGTATGAGTTACGTGAATGCCAGATTAAAAAGATGCGTCTTGAGTCTACTTTTGAACTGAGAAACCGTGTCTGCTCCCCGAACACTGTCTGGAAGGCTATTCCAAAGCTTTGGAGCTAAATATGAAAATGCCCCGCCCGCTTTTGTAGATTTTGAAATTCTGGGAACTACCAGAAGTCCGGAGCTTTGTGATCTTAAGGCGCGTGGTGGACTGTAGCGCATCAGAAGACTGGTTAGGTATGTGGGAGCTAAAACATTTAAGGCATTGTATGTAATTAATACTATTTTGTAATTTATTCTAAACTGAACAGGTAGCCAGTGCAGGGATGATAATATTGGGGTTATATGATCATATTTTCTGGATCTAGTGAGAACCCTGGCAGCTGCATTTTGGACTAACTGAAGCTTGTTTACTGATGCAGGACAACCACCTAGTAATGCATAAGTGTCCTCCCTATAGTCCTGATCTCGCTCCATCAGACTTTCACCTGTTTGTTCCCCTGAAAGCAGAACTACGAGGATGAAGATTCATCTCTGATGAAGAAGTGAAGACAGCGGCGCATTCATGACTCGCAGCTCAGAATAAAACATTTTTAATGAGGGAACACAAACGCTTGTTGGACAAGGTATTTGTCTTTTCTTAAAGTTAATTAAAATAAATTCTACAGCCAGAGTGCGAATCATTTTTGACTGTATTGTTAAAAATGACATTTATTTTTCTTACATTTTATTCATATATTTATTCCATTCTACATTTTTAATACTGTACTGTATTTCCACTTTATGATATTTTGTCTGTATTATAGAGTACAATATTATACAGTAATTTTGCAATATTTTGTTTACTTTTTTGCATTCTATTTTTACTCTCTACAATTTTCTATTCTACTTTTTTATTCTTTTTTTCTATATTGTTTTACTGTATCTTAGTTTATTTTATAACCTTCTATGATATTTGATTCTGTAGAATATCATAGAAAAGTCTACTCTATTCAGGACTATTGTTCATATTATTATTCATGAATTTTAATCTTTCCTATATTTTATTTATATCTTTTACATTATTTTTATGTTATTTTGATATTACAGTCTATTTTATTTTATCCTACTTTTTTATCTTTCATTTTAAAAATAGAAATAAATATATTTTAATATACAGTATTTCACTTTTTTGTTCAATTTTATTGCATTTTGTTTTGCTCAATTAATTCTACTCTATAAACCTTTCTGTTCTATATTGTTCTGCTGTATTTCATTTTATTTTTACTTATTTTTTCTACTTAAACTCAATATAAATGTTTATTCTATATTTTATTGCACACTATATCGCTCGGTTGAAATACATTTTATTGTATTATATTTTTCCAGTCTAGAACCACTTCTGTTTTTTTTTTTTTTTCATTCTGTTGAGAGTTACATGATTAACATTTGGTCGACAATATTTTATTTTACAGATTTGATCTTTCTGAAATGCACGCAGCTACTTTGTGGAAATTAGTTAAGTTAAAAAGCAAAATAAATGATTAAATCTCTATTATATTCTACAGTATATTAAAGGTCTATTAATATTATTTATAGTTTCGAAACAGATCACTCAGCTACCTGGTAACTATAAAACCCACACTGAAGAACATTAGTGTATTTGTTCTAATACCTATTATTCCCCAGTTCTGATTAAGGCATAAATATTTAAGCATTAATAATGATTTCTGTAGCACAGACAAGCACGAGGTCTGATGGAGAAACACTGATTCAGTGAAAGGAGAGAGTGAGTATGGTCATAGGGGGCGGAGCTTCGGCTTCCATAAAGCTCTTTTAAGTTACCGTAAATCACTGAGAAGAGGTTCCATAAAGAAGATTTCACCCCCTGTATTATAATAATAATAATAATAATAATAATACTCTGAGAAATACCACACAGTAACAGACTGGACAGTAATATAAAAAGTTATTCTGTTAGTGGCAGGATACATAAAATAAGATTTTACTATCTACAGAGATAATGAAATAAACAAAGATACTGTTGAGTAAAATCTATTCATTTATTCATTCATTTATTTCAGCTAGCAGAATCAGAGCATGTTTTTGTTATAAAAGCGAACAAATAATTGTCGTAGACATTAAGGCAAATAAAAAAACAAACTGTTACAAATAACTTGTTAAACAACTAAATTGACATAAATATAAAACTAGACTGATTAATATTTACTTGGGTTTTCTTTGGGTTGTTAAATAAAGGCTTTAATACATGTGTACGTCTTTTCTTCTTCTTGCTACATATATTATATTATATGTTACTATTACTAGTGTATAATTATTAATGTTATTATTAATACCACTGATTTTTCTTTCTCTCTTCTTCCTCTTCTTTATCAAGTTGCTGCTAAATGGACTGGACATCCAGGACTGTAAATATAAATGATTACTATAATTTCTGCTTTTACGTACCATCAACGTCCCACTGCACATATATTCCATTGTATATATTATTTATTTTATTATATATATATATATATATATATATATATATATATATATATATATATATATATAATTGTGTGTAATTATCTTTTTGTCTCATTCTTACATTTCTTTATTGCTGCTGGTCTCTGAGAGCTAATTTTGTCACTACAATGACAGTAAACTCTCTTTATCTTTATCTTATCTTTACTGCTATTACAACAGCAATAATAATAAAAATATATTGTTTGTATTTGCAGTATTATTATTATTATTATTATTATTATTATTATTATTATTATTAGCAATAGTAGTAGTAGTATTCATATAATTATTACATCAACAACAATACTAACACTACAACTACTAATGATTTATTATTATTAATAGTAGTAGTGTTGGTATTGTTGTTGTTGTCATAATTATATGAATACTACTGCTATTATTGAGATAATAATATGTTCTAGGTAATATAAAGAATCAATATTTATTTATTTATTTTCACTGCTATTACTAGTGGGAAAAGTACTCTTTTTTTATACTGTTATGTGTAGTACTACGGTTATTTAAACAACCACAACAACAATAATGACAATAATATTTATAACAATAATAATAGAAATACTAATAATAACAATAATAATGGCAAATGGCACTAACATTATTGTAGTAATACTATGTACCTCATAATTAATTAAAATTATTATACATTTTTGATGATGTTAATGATGACGATAATATATATATAAAATAATAAAGTAAAGTATATATAATAATAAAGTATATTTATTTATTTATTCATTTATTTATGTTTTTTATTATGATCCTGCATGTTTATGCATATATATATATATATATATATATATATATACTTTATTATATAAAGTAAAGTATAATAATAAAGTATATATATTTTTTTTAAATATTTATTTTATTATTATTATTATTATTATTATTATTATGATTATCCTGCAGGTTTTCCTCCCACTCTTGTTGCTCCTATTCTTTATCAAACTCCATCATTTCCTTTGTCTCCCTTTCCGGGTTATTTACGGTAGGTAAGCGGAGTGGGCGTGGTTAGTGCTGTCCGAGGCCCCGCCTCCTGCATGTCACTGCGCTCCTGGCCGTGCAGTGAGTCTGCAGCGGCTCTGTACACAGGTAGGTACGCGGCTCTATTCCTCCTCCGGGGTTTCAGGCTCTCAGGGCGGGTTACGGACTGCGGAGTGACCGGGACACACACACACACACACACACACACACACACTGCGGCTTTAATGAGCTGCAGCAGGACGCAGTGCGACTCCAGCCGCCTCTGTCTTTATATCCATCATCTGTTCATCCAGACACTTCATGTGCAGGGTGTGTGTGGACTGCAGGGTGTGTGTGTGTGTGTGTGTGTGTGTGTGTGTGTGTCGGAGATGATTGAATAGAAGAGAGAAGCTTTATTGTGCTGTGGTTTTATTCATAAGTATGGAGGAATAGAGAGGATTTAGTGTGTGTGTGTGTGTGTGTGTTGGAAGGTTTTTTTTTTTTTTGTTCCATCCTGGTGCCAAACAAATGTCTAAATTAGGCTGGAAGTCTCATGAACAATGGCATGAAGATGAGGATTAGGGCCGTTAACGAGTTAATTAGTTAATGAGGTGCATTGATAATTACTATAATAGAAGGATACTGTGTTAAACATATATGTGTGTGTGTGTGTGTGTGTGTGTGTGTGTGTGCTTGTCTCGGAGAGCCGGTACGATCCAGGATGAGCTTTGATGATCCTGAACCAGCAACATGAAATCCATTACAGTTTCATTGTGTTCATTTGAAAAAAACTCATTATTCCGGGATAATTTGTAAAAGAAGCACGGTGTCGGTAGTGCGACGTTATCTCCACAGCGTGTGACTAAAATGTCTGACGCGTGCTGTTTTGCAATGTCACAAAGCCCCGGATCAATGTCTGTCGACTCACTCGATTGCTTATGAAGCATGGTGTGTGTGAGTGTGTGTGTGTGAGGGGAGAGACTGTGTGTGTGAGACAGATTTCTGCAGCGTCACTCTGTTCCCGGACGCCCTCGTTCACCTCGAACCATCAGCATGCACGACGAGACGCTCGAGCGTAAAAAAAAAAAAAGTTGGAGACGTTCAGTGTTTCGACCCGGATGTGTCTGTCTTTAGAGTCGAAAAATCAGTTAGAGCGACGCCCACCCCCCCCCCCCCCCCTCCCTCAGACGCCAACGCCGGGACCGAGCTGAGTCATCCTCCATTTCGGTCCGGCTCAGGAGAGATCCACGTGAGACGTCTTGAATGGGATTCGTGTCAGAAACACGTCAGTGAGAAGCTGAACCGTTCTTCAGGGATGGTGATGATGATGATGATGATGAAGAATAGGAATTGATTGACATGTACAACAGGGATGCGCTTGTTTATGGGGTTTAGTGTCTGCATTGTCTGCGTCCCTCTTTCCTCGTGAATGGGGTTTTTGCGTTCGAGTCTCTTTTGTCCGTCCTCCATTTTAGAGCCGGTTGAAACGGTAGCGTGGCATCTGCAGTCTGGCTCACAACGAGGGGGTGGAGGAGAGGGAGGAGGAGGAGGAGGGGAAGGAAGGAGGGGGCGAGGGAGGATGATTGAGTGGAATACAGGTACTCCAGGCCTAATCAGATTCCCACCGTGTGCCGTCGTGGGCATCGATTTCCTTCCGTTGCGATCGGCCTGTGGGCATCGCCGCTGTATATATATATTCGTCCAGCGCACCACTGGTAATGAAAAGCCCGCGGGGGCACGGTGCCCGGATCGATGGGGTCTTGCAGCACACAGGAGTCAGAAGTGAAATGTAGGTAAACCACGACAACCGCGAGGAGTTCGTGCTGGCTTTTACGTCATGACCGTGCACGAACGCGACTAAATTTTTGTTTTGTTTCAGAACAACTTACATTTTATTTTCATTAAACATCTGAGGTTTAAGGGCCTCACTCAAGGGCCCAACAGTGGTAGCTCAGTGGTGGTAGGGTTTGAACCTAGAACCTTCTGATCTCTAGTCTCTTAGCCACTGAGCTTTGAGATCTGTCCTCCACCCGTCTTCTTGAATTTCTATCCTCTTAAGATCCGAGCTTTAATTCTGCATACATTTGAACTTTTTCCTATATATTTAGGATTAGTAGGACCTGATAAGTCCTGATAAAAATCCAAGCTTCTTCTTTATACAGGAAAGTGAGTTTGACACCATCTTGTGTTTCTACTTGTGCTGGTTGGGGCATTGAACTACGTTTCAGAAGGTCCCGCAACCACCAAGTCGCCACTGTTGCGAGGCCCTTAACTCTCGTCTGCTCAGATATGAAATGGATAAAAATGTAAGTCGCTCTGGATAAGGGCGTCTGCCAGATGTTTAAAAGTAAATGCTTCCATTAGATGATGCTATAAAGTGTCTCCTAATAAGGACAACAGGTCTATGTTAGACAGAAGGTAAGTGTAAGGTGGAGCGAACCCCAACAGGTACTGTCTCGACATGAGGACGCAGGGACCCAGGAGACTATTGTTGGATGTAAGAACCCAATTTCAAACTTTTATGTTCAATGTTACATCGAAACAAGTAACACGTTTAAGATTTTGTTCGACCGCATTTGGCTTTGATTACACACACACACACACACACACACACACACACACACTGTGGGGTCCATGTGTGAAAATGATTCCCCGTCTTTCACAATTTCTTGAGTCCCAGAAAGAAAAAAAAGGAATCACTCCATAGATGTGATAACCTGGTGATTCAGTACATTCAGGTCGTCAGCTGACTTCATTTTATTGCCCCATAACGTTACTGAGTCTAGACCTGATCAACCCCAGATCATAACCCTGTCTCCAGAAGCTTGTACATGATGGGTGCGTCCTCATCGCTCTGGAATAGTTTCAGTCTGGATTCATGTGGCTAAAGACATACTGTGCTGTCTAACGTGTCCACGTTGTCTAAAACTGTCAGGCTGCAGTGAAGAAGCCCACAGCTTGGCTAAGAAGCTTGTAGAATCTTGTAGTTGAGTCTGGTCTGGTAGTGTCCTGACAGCATGGCAGGTTATAAAGCTCTTCCCGTCACATGTCAGCATGGCTTGAGGCTTTTTTTTCCATCTTTTTTTTCTTCATCACCAGCTTGATGGACGCTACTCGTCGCTGCTAAGATTAGACGCGCAGCATCTCGTTCTACACTTCAGCCTGTTCCCTGCCAGTATATGCTGTATATACCTCATCTTCTGGAATCTTCCTGCAGCTCCGCAGAGTTTGGGTTTTGGCATGGGCCGTTGTATACATTCTTCTCGAAACGTTCCGCGTGGCCGCGCTCGCTCCCAGATGGATTCGCTTTTGTCTACATGCAGACATCCTGCAGAACCCGCGGGAAAAGGAGGATATGCGATTGTTCGAGTGTGTGTGTGTGCTAGCTAGTGAGGACAGAACGAGGGGGTCCTCTTTGAGGAAGAGAAAGGGGTCGTTTGCATAAAGAGGGGACCCACCACACAATGACCTCAGTGTTCATACAGAAAGCAGGTCGATTCCCAGAACGGGACTGAACACAGGCTAAGCGCTAGCAAACATGTAGCACTATGAATGGAGACCCAACAGCATGGATATACTGTATAGGACAACACATTTCACGATATTCCATGTACATAACGCTATTACGCTATTACGCTATTATCATGGACATGTCTGATGTATTCTTATTACGTCTCTAGCAAGCTAAAACCGTCTCGTTTTATTTAGACTTTCATTTGTCCTCCATCCCTGTCCCCTCCTCACCCTTCTTACCCCCATTTTCCTCCCTAGTTTGCCCATCACCCAGTTCCCACCCCAGTATCCACCAGTCCCCTGTCATACACCAGCTTCCAGGGTGAAAGAACAAAGGCTAACGCGTGCTTCGTTTAAGACACGTCGAGCGAGACAACCGCTATTTCTGTATCACAGGGCGGAGTGACATGATCAGACGAAAAACGCTATCCGCCGTCTTCCACTTGTGTGAACTCACTTGCTTTTTGAACATTTGTGTCCAAAATGAAAATAAATAATAAAACAAAACGAATAAAAGCTTTTTGTCCTTAAATGATCGTTTTTGTATAAAGTAAAGTTGTTGTGTTTTGCTCGCAGACGCTCGTTATGTGTATAAGCCCCGCCCCTAAAATACCATGTGCTAATCCTTTCATGTTTCTCAGACGGCTCCACTTTTGGCCTCCTTAACTAGCGTAAAAAAATCTGTTCAGATAAAAAAAAGAAAAAAAAAAGATCAATAAAATGAAACACAACGCTTGAAAAAAAATGGGTAAATAACTCTAGGTCGGGCCATTCGTGTCTGATTTAAAAAAATAAAAGGAAATTTAATGATTTTATTTATTATTTTATTGATTGCTACTGTATTTTATTTTCATCTGATGAGTTTGGTGATTTTTTTTTTCATGCCATTTAAGGAAGCCAAACGTGTGACCCTGTAATCAATCATCTGAGAAACCGCCTGTAACCCAGCGCAAAAACAGCGTGCAGGGGCTTTTAGGGGCGGAGCTTAGACACATTTAGAGTTAACGGTGCCGAAAGTGGACAACGAGCGCAAAATCAGAAATCCGTTTTTGTAAATTTTTTATTTAAGCACAAAATCAGAAATAGAAAACCAGTCATTATACGTTTTTTCAATTTGGTTTCGGAAATGAAACCAAATAAAGTAAGTGTTTTTCTTGTTGTTTTTTTTTATTTTTATTTGTGGTTCTATATTGTAAAAACTGAATACATTTCATTATTTCTTTTTTCTTTTTCCCTTTTTGATTTGAGCGCAAAATCAGAAATTGGAAAATGAGCCTTAATTTCTTTTTTGTTTTTTTTGTTTTGTGTTTAATATTCACAAAACTAGTGGTTTTTCTCTTTATTTGAAAAAAAACCCCACATTTTGGTTTTATATAGAAAAACAAATGATAAATGTGGGTCTTTATGCTCCTCCTTTACTTTTATTTTTGTTATATTTTTGTTTGCCGTTCATTTCACTCCTCCGGCAGATGCGCGAGGGGAAGCCGGGGGAGGGGCTGTTCTTATATGAGGTCACAAAAGGGGGGAGAATCTAATCAGCCGATATAAAAATCACGGAATGTTTCTTTTTCTGAATTATTTTGTTTGTACTGGAGACCAATCAAAAAATACTTAAAAAATTATTTTTTTCATGAAGCCTTTAAAACTTCATCATTTGGACTGATTTGCACGTCAGGCTTTTTTTTTAGCTTGTTTTAGCTTCACCTGTTTTGGCCTGTTTCATCTGCTCGTGGTCCTAACCATGGCTTCCTTGACATATTTTAATCCTTTTTTTATTTTTTTTTTTACTGATCTACCAACTTATACACAACCCCCCATACCCCCACCACCCTCCTCCCGCCTCTACTAATGCCCAGTTCATCTGAGATTTCTCCTCCAAAGAGGTCATTAATTAGCTCGAGTGTGTGTGGGTGTGTGTTTGTTTATGTTGATGTGGCTTGTTGAGAGTTCCAGGAACTTTGTGTGTGTGTGTGTGTGTGTGTGTCTACTACTCGAGGCTGTTCTCTCTTCAATGAAACACTGAACACATGGACACAGCGAGCTGGAGAGCGACTATCACTTCCTGCTATACATCATACAAATCCGAGTCAGTGAGATTCACAAATCACGTCTGTAACTTTTCCACGGTTCGGGATTCGTTACAGCGTCATGAAGCGGCACAAGTGTGACGTGAAGGACGGCAGGAGCTCAGAGGCTTAAGTTCTGCGTAACAGGAAGTTTAAGAGCCAGAGAGTCGCTGCTGGGATCTTAATGACCTAGAATACTCAAGGACAGAGGAGAAAGAGAGGACAGTGTGTGTGTGTGTACGTGTGTGGTGAGATGAATAGAAAGAGAGGACGGTGTAAAATAAATATATTAAAAAAAGAGTGGAAAAAGAGCAGATATTATGAGGAAAAGGAGAAGGTGGAGAGGATGAGAAGAAACTAGTAACTTATAAATCTGCTTTTGCCCTTTCTGTATTTTTTGTTGTTTGGGGCTCAAACAAGCAAATCAGATTCTACCCCTAATGTGACATCATATACTAAAAGCCCCTCACCAAGCCCTCAGTGCCCGGCTCTGTCGTTCCCTGTAAGACGTTTTCATTATTCAGTCTCATTTAGTAAATACAGCTACTAGCGGGTAGTTGCTGCTAGACTGTGACTGCTAACCTTGTATAGTAGCTCCCTTATATGGATAGTCAGAAATGAAAGTAGACAAAGCCTGGATACAGGTGGGAAAAGGTGTCGAACATGGACGTTTCCGGTCCCTCTGGACAGACTGATTAGATTAAAGCAGTTCTTTGATTCGGAGACGCTTTATTGAAAACTACAGACACTGAAACAGAGCGCTCGGAAAAGGAGTGACACATTAACAATCACATTTTTTTGATTTTTAAATCTTATATGGACTTGTTTAAAAGATGGAATAATGTGTGAGATTTGAGGAGTAGCTGTGAAGATGAAGGGGGAAAGAAAAGAAAGAAAATATGATTAATTGAAGAATTTAACATTAAAAGAAGAAACTATGAGGAAAAAAGTAGACAGTATGAGGGGACAGTGTGACGAGCAAGAACAAGGAGAAATGCAAAGTTTGCACAGATGGTCCGTGACGTACAGTGGTTCGACTTACGGTTTGTTTTACTTTATGATGCTACTATTTTTTTCCCCAGGGTAGTAACGTGGTGCAATACTCCCTAGTGATGCTAGGAGGCAGCAGCGAGTCGCAGCTTCCGGTCAGTCACGAGGGTTAGACAACTGCGTGTTCGATTCGTACGCCCAGCTGTGGGCTTACGTACGTGTTCTCAGCACGTTTAAGCTAAGCTAGGCTAGGCTAGGCTGTGATACTCAGTAAGTTAACATGTAGTAGGTTTTTCGGGACGTAAATCCATCATGAAGAGCTACTGTACAACAAGCAGCATCCGCATAGAGAAAGAGGAGTTACAGTGTGTAGTATGAAGAGAAAAAGATGAAGTTTTGGTGAAGTTTTGGTGAAGAATTCATAACTTTAAAGGAGAAAGTGGAGAGGATGAGCATCTCAGAAGTGTTTTATTTAAACGTCTTATTAGATAAGCTGTGGGTCCAAACCTGGTCCAAATAGACGCTAATTAGTTTCTGGTTTAACTTTAATAAAGAGATTAGACGCGGGATGTCTGCAGTTTCTCTCCCTTGCGTTCAGACGTAAGAGCTGACCCAGTCTCAGTCTCAGGGCGGGAGCGCCAGTCGGCTTTAATCGCCTGCTTTGTTCTGCCGCGGCCTCGAGTTCGAGAGCGTCGCTCTGGATGGACTGCAGGTTCATGGACAGCGACGTTAAAAGCTGGTGTAATCTACAGTATGTGTTCACCTCAAACAAAACCACACACACATTTTTAAATCTCCCTGACGGAGAGCTGATAAGGTTTCATTACTAGAAGTGTGTAAGACAAAAGAAGCTGTCGATGTGGAAGACAGACTGGAGCAGTGATGTCGTATTCCTAGTACACAATTACACTAAACACACCCTCTGTTCCAGTTTTCCCATCTCTTTTATTACAATCATGTTTAACAGACATACAAACAAACAGGGGACAAATGAAAGGAAAAACAGGTCTTTATTTATCGGTCAGATCAACACTGCAGTCCTAGGATCCTAAGAGTGACATATACAGTATTGTATGTTATAGGGAAATGTAGCTGAGTTTACGTTAATATGTTTGTTACAAAATTTGTATTTTATATTGTTCTTAATAGTTTAGTGTTAAAACGCATCAAAAACTATACACCGCTGCAAAAAAAGCCATAAAAACGCTTGTGGAGGATATTCGCGGCTTTCCGTGAAATTGTGGCGGTTTTCTGCGAACAATCATATTTAGGTTCTAAGGAAAAGTGTTGTAGTGTATACGTCCTAACCTCCGACCGGAATTCTAAACTCTGCTAGAAGGTTCAGGGAGCGTGGATGTTCTCGGACGTACAGATGGATGTAAATCGGCGTAAATGCTCTGGATAAAGGTTACAATTGCGTTGTTTTGAGGTTGTATTTGCGATTTGTGTTTGCGTCGTTCGTTCAACATTATCTTGACACCATTTGATCAAAGCCACAGTGGTGAACGTCATTGCAGCTATATTACAGTGTTCCTCCAACGTTAGAGCTCCTGCTTGGTGCGGTATGAACTTTGTTGCTCTTTATCTTAAACGCACCACAGGACCGCACTTTATGTTTTGGATTATCCTTAAAATTTTCATCTTTCCCATCCAAACATCCTAAAACTATAATGTACATTTGAGGTTTCGTGAATTTTGTGAAGCAAGTTGTTGATCAAGAACTCGTCCAAACAAGACAAGTTCCAGGTTTTAGTTAGGGTTCTACTGTAGGTCTGGCTTGGACTCCACCATCTTACCAGATGACCGAATTGGCCTGATGAAAGGAAAAGTGGTTGAGATCATATTCATCCTGAGCTCAAAGGATTTTACAGAATATATATATTATAGAATTTGGTTATATCTATAATTTTATAGAATATTGAAAATATCAGAAACTGTCCAACAGGAACCCGCAGATGTCTTAGAAATACTCGCAAATTAGATCTGAAAATTATTTTTAGACTTCCAGATCAGATCCGCCTCAAATCAATCACACATTTCAGATTTAATTTGTATTATTTTATTATTAAACCTGATCTGATACTTTGTCTGATTGTTAAACTCTCGCTGCCAGATATGAGCAGAAATAAACATCTACCCAAGTGGAACCATTGGTGCTGGATGTTTGACCAAGAAGCGCTGTTTCAGTTTTCTAGTGTCATAGGATTTAATAATTTGTTGGGAAAAAAAACCTTGAAAATTTCACCTGAAGGTGCAAAGAACCACCCAGTTTATTTCCTGTTGGCTGAACATCAAAGTCAGATATTTCTCCATGACAAATTTTTAAACCCAACTTAAAAAGACCAACACTTAGAAGATCAAGTCCAGTTGGTGTCACCAAAACGTATCCGGTTAGAACCTCTGGTGCTGTAATGGTGGAAAATGCAAAAAAATATCAAATTGGATCTCCAAAAACAAAACAAGACATTTTGATCTGGACGTGTTTACTTACTCAAAGTCAACAGAATTCCAGGTTAAAGGTGACGCGTTTCAGATATTTATTTAATAGAGCGTGCATGTGTTTTACTTCCCAGCGAGCCGTTGGTGCCCCGATCCATACCGATCTGCCTCACCACGGCAACGCCTGCCATGGAAACCGTGGTCATGTGATCCGAGTAATGAGGACTGTGTCAGACACAAAAGGAGCCTCTTCAGTGAATCTGTCCATCTGGAAGTGATGAGAACCCCAGGCAATAAACAAACAAACAAACAAACAAATGAATCGATGATGGAGGGTTGCATTATTTGATGAACATTTTATATTAAATATGCGGTTATGACAGTTTTACTATAGAGACGTAAACCCAAATAATCCACTAATAATCTCTCTCTCTCTCTCTCTCTCTCTCTCTCTCTCTCTCTTTCACACACCACTGTTTACTGTGTACACACACAGTCTGTTACAATCTGGCAACCCAGATGTGGATATTATACAGTATATCAGTTCTACTGAGGTTTAGACGCGTCGCCGTACAGTAGGTGGACAATTGTGTTTCGGAGGCGAGTGTGTGCTCGTGATTGGATAAAGACCTTCAGATCAGATAGACGTCAGACACACGGCGGTGATTCTCCCGTCCTCA